>CM052146.1:5076200-5312330 GCA_028454255.1 Halictus ligatus
CGGGCTATCTGCCTTCGATTTCTTTCAAAAATAAACTGTCGCTAACAGGCGCATATATGTCTATGGACATACATGGTAGTAGTCACATGCGATGTTTAACATGCCCAGAACATCCCCATATTATGTATAAAAACACGTGTAAAATGCTCGTATAACATTCCCAACACATGCACAAAACATTTCCAAAAGATGCCCAAAACATGCCCATAGCATGCTGGAAACATGTGCAAAACACCCGCAAAACATGATCCACATATGCCCAAAACATTCGCAAAACATTCGCAAAATATGCGGAAAACTCTCACAAAATATGCCCAAAACATTTCCAAAACATGCGCAAAACACTCGCAAAATATTCGGAACACACCGGTACTGTGTTGATCATAGGTGTGAGGGAGAAGGACCTAAGTTAGGGTTGACTGTCGCTATTCAAGAGAGCGCGTAGGGTCTGTATTGACCAATGGTATAGAGGAAAGTGCTGACCGTTGATATACAGGGAAGCGCATCTGCTACAGGTAAGCGTAGCGACTGTGGGTAAGCAGGGCAGCGCGGCGATTGTAGGTAAGGGAGACAGCGCAGCAGCTACAGGTAAGAGCGCGGCAACGGTAAGTAAGAGCGCGGCGACGGTAGGTAAGAGCACGTCGGATGTATGCAAGCGTAGCGACTGTGGGTAAGCAGGGCAGTGCGGCGATTGTAGGTAAGGGAGAGACCGCAGCGGGTATAGGTAAGAGCGCGGCAACGGTAGATAGGTAAGAGTGCGTCGGCTGTAGGTAAGGGGAGATCGCAGCGGCTATAAGTAAGAGCGTGATCATGTTGGCTCTATTCCGGCATTGAGTGCGAGAGAAGTGCCTCTGCTGTATATTAGACAGAGAGAGAGAGAGAGAGAGAGAGAGAGAGAGAGAGAGAGAGAGAGAGAGAGATACAGCGATAAGGACGGAAAATGTATGTGGCGGCAATGATCGCGTTCAGCGTCAGGCGGGAGCGTCGAAAATCCGATTTCTATCGATTTTCCTGGAATCGTCACGTTTTATGAGTGCATGGTAACAGAACCAAGCAGCTTCTACCAGGAAACAGATGCGATCAGCTTTTGGCACAGACGAGGTGTAGGAGTAGACCAATCACCATATAAGGTTTCGTGTCTCACGATCTGAAATACCGACATCGTTAACAACAACTAGATTTCCTACGCCCTTTACTCTGACGAACGATAAATCTTGTAACTAGATCCACGTGAACTTTAGACTATATACCTATGATGAATGATGAAGATGCAACTCTGAACCTCATGCACGTGTACGGCCTACCATTCCCGCACACGGGTGTAAATAAGTGTAAAAATAACCCGCTGTGGAGAGCAGACCTAACACTAATCTAACACTAACCTAATTTTCTAACAGAGTAACGAAAATGTATTCCGAAAAAAAACTGGGTGGTTCGATAAATAATTGAAAGGAGCTGCCTTGAAGGTGAAGGTGTGCCAAGAGTAAACAAGGAAAGCATTGAAGGACCTTCGGCTCTTCCCGAGGTTGCCTAAAATAAATTCAGGCACAATTCAATTAAATATACAAGTTTTTATGACTAGCAAGTCTTAAATTTTAATTTGAAATGTTATCCCAAATTGTAAATTATGAGTCCAAACACGATATTATTTGGACTATCTTCAACAAGATTGTAATTTTTTTATCGTAACATTACGTATCAATAAAATTGTTCGATTACACTTGAGTTTGGACTCATTTTCATCAGGAAAAGCCCCTCAATTCACTTTTCGCAATTTTATGGAGGTATATTGAAAAATCTAAAAATTTAAACTTCCATTCGTGCACGATTCTCCATCTGCTTACATTGTATGCCGTTAGTTAGCCGCTGGGTCTTTGAAGTTCGGCGCTCGTCGGACCTTGTCGCCGTTTATTCGATCTGACAAAAGTTATTCGAAGATTTATTCGAAGCCTTCGAATAAAAGATACAGATAAAAGATGAAAAAATGATTCCAAGTTCAAATAAATCCGCTTCGAATTGAAAAAAACTCTCTTCCGATCATGGTCTTGAGAATTTCAGTGGCTCATTGTCAGTCAGTCAAGCAGTTGCCGGACACAACAATGCAAGCTCCTAAGCATTGCTTACTAATAAAAATCTAATTCTTGTAATAATTTATTGTCATGGTATGAAAATATAAACAATAAATTGTAAATATTTTTCTGGTAAAAATGAGTCCAAACATGCCATAAATAGAATGAAAAGGTAGTTAAGGAAGTGTGTAGGAATAAAGTGTAAATAAATATACATAATTACGCGGAATATGTACCAAAAAAATAACATTAATAAGGATATATTTAGATACTAGTAGAAATACATAATAATGTTTTTAATATGAATTCCTCCGCATGTGTGTGAATTTGTGCTTCTTGATGCTCCCTACATATACATATGTACATGTACATTATATATGTGTATGCGCAGATGATCTCCTAGAAAGAATACATTACAATTAGACATAAAAACATACTTTTACATATGTAATAAATTCTACTAGTTATTGGGCTTTAAAAATCAAGCCAAGTTACTATTAAAACCAGATATACCATTATACGTATAATGCAATTGTAATAGCATGCCATTCTTTCATCTTAGTTCTTCTATTTCTTCCCAATGATGTAGTACATGCAGTGGTCAAAGTAATAAAATTAACAGGATGGGCCACGTGAAAGCGTGAAAGAAGGTCTTATCCTTCCTAGACTACATTAAATGTTTACCAACATCAGCATATGTATACAAACGTATACACCACAATAAAATATACGAAGTTATATATTTACACATTTCATTAAGTAAAAAAACATTGAGTGTACTCCGAATCGTGAAAAGAAGAATAAATCAAGCAAAAAATCTTTAAGAATATAATACAAAGTCTTTGCATGATAATAAAACATACAAAACAAAATTGCTACAATCACCATATTCCTTGAGCCAAAGCAACTACAAATGTATTCCAAATATTACAATGCAGCTGTATATATTTCTTAATTGCTTCTATAAAAAACAAACTTTACAAAATGTTTATTAGCCTAGTTTCCAGAATTTCATATACACGACGTATACGCAAATCTCTATGCGTGAAATTCTAAAAATATGATTAACAACTTATTTTAATGAATTTATTATAGACACCCTTAAAAAGTATATTGAAATACCAACAGGATTATCGATAAAAATGAAAAAATTTAAACATGTCTGAAATGCGATAATTTGGAAAATGTTTTCGCGGAATTTTTTATACATCTAAATTTCTTGCCGAGCCACACTGTATCCTTATGAATTTTTACTGTTAATGTAAAATATACAATATCTTCTATATGTTCAGCGCATTCGTCTTGATTAAACCAGTTTGGATACAAGGGTGCAATTACGATCTGCAATTTCCATGTAAGAAGATTTTAATTTTATTGCGTTAAATAAATTTGGACAAATTCCTGGCCAAATGTCGATTTCCCCGAACCACCGACTAATTGTGGATGGACTTGGCAAATGAAAACCAAAAATGTCACGCATTTTATGGTACAAAATGGGAAAAGTGTAGTGCATTGTCATGCATAATTGTTGCTCCTTTTTCGAAAAAATTCGCCACGATTTGGGTTTAAATAATATGAGGATAACAAATGTCAATAAGTACCCGGAAACTCTTTTGCAACCGGTTTATTGCCTTATATTTTGCCCACAATTGCAAGCGAAAAGTCTTAGATTTTTTCTTCTCTTGCTCTAATTGCACCTGGGTTTCCATTAGCTGCTGCTCCAAGCCATTAAAACTTTGTATTGATGACATGTCATCCTGTATAGACATAGTGTCTGACTCAGTGCTAAAACTATTATTATTCATATAGGACGAATGAAAAATTTCCGGTACGACATCTTTGCGCAATCTACTCGGCGCGTAAAAAGAATGATTAGAAAAATGTTGACTGCACACATATTGATTTTGTAATTTTTTATCAGACATTTCCACCCAATCATCTAAACCACAGTTAATCAGCCACGTTATGCACCTATCATTATCTATCGTTGGAAATGAATGAAAAGAAATATTGTTTGTTGTAGTACGGTTTGTTAAATCACAAAAGGGATAAGCAGACATTTTATAGTGAGTTTTCCGTTCATTCTGCTTCATTGTATGCAAGAAATAGGATAGCAAAGTGATTAGAAAGAAAATAAGCAGATTACGGAACACTAGCTTTCTATAATAGTAAATGCGATATTTACTAAGCGCATGCAATATAAAATAATATATATGTATGTATATGATTTACTATCGTTTACTAAATTTAATTTTAGAAATTAAAAGGACACAACATTCTTTCGTTTAATTCATCATTTATAGAATTTCCGACATGAGATTTAAAATTCTATCAACAACAGCGCCGTTGTAGAATATTGGTTCCACAATACAAGTTCTGGCTGATACGGTAGGATGTGACACGGAATGGTAAGGGGGCTCTAGACCCCCCCAAGCGTGAGACAAAAAGTACATTGGGTGATTGGTCTACTCCTATACCTCGTCTGTGGTTCGGTTTTATGCTAAAAGACGGCCCGGTTATGTTCCAGGAAAAACGGCCTGGTTCTGTTCTAGGAAAGACGGCTCGGTTCTGTGTCATGCTAAAGCGGCGATGTCACGAAAGTGGGAACGCCGAAACCCCGAGTGTGAGCACTCTCCTATCCTCTCTGCTTTACAGAAATTTTATATAAAGTAAATTCCAACGACAATTGTTGATTAATGCATTTATTAATACATACTTAACAGTTACAATGAATCAAGCGCTTAAATTATTTACATGGAAATACTTTTTAGGGAAAAAAGCCATGATCACATTCTACGTAAGACCAGAGGTAAGACATGTTACTTGCTTGAGCGTTTTGCTGTACAGGCGCCACAATATAATTTTTTACACATGAAAAAATTTAATTTATTCTGATATTTCGAATTTGTAGCTCGTGCAGACAAAAGATTACAATTTTTTCTAAAGAAAAACTGAACAAACTAAAGTATATCGACGGTACTAAATAATCGTTTTAACATCGCAGATTTATTAAACTATATGTATAGCTAGAAATTGTATATATCATTTGTTCATTGAATAATTTATTTATGATAGCCATGTTGTTCTCTCAAGATTAGAACGATCTGTAAGTGATGCTAAATCAGCACGTCCATCCATTAATAATTGCGTTACTTTTGAAGCGAAAGCTGGATTTGCTTTCATTTGTTCAAGCAGCCATTCTACAGGTATTCTAGAAGTAGAATATTATGTTAATTGAACCTATTATGAGCTATTTGCTTCTTTACATTACTATTAACAACACCAATATTTTTCTTCTTTATATTTGAGTGGAACTAATAATATTTACTTCAAACAGTTCTTAAAAATATTATGCAGTTAACTGAATGAGGACCTTAAATCCTGAGAGCCAAAATTGAAAATGAAGAGTTAACTATTGTCACGTTCCTCAAATCACGCAGTACATAAAATATTTAAAATTAATATTATTTTTTCCGAAACGAAAAATTCATACAAACGTTGTACAATTTGTATATTCGTCTGTGTATGTGTACGTGTGTGTATAGTTTTAAAATAATTAATCAAAGGCTATTTAAAAATTTCATATGTACGTACCCCTGTGGGAAATATCGTAGAAGTGTAAATAAAATCCGTTCGTTTTTATTAGTATTGGAAACATCAGCAGTACTTTGCCTTTTCCCAAAGCCGTATGCAGTGGACATAATTACTGGTTTAAATCCACGAATGACCCGTGGCCTCGCAGTATGTTTCACGAAATGAGAGAAATTGCGGTGCCTAGGTGTCGCAGCGATCATTCCGGCGGCGAAAGCCAAAATGATGATTATAGCTGGTCGCATGGTATTCTAATATTAAAAATTGTTACGATTACAAATTCATAATGGTTAATCATAGGTATATTAGTACAAAAAATGATTGTATTTGCCCAAAAGAAACAAATGGATTTGACGAACATCCAGTAACAAATGTTTGCATTCGTTTTTTTAAAAACTGATTGTAACTTATTTTAATAATTATGACAATATTATCCATATGCTTCTGTTTGGGCCCTTTTTTATATTTTGATAGTATTATCAAATAATAGAGACGAAATAATAATTACACCGAGTAGACTACACTTATGTCAACACTAATCAGGCTTAATAAGTTTAAATTTAAATTTAAAATATCACAACCCCTCTTTCATTATCCAGATGAAGATACATTAACGGTATAATTTCGTCTCCATTGCTTACATTAATCTTGTACAACTACGAAAAAGATGAACTTCTTACGAGATTATAGAAATTAAAATATTATCGGGTGTGCAGATTTGTATATGCATATATGTATAAAGAATTTATAAAATTTGTAATGTATTTAATAATTACTTACAATTCAGCAGCGAATTTATTATAAGATGAATATGTACGTTTAAACATACAATTTTCGTATACTTACGTGGACAATTTAACATTACTACGTTTGTCTATTATATATTATATGCAATAATTATAATTATTGATATTCGCTAAATAAAATGAAAGTGGCAGTAGACTGAATGTCCATGACATAATTATAAATCGAACGAAATAGAAGATGCACTTGTTATAACTGAGAAGATGTTCGAACGTGTAATCTTCCACGAATATTTAAATTTAAAATTTAACGGCTGCTTTGAATCCATGATATTGCATTCGAGAATATTCAACTTAAACTATAGGCGAGCAGAATAGTCTTGTAACGGCACGTAAAAGGGACTGAGCTGGAAATTTATCGCAGTTCCTTTTGTATCAGGCCGCCGACACCACCGTTGTAGCCGCCGGTGTAGCCGCCTTCATCGGCGTCAACTGCGTCAATGGCGTTGTCACCGCCGATACTTCACCTATTCATTTAAATTTTACTTATATTTTAAAACAACTAAGATTCTAAGGGATGTAAAAATATTTTTTCCGATCACACAATTTTTAGATCCGTAAAAAAAAACTATTAAAGACTTAAACATCGTTTTCTAATCATTGTAAAAACGGTGCAGCTTTCGGCGCCTTCAACGTTCTCCCGGCGGCCGTTCTAGCCGACGAAGCCGCCTATGTTTGCTAAAATACGGTATTCAAGCAAATATATAACGTAAAAGAAGGCGAATACGTTATAATTTCGTACAACGATGATGATTCTTGTAATTCGATTTATTAACATTAGTGTAGATGTAATCTGAAAGGACCGATGTTGAGGAAACTTTTACATAAGCCACACATCACCGCCGCTTGCGGCATACCGCACCTTTAGCCGCCGATGCGTATACCAATTCCCACTGCAGATGTTGCCAATAACAGCCCACACATTCGCGGAAGTATTGTCATCAAGCCAATGTAATCTTATTAAGTGGTTATAGTCCATTTTAACGGATTATAAATTCAAGAGAATTTGATTAAACATTCTCCAGTTTCTTCAAAAAAATAACTTAATAAGAGACAATTTTTATAGTAATAATAGAATTTTATTTCTTATATTATTTAACAATAATTCATACAATTGTTTTATATATATATATATATACGTACATGTAATACATACATGTATAAAATACAAATTCATGTGTGAACATATGTACAAAATAGAGAATATCTATTCTTTTATATGTACTTTAACACAATGTAAGTTGGTTTTATACAAAAGATTATGTTACACGAGAAGCTTTTAGCTACTTGGTAATCTTCATTTGGAAATTATCCATTACAATCACTGGAATTTCTTTAAGTATGAATGAGCGTGGTAAACCGGAAAATTTTGTAAACAGCTCCAAAATATGTAAAGTATTCGAACCTTCGGTATTTCCGTCGCTTCCAGTTTTTGCACTGTTGAATAGAATATTAAGAGATATCAATACGCATTTTAATTAATGTTCATAGAGTAGTGTTTTTATACCTGTCAGGTGCAACGCAGGATGTAACATATGTACAAAGATATTTAACATAGTTGGCCATTGCGGCAAAAGTGAACTGACGTAAAATGGTTTGTACCCCAATCGTAAATATTATAGCATCTAGAGGATCTTGAGACTTTTTACTCAAAAGACTACCTATAATATATTATATTTTTTATTACTTTTGCATTCCGAGAAATTTACAAATATAAAATATTGATTACCTGTATTTCTGCAATAGTACACCTTAGATAATTGCGACACAGTAAGTAAAAACATAATGAGTGCAATACTAGTTAGATTTGGTGACTTAATATAGACGTTGTTATGGCAATTACTTATGCCAGCCCAATCTAATCTGACATTTAATTCTCGCAGAAGTTCGTTTCTTTTAGTCTCACTTTGATCACAGTTGTTTCCTTTACCAATTTCCAATAAAATAGCCCTATAAATTAGGAAAGTGATGCATAAAAATATATTACTAGAATACGAGACGGATTTGTTAAAAAATATTTATATGTACGCATTCAATGTTTGAAGTGCCGCTTCCATGTGTTTAGCTTCAAATTTGCAGGTGGTATTTAATTCATACGCTATCTTCTTTTTAAGAAGCTGATAGTGTCCAATTTTCAATACCCATTCGAGCAATTGAGGACAGAATTTATTTGCATGAGTAGCCACTGCAGTATGAAGTCTTGGCATATTACCTAGGCGTATATATTAAAAAAAGTTAGCTTAGTAAATATTTTTAAATATTCAATTCGTTGAGTTACAAATACCTTTAAACATATCCGAGGAATTTAAAATCGGTTCAAAGTAGTCTAATGTAGATACCCAAGTTTTATTGCGAAGATTCCTTTCTATATAACGAATCATACTATCTAATTCAGTGACAATATAAAATGAGATAAGTTTATCAAGTCCTGTTAAGCCGGGTGTGCCTATTGCTTCTACTATTTTTGAAAATATTTTGTAATTTAGAACCTCTGCTTGTGTTTTGAGATCATACCATGCAAGGGAATGTTCAATGTAGATAGTTGTTCTAAAAATACATATGTAAATGTAAATATAATGCTGTGTTGGAGAAAGGTAATGAAAGTTACAAATAGAAAATAATTTACCTAGGATCAGTTATACGAAAAAGTTCACGAGCGAGTCTACCAATAAAAGTTGTAGAATTATTATCTAATACAAACGCATGTTTGTCTTCTTGATAAAATCTAGATGATCTATCTGGAGTCCAAGAAGAACCTATACATTCATCCTCCACTGCATTATTTATAATATATGTTATCTATAAGTAGAAAATAAATTTATATTGCTATAAATATAATTATATATATCATATTACATACGTACAAATTTACTTACTTCTTCATGCCATATCTTTAAACTATTAATGTTTATATAATCTTGAATATATTGAAAAGATTTACGATAACCATCCATAATTGCCGCTAAATTATTCAGTTTCTGTAGTATTGATACCTAAAACAACCCATTGAAACAAAAACCTTCTAAGCACTAACATTCGAGTAAAAAACTAAATAAATATTATTTAGATCTTACTTTTGATTTTGGTTCGAAAACAAGGCCATTGTCTAAGGCTACTGTGACTTTTTTTACCAATTCTTGCCGTATACCATCTTCTAATAAACGATGAGAGTCAACTCTCAATACTCCCAAGGGGACACTTCTCAAAGATAATACACCTTTTGTGAACACTGACACAGCATATGTCAACTTGGCCATCTAAAATATATTTAGATTTTTATTCAATATTTTACATAATAATTAAAAATATACTTTTATTATATTTTAAGCACCAAAAATATTAAAAATTGAAACACACTTTTAATCTATCGTCTAGCTGTGCATATTCTTTTAATTTATCTTTTGGTAATCTAGTAGGAATTTCCTTGAAAGCGTTTGTTTCAAGGTGTACAATCTGAGCAAGTAAACCAAACACAGTCTCTGGTATTATTTGTAAAACACGCCTTGCATATTTTTCTAATTCTCTACTATAGTACTGAGATACTGATGACAGATCTGCGCTACGTGCTTGATTCACTCTCAATAATGGAGTTTCCAATGCCGAAGCCATCTAAAAATTAATAAGATATAAATATTTCTATAATAAAATATACACAGGTTACTAAATAACACTAAATACAAAAATGGAAATTTACTTTTAAGAACAATGCTTTTAATTTAATTACAGTAGGCGGACTTTCTTTTATGCTAGCTTGCATTGTTTCAATAAAAGATTCCATTATATTCCATGCATAGCAACAATCTGTTACTATATTTAAGCTGATCATAGTGTCTTCCGTAATACTTCCCGTGCGTAACATATTATGTAATATTTCACGTGTATCGGCTAAATACTGAGATATGTGTAAATTACTTTCCAATTGATGAAATTCTGGAATCGTTTCAATCCAAATGATAATAATTAATTGTAAATCAATATAACTCTTTGATTTCTTTTATTATACATTCTGTTGTTAATTACCTTGGACTTCTTCCAATGCTGGTAATAATTGTACAATTTTCCGTCCATCTTCTTGTTGTAATGATTCAATGTGTTTACTAATTTCCATAAACCATGCATGTAGATTTTGATTTTTCTCGATACCATCAAAAGATTTATTACCTCCAAATATTTGAGCAAGATCTGTTATCCTCTCAACACATATTCCTTTATCTCTAATCCATTTAGTTTCTTTACCAAATAACAACTAAAATTAATTGATGAAATTTATTATATCATGTATCACTGATTTCATGCGTGATATAATACAAAAAATATTGTACTCGTACATCTTTATATAACTGTTTGACATCTTGTTCAATCTGAGCTGTATTTAGTAATAGTTGAAGACTATCAACTGTTGTATATTTACTTTCATTCACTACTAACTGTCTGAGCATACGGGTACGTTTTGAATCTTCTAGTGATATAGTTGACATTGCTGTATGTAAAAGTATCCAGTGTAAAGTTACATTACATTCTTTTACTAACTTTACGAGGGATCCTATTGCACTGTCATCTAAAGTGCCTGCTAATTGCACTTCCTCTGTTTCGGATATTAATTTCTAAAATATAATTCTAATGTAAAATATATAAAGAGAAATACAGCTTATTAATATTAAATGTTCATTCGAAATTTCAAGACATAACTACCTTCATTTTCTGACCATATTTCTGGGCAATTACTTTAACATTAGATGAGTCAAGTGTATTATTGAGAGCTGTTCTTGCAGCTTTATATGGAGACCACCAATCGCACAAATTTATTACTATTCCCATGTAAATGCTGATCGCCCAATTATCGGGGAAGAATCTGTCTACTATCTCTCTCATCATGGCTGTATGTGTATGTAACATGCTTGGCTTAAATAATAAAATAACAACCAACATTGAAGCTTGATTAGAAAGAGCAGTACTGCGATGTTCTGGATGTGGAAAAGCAAGACTTTGATTATATATTTCATCTGAACGTAAACGTCCAATAAGATGTTCTATTAGAGATTCATTTAATACTATTCTCCTGAAACATACATGTTAATATAAGAAAGTATTATAGGTACTGGAGCACCTGAAAGAATTTAAATAACTTACTTAAAATATTCCTCAGGATAATTTGTAGGTTTTTTATTGGAATTTTTAGAAAATCCCGTTGAACGAAGTAACATACATATGTCATCTACACTTGTGGAAGATGATCGTTGAGCATTATATCGATAATAGGATACTAGTAATCTTTCTCTTATGCATCCTTCAAAATGGTAATCCACCAAAAGAAGCATAACTCCATATAAATATACTGCTTCACACTGTAAATATAAATTATATTCATGTATAAGAAAAAGCTTAATGATATATTACTGAATGTTCCATAATTTGAAATTACTATATAGATATTCGTAAATTATTACATTACCATTAATTGTCGTCCTTCCTCATTCAGCATTATAGAATCTATAGATTGATGAATATAGATTCCATCTCCTAATTCATCTACATACGTGTTTAAATCAGTAACATACTTGTGTATACTTTCAAATGCTAAATAAAATCTAGAAATTATATCTGAATAATTGTTTCGTAAATCTTCGTCGGTCTCTTGAAGAACCTATATAATTGTTTATTATGGACATTAAAATTAAAGTGTACTTATTTGCACTCATTTATATATCCTATTCTTTTACTTACTGGATCAGTTTCTATTTTTTGTTCGTAAACATTAGCTGATTTAAAATATGCAAAATCAATTATAATTGATCCATATTTTTGTATTATCTGCTTTGAATCTAAACTGTAAAGTGGAAGGACAATATTAATTTCAACAGGAAATCAAAATGTAATAACTGTTACAAGAACAATATTTATTTTATTCATAATTAATGATAATAATAAATAACCTAAATACTGGTGGCACATAATCCTTTAATCTCATTAACTCCGCTATAATAGCATTTCCACGGGACACCAAACGCAATAAATTTTGGCCGCAAATATTGTTAGTTGCCAAGAAATCACCCATTTTAAAGGACTGTATATTTTAATAAAAACAACAGATAACTCATGAGCATTTCGGTAATAACAAACGTGAACGCTGACGTTGAAAGGCTGTATCAAAAAGAACTGTCAAGCAAATCCAATTTGCAATCACAATTTACGTATAGAATTTACTAAAGTGTGTAAAATGCTGTAAAAGAAATAAATTAATTCAAATATGTAATGCTTATTTAATTTTTTAAACAATGTTAAAAATTACATTGATATATACACATATATGTATGTATATGTATATACTACAAAATACGTTACATGTCTTATTCAACTTTACATCTTGTATAAATATAATACTTTTTATTCATTTAAATATTCTAAATTTTCTTTTTTGTATAAATTAATATTCTTTCAAGAGGTTGTTATTGTTGTAAACTCATAGAATTCGAATTTGAATTGTGTATATTTATGGATAAATACATAAACGTATATATATGTATATAGACACTTACATAAAATTCCGTTTAATTTTTCTGTATTTCTTAGATTGAAGGAAAAATGATATAGTTAAAGATTTTATTTATTAAAAAATAAATTCATCTGAACTTGATGAATAGTCATGCGCAAAGTATATTGAATGTTCTATGGTATAGCGATTTGCGTAATCATATAATCACATATTGTTTATGGTGACCGACTAATACTAACGACTTTTCGGTTCATGAAAAGCTATAACCTAAAAATGCGTATAAATAAAAGTAAGATTTTGTGTATATTTATGAAATAATCGGGTAATGATTATGCGTGTATTAATATAAAAGTTTCTCGACTTTTGTGATAAACTTATTTAATTACAGTGAAATATAAAAATAATACACCTATTTAAATAAGAACTACAAAAATGTTCAATCTTTTGTATCTTAAAAACAGTTGTACAAGAATAAATGTAATTAACAAGCTACAATTTGTTTATCAAGGAATAAGGGGGAATAGTAAATTTAAAGCTTGTGTATTTCCCAAGTTATATCATACTTCACCTAAACGTACAATTAAAATAACCAACTCAAGGTAGTATAATAAAAACATTTTTTAAACAAAAATTAATTTTACTTCTAATGTATGCAAGGCACAACTATTTAGAATATTTTTTATAGATTCAAAGAATCAGTCGAACAATCAAAAGCTGATACAGATTTTTTAAATGCAAATACAAATGTACAAAATAATGTATTACTATACAGATTGGAAACTAATTATTTCCAATTTATGAGATATTTTTCAATTGGAGCATTGGCTGTTTCTGCATTTATGATGTATATTACCTATGATCCTAAACTTACATTACTTTTCACAACAAATATATCTTTAAAAGAATATTTAAAATGTAATGGATTCTCTATAATATATTTTGTTTATGGAGGATTAATGGGTAATTGTGTTTTTATCATGCATATAATTATGTTATAGGTTTTATATAAACTTTTATAAAATACCTGTTTCCTTTTATGTTTAGGGCCTTTAATATGTTGGGCATTATATTTGTCAGCCGCACGATATATAAAATATATTATTTTACATAAGGGGGGTCAAGAAGTATCTATAATTACTTATCACTTATATAAAGATCAAACAGTTTTACGAATTCCTTTAAATGAGGTAGTTGTCAAAATGTCTGTTAAATTTTTTAATAAGCTTACACAATTTTAAGTAATTTATACTGTTTAAGGTACAATCTACTATCGCAAGAAGGGATATGAAGAATTATATGCCAATGAAAGTTAAAGGTAAAAGGTTTTTCTACTTATTAGATTATACTGGGCAATTTTTGAATGGAAGATTATTTGATAATACGATAGGAACAGAAAAAATATGGCGAAAGTAATGTATTACTTGTATATTGTATTAATAAATTACAATTTGTAGAATTATAAATAAAATATATATTTATAAAAGCAAGAGAATTTAATTAATTTTATATATATATATATAATTATAAAAGTAAGAGAAGAGTTCTTACTTGTTAATCATTTTAGTTATTATATACAATAAGTAATATATTTGTAATTGTTATTTTATTGTTTTTAGATTTATCTATATAAAATAAATAATTTAGCATTTTATACAAAATACAATTGTACATGTTATGTTCTTATATTGTATGTTAGTAACAAGGATATACATAATAAGTGATTTTTTTTATCTTGAATTAGTTTGTGTGTAAGTTTCTTATGTAATTATGCTTGTTTGGTCATTGTATGCATAATATAAATATGTTGATTGTATGTACGCTTTGCATTAAATTAGTTTTCAATATCTTTGACGGTCATAATATTTATTTGAGTATTTGCTCAAGCGATCACTGTACCCATCATCTTGGTACTTATCTTCGGTCTTGTAATACACTTCAGGTGCTGAACCTACATGACCTTGCCAGTACTTTGTCCAATAAAGATCTTCAGGATTGATATCATGTGGATGTTTAGCATTTCTAAATACATGAACACAGTATATTAAGCTTCCTATTAAAGTTAAAAATCCAAATATAAGAAAGACTATTCCCAAAATCCTGAAACCATAGTAATATGAATTAATTGAATTAATAAGTATGTATGTGTTATTAAATGTTCAATTAAATGACTTGTTACATACTCACCAAACTATTAATGGTTGAAAGAATTGAATTACTATAACAAAACCTAACGCGACAAGAATTAGGCCAAGATTAAGGAGAAGCATAAGACAGCAAACCCCCTTAGTATTCGGGCAAAATGGATTAGGCGTTGACATAGTTTCTATAATAATACCGTCCTTTCTAGAAGTGTGAGATTTTACTGATTTTGCAGAACCATAACTGCAATGACTAGGTGCTCGATGACCCATTCTTAAACTTGGAGATAGACTGTGATGCGATACATGGCTGTTGATTGAATGGCAACCGTATTTGTAATGTATCAATGAGTAAATATTTTATATGTTTATGTATGTACAACCTTATGTCTGATGTTGCTCTATAAGCAGCGCTCGTAACATATATATCTGAGCCATTGTCACATATACTACCATGTGAAGCACTCTTTCTGAGGGGTTGCAGACCTTGTCTGGATGATCCGGATAATACTGAAACACGACTATTGTGTGCGCTTCGCGATCGTCTTCCTTCATCTTTTTCATATTTTTCTGGACGGTCTTTTTTCATTGCTTTTACCTATGCAATGCAATACATGTAACATACAAATTGTACATTGTTATTATTCATGTGTGTTATATCAATTAACTATAATGCAAATAAACCATATGTATTTAGCAATTACCATTGTAGCATGATCAGCTGATACAATGTATTCAGATACTGTGCGATCTGATGGAGCACGATGACTTTCATCACCATCCGTTAAGTAATCTCGATTTGTAGTAGCATGGTATCCTACATATCTTGAAGTATGAGTCATTGTGTATGGGTATGTTGGCTTGTTGTACTTATAAAAATGTCAAGGTTGATGAACAATTTGAATTATGTATATTGATGATGCGTACTTTAACTGAAAAAGGAATTCAGTAAAAATTATAGTATAAACATTACTATTAAATGTTATATATATATATAGTATAAACATTACTATTTAAAAACTTACATAATAAATATTGAGTGGTATAAAAGAACATTTCTATTGATAAATAATCTTTATTTTAGACCAAAATATTATTCATTACAATTGCTGTAAACAAATAATAACAAATAATTTTTAACTAGTAAAGGAATTAAAAGGTATCATTTTTATACATAAGAAATAATATAAAGGAGAAATAAGCGATTTTGATTTTTAAAGTGATGTGTGGGCAATAAAGTAGGAGTGGCATCCTTTGCAAATTTTAAAATGCGTAATTATCATAAAATCTTTCTGTCGTATATGTATGTTGCAATAGGTATGCGCCGGTAAAGAGAGCCTAATATAGTATCGTGATGTCATTTAACAAGGTCGCATATCGCATGCATCTTCGATTAGTGACAAAATTATTGTGAATGCAACTGACACCTTTAGCGCTAACAATTTATACATTTTTCATCTCCATCTAAATTATTTGTATCTCATCTATTTTTATCTTGAGCATTTTATATTTTACAATTTATTAATTTTGTTCCCGATAAAAATTTCGTTCACATATGTATATTTAATCTAATATAATTGGAAATAAAAAAGTTACAATAAGATGAAACTGTCATTTTATTCCATTATCGTATTGTATATGCTTTTTATTTTTTAACTTCACGTATTTGCCATTTCTAATTCAAAAAGGATACGAAATTTCCAAATACATACATACTCAAAAGGATAAGATCGAGCAATTTGCCTGCGCAAGCGCCATAAATTCTGTCAACATAGCATCGAACGCATATTGCCTTTCAATTCGCATCGAATTTCGTTGTATTTCAGGCGTACGATCAGAATAAAATAGAAATCTAACTAGAAAATTTTTACGAAAAAAAGTGATATAAGATTTTATACGATTATGGCTTTTGCTGAATGGCACAATCACTATAATTATAATTAATCCTAAGATTGTCATACCTGAAATATCCATGTTGAAAGGAACCTGTCGAAAGTAAAGTTGATCTGCAAGCTATCGATCGAGATTTCGCGTAAGAGCTTCTCAGGTGGTTGAGTGTGGTTGTTTATGCATAAAACGTGTTTCTTTCACTAGAAAGCGTTGATCAATTGTACACTGATACTGGAACATATCGAGCATTTGATACTGCACGTATTAACTGTAACGGTATTCGGTATATTGTATACCTTTAATGAATCTTTGAAAATCTATTACACAAAAGAGACACGCGAAATCATTTTAATCACAGCTCAAAAACTACTGATTTATTCACGATCGATAGATCGATGGAGGTACAGCACGATCGTACACGTTTCTGTGGCTTTCACGCTTTCTGCTGGAGTGAAGATTCCGAGCGAAAGGTGCATTTATTGTAGCTTGCCGGACGAAAACACTCCGTGACGTCTTTAAAAGGCAATGCAAAGAGCTGCATTGTTTCACTTAAATGCAAGTTTCGCCATTAGAAAATGTTAATTTTTCTAATTTCTAATTCAATTTTTTTCATTAAATTATTAAAAATAATATTACGACATTTCTGAAATAGTTTATTCCTACTTTCATCAGTTTTATTGTTACATATATCTACGTGATAACTTTTACCTTAGTGCAAAAATTTCGAAAGCAGTTTATATATTTAACGAATTTAATTTTATTAGAATATGTATCTGTAATAAGTATAACAATAATAATAAAGAATGTATAATAATTATAACAATAATATATAATATATGACAGTATATATAATTATTGATAGTATTAATAATATATAAATAAGATCATTTTCTTTGTACAATAGCACATAAACCTTGCATTCACTTCTACACATTCAATTTTGAGTATACATTGACATTTTTAAATTGTAATAAATAATTTCATATTAGTGAGTGCGCATGCGTCGTAAATAACCCTTTTTGAGATCCGCGGCAAAACTGAAACGTTTGTTTAATTGCATGCATGTGTTTGAAATAAATTGTTAGTTAAACTTTTCATTGAATATAATTTTTTTATTAGATGAACATTGTGATTATTAATTTGTGCATGGAGGGTTTGAAATGTCTCAGCACGGTGCTGCTTTACAAACGTATAATCAAGAACTCGTAAAATGTAATTGGCTATCACATAACCTACACAAACTATATTATTTATATTATTTATGTATTATAAAGTTACAAAATGTAAAATTTTTTAAATTTGATACGCATTTTATATTGTAATTTTATCATAATATATTTATGATTTCTAAACAAGTATTTATTTAATCATTTTAATAAAAACGTTTGAGGTTATAAATTAATCTATTTTGAGAGCTCTTTTTAGTAACTTTTTCATTCTGTTTAGGTTTAGAGGATATGAAATTCAAACGTTCCGAGTTACAAATACAAATTGAATCACAAGAGGATGAAAAAAATAATCTGCAAAGGGAAATTGAAAAATTATCTTATAAATTAACACGATTGAATGACAGTTTATCTCAAAGAATAGCTGTTAGAAATGAATATGATAGAACCATTGCAGATACAGAAACAGCATATATAAAGGTATATTTTTGTTGATCATATTTCTCCTAAATTTTATAAATATATTAGTAAAAGTTGATAGTTTTAATTATTATAAAACAAATATAAAATTTATTATAATTGCAGATTTTGGAAAGTTCACAACTTCTATTGAATATGATTAAAAGGGAGGCTACAAATTTAGACCAGACACTAGTCAAGGCAAATACGGAAAAACAACAATATCGATAAATGTGTAATAATAAATAGGTGGGATAGAGAAATACAAAGTAAAAGGATTTTTCAAAATATACTTATTGAAGTTAAGTGTGAATAAACACAGAGTTGAATAATAATTCAACAAGTACAAAATTGCAAATATTTCTCTGCATACATATATATCTTCTTTAAATTGTTATATTTGCAGTCTAATATGTTTTTAGATTTTTAAGTCAGCTATTTTCTTATAGCATACTGATAGACTCTTTTACTTTTATTACAGAAAAATTGTTTTATTAAAGTAATAGCCATTTTTTATTTCTTAGATATGACTACATAATTGTGTGTTAAATATTTAATTGTTTAAAGGTATTTACACGATAGTGTTACAATAAATTAGAACTGTCATAGTGATGTGTCACATATGAAGATAAAATAATATATTTAGGTCTATTCTAAATACTTTCTAAATGTATTTTACAATAAAGTAGTTTTGTAAAGTATAATAAGAACACTTGTACAGTTCCCTGAATTTTACCTGCAATTTCTTTTTTACGAGTTTTCGTGATGTAAAAGTAATATACATTGAAATAAAAAAAAAATAATACTATCAACTTACTCATATAGTTTACGACGAATTATATGATAATTATATAATTGTTACAAATGTTAATACAATAAGTTGTTTCACAAATCCTAAAATATATAGACAAAATAAGAATGGAGGAATGCTAGACCCACTTAATTGTATAAAATTGGTAAGAATGTCACATCTGGCTCTACTACTAAACGAATGAGATCAAGTAAAGATAATACGAATAAGAATAAATAATACTTATGTAGTAACAAGTTTGTAGTTATATATATAGTAATTATAAAATAAGTTACTAATATTCTACAATTTCTGAAGCGTAGTGAAAACATTTCTTTAAGCATTACCAAGAGCTTTTTGTTCATTCCATACATTCAGTAGTTCAATTGGATTTCCATATCCATGTGATGTTATGACGTATTTGTAATTAAATCTTGTATAATCTTTTTTATAAAAATGGAACTCTTCACAGTGAAAAGGCTCAATTTCTGCTTTTTGTGCAAGCAAGCCTAAATATATATCATCAAATTTGAAATGTTTCGTGTAAAAGCTAGTATAGTACATATCAAGTAACGCTTCTTTTGACAATATATATGCCCCAGCTGTAATATATGGTGGCCATAAGTGATAAGGGTATTCACTAAGAGAAACATACCAAACAGAAGATTTATGACGATGCGGTGACGATATAATCACAAACCCTGCATACAATCTAAGATCTTCTGGAAGTTCTAAATCAAAAATTTGTCTCTTTCTTCTATTCAGTGTAACATTATTTCCCCTAATTTTTGTTTCATTTTCAAGTTTCCTTACAGAAGTGTTTGTAGGTATATACATTCTCTGCGCAGTATTGGTAATTTCATTTTTAGTAAAAGAATTTTTGATGTATTCAGAAACATGATTTTTATTCGAACTATCGATATTCCTCTCTGTGATTGCATTATCAATGTATGATTCTTCTATTTTATCAGAATCTTTAATTTCTCTTTTATGAGCTTCAATTTTTTTGGGCTCTTTAAGATAATTCGGATAGCTAGTAGGATTTCTTATGAATCTCAAAACATTTTTTACTGAAACATACATGTCATCGTCAACAAACATATAGAATTTTGAATTTGAGCAATGTTCCACTAACCATTTAAAACCCATTAGTGTCTTAATAGTGTTATTATAATAAGCATCTATAAAATCTACTTGAATGATATCTTTATATTTTGCAGCCTCTGCCTCCACTTTTGTTTGAAGATCATTGTCATTTAAGTGTACACCTAACATAAAAATAGTCTTTGAAGGTACATCAAAAAATCTTTTTTCAAAGCCCCAAGATTTTCTAATTGCCAGTCTCCTCTCAAAGTTTTGTATTGCAGACTTCACAACATATACAACACGATAATTGCTATATGATGGATCTGTACATTTCTGTTTGTTATTAATTATATATGTATTATTGTAGCCATTTATAGGAGCAACTCTTGGTTTTTCATTATGACGTAGTGCATTCACAAATTCACGCACTTCTCCTTCGTATGGATAAACAAAATTTGAATCATACGTGACCTCAAAAAAATGTGTGAATGCTCCAAAGAAATCAAGTAACATGATGGCACCAATGCAAACGCAGACATATTTCAACTTGATCCTTTTTATCAGTTGAAAACTTGCATGGAAGCAAACATGCAAGAAGCAATACATTTTATAAAGTATTACATAATTCTTGTACTTTTAATATTTTTGAAGTCTGTAAAATAACATTAAATGTTTAGGTTATATTGGAATACTTTGTTTTGTGTAAGTTAGATACTTACATTGCTATCGTACATACAATTTACATGAAAATTGCTAAAATAATACATAATAATACGTATACATATGGTATAGGTATATGTATATGTATGTGTGCATATAAACAAATGTACTTTTAAATTATATTGAGTAAATACTGTTATATGAACAGAGATATTAAGTACACATGTTACTCATAAGACGATATTTACATTTCAATAGCCAGACACTATAAACTGTATCAATAAATAATGAATATATTCTTTGACCTTGCACTCACGGGTTGCCAACCAAACTCAGCAAATAGTGTATACCATTGTAAAGAATAAACCAACCAACCAATTATTTACGCGAAATGAAATTAGTTTCACAACAGGAATAAATGTTATGAAAAAGCTTCTATCACATATCAAATAAATTTAATGACAGTAATTTTGGTATCAATAATACTGCGAACAATTTATTCAATTTGATGCATACTCCTCGAAAAATTTTAATATTTTAGTTATGTATATAGTACTGACACTGTATATAGATTTTACTTTTGGAAAATTTAGTGTTAAAAAATTTCAAATTTCAGGATTGAGCAAGTATACAAATTAATATCAATAGTGAAAATATGTAGAATATATAGAGATTTGAACTCTGAATTGCTCTGAATACAGGTACAATGCTTATGTGCCAAAGTTTTGTTCAGTTTGTATGAAATTGACGTTTCTACGGTGTTGGTACACCTTCGTTCTGAAGTTCGTTGTTCACTTCAAAAGAATCGGAGCAAAGATGGACACCTAAGAAATTTTTATACACAGCAGTCATTCGACTTTGGATTTTCTTCGTTAAATTTCCTTGAAACGTTCGAGATTATTCTTATATGACCAAGCCTACCGTGTGAACGATGATCGTACAGGAGCCAGTGCAGGTAAAATCATTAGATTTTAACGGGAAACTTCCAATGATGTGCGATTTTCTATCGGGGCGCATCCACACTTATTGATACTGACATCAGAATGAAACTGTTTGCGCGTACGTTTCTCTTTCAACTGGAAATTGTTTTCGCTCTTCCCGTGATATCACGCGAAGCTCCATTCCCTTCTCCATAATATACCGTTTGCTATGTTATCATAAGTTTACCTAATAGCTCATTAAATGTATTTTTCCGCGAGGGTGTACTTCTTTAGGGTTGTTTGCTTTTGCGAAATGGACGTAAATGGGAGGGGATACGACTATAAATAAGTCCAAATGTTTATGGTGTTTAAGATTTCTTTACCGTATAGTGTACTTAGTTCTACTAATTTTTATGAATTTAATTGTCTACTCTATTAGGGAATAGTTATATACATACTATGTATTTATTTATATGTTTATAAGAGCAAATGTTTTTGTCATAATGTATTCATACATGTTCTGACAGCGATTATGTTTTATATAATTGCAGGCAGCCATATGGCATTGTTTAAATCATTATGCTTATCCAGATGCAATATTTTTAGCAGAAAGGTTGTGCGCAGAAGGTAAGTCTTTTGTTTTTTGTTTAGTTATAATTTCTGGAATAATTAATTTTTGCGTGCTGTGATTGTAATATTGACAAAAATATTTTTTAGTTGACACAGAAGAAACGTTATTTCTTTTGGCAACATGTTATTACCGTTCAGGTCAAGTTAGACAAGCATATGCATTGCTTTCGAAAAAAGCTCCAAGCTCAGCGCAATCCAGATTTCTTTTGGCCAAGTGTTGTTATGATTTAGAAAAGTGAGTACAGAATTATTTCTGCTTTAGAATCTTTTTTGTAGATTCGTTATTAACGTGCCATTTCATATTTGAATGTTTAGATATGCAGAAGCGGAGGCAGCAATAATAGGAGGATATTATAAACAATTAAAAAATTTAGAAGAAATCATAACTCAGTTCGGCGAACATGCATGTTTCTCGCTTCAGATCATAGCTAAGATTTATTATAAAATGATGCGTACTGCAAAAGGAAATGATGCACACAAATTAGCTTTAAAACTGAATCCATTTCTGTGGCATTCGTTCGAAGAATTGTGCAATGTTGGTGATGTTGTAGAGCCAGCAAAAGTTTTTCAACTAGACAAATTAGATAATTTTGCAATGTGCCATGGTAGCATATCTGCTCCCACTTATGCCACAGAGTCAGATCTCATTGTACCTACTAACATTTCAAGCGGTACACCTACTACAAATGGCATCAGTGTGTACGTATATGTAAATTAAAGTAATACACCCATATTTACATTGTACTATCATATTTCTATTTATGTTTTGCAGTACACCCGCACAAATGACAACAGCGGTGACTATTATGAACGGTATAGGACCTGCTGTAAGATTATATTCTTCTGTAGACGACAGCCCGCAGAATCAACCTACACATTACAGTAATTGCTCCTCAATATCGCCAAGGGCTAAACTTCCACGGTATCGTAGCATGTTCAACAACGCGATGAGTCCTCTTACTCCGACTTTTGGTATTTTACCATTGGAAAGCAATACACCTGAACCGACAGTTTTACCATCGCATACCACGCTCACAGAAGCTAATGACCAGAAAAGTTTAGTAAAACGAGTCAGTAGTTTAAGAGCTCATATGGGGGTAAGACTTAAGTAACAACTGTTGAATTTCTAAGTAAATAATATATGTATATCTCAAATATTATGAGATGTAAAGCATAATATTATGAATTACAGCAGTTGATGTCGAGGAAAGAAACGCCATTACAACAAGGAAAACCAGTATTTTCACAGTCAGGAAATACAAGTAACAGCGCAAATATTGTTACAGTAACACCTGCTACACCAACGCCAACACCACCAACGTTACAGGGTACCAACGTTAGGCGTTCATCAAGGCTGTTTAGTCACAGCTATTCAGTCAAGGTAAGTTAATATTAGTTTAACTTTATAATCGCTACTACCAGTTGAATATTATAAATAACACATACACGTATCTGATCAATATACATTCATTATTACCAGGAAAATAATAAATCTCCTAATAGAAATAAATTTGCTACACCTAAATCTCCTTCACGGAAAACAAAAGCGAGGATTTCAAAGAGTAATTTAAATAAAGCAAATTTTAATGAACTAAACGAAAGAAATCGAAACGAGAAGGAGAAATCTGAAACTATTACATCGGAAAAGGCAGTAGCCAATGTGAATGCACTGAACAATCAAAGTAACACTAATTTCTGTGCTATAACACTCCAGAAACAATGTGCTGGTACGCTACTATTGTTACAAAATTATGTAGAGAAAAATATTGTTTTTCATTGTGATTATAATCATGTGGTTTATCTGCTTTCAGAGGGTTTAATGTCATTGCTCCGAGAACTAGGAATGGCATATCAATGCTTAAGTCAATATAAGTGTGCTCAAGCTGTTGAAATATTAAGTATTCTTCCAGCACAACATTACAATACAGGATGGGTACTATCGATGCTAGCTCGTGCACACTTCGAGATGATAGATTATAAAAAGGCGGCCAGGTAAAAAATTTAGAAAATTTGTTTATGAATCTACGTTCGAGATAAATTGACCTTTCAATTTGCTATTCCTTGGTATGTAGTTATTTTGCTGAGGTGAGACAGTTAGAACCCCAGAGGACTGAACTTATGGAAATTTATAGTACAGTTTTATGGCATTTACACGCTGAAGTGCAGCTCTCTACTCTTGCACAAGAACTGGTCTCTGAAGATCGTAATTCACCAGCTGCATGGTGTGCTACCGGAAACTTCTTTTCTGCACAAACGGAACACGAAACGGCAATCAAGTTCTTTCAAAGAGCTATTCAGGTGTGTTGACAAGAACATTCGAATATATAAATATTTATAAAAAAATTATAATCGATTGCATATTTTGCAGGTGGATCCTAATTTTCCATATGCCTATACGCTACTTGGTCATGAATATGTAATGACAGAAGAATTAGAGAAAGCTATTACTGCATTTCGTAGCGCCATCAGACTTGACTCTCGGCATTATAACGCATGGTATGTTAATTCAAATAGATGTGTTACTTCTAGTGAAATTTCTTTAAAACCTGCACACCATTTATTAAAAATTTGTTTTATGAATTTCTAAACTAAAATATTTGCTGATACTTACAATATACATTTTGTTTCGCAGGTTCGGATTAGGAACAATATTCTCTAAACAGGAGCAATACAGTCTGGCCGAACTGCATTTTAAACGTGCTTTACAAATTAATCCGCAGAACTCTGCGATAATGTGCCACATCGGTGTCGTGCAACATGCGCTAAAGAAAACCGATCAAGCTTTAAAAACTTTGAATACTGCGATCACGAACGATCCCGACAATACTTTATGCAAGTTTCATCGTGCGAGTATTAATTTCTCAATTGGTCGACACGCGGAAGCGCTTAGTGAATTCGAGGAGTTGAAAAATATTGTACCCAAAGAATCCCTAGTCTATTATTCGATAGGAAAAGTATGATTTATTACTGTTATTTACTCAGATAATTTCTAGTGTTTTCGTTGTTTTCCTTTTCTTTATATATTTAAACTTATCTTTTCTCCAGGTACATAAAAAGTTGGGTAATACGCATCTCGCGTTAATGTACTTTAGTTGGGCATCGGATCTTGATCCAAAGGGTGTTAACAGTCAAATCAAAGAAGCTATACTGAATCCAGGTCAAGGGGATGAGGAATCTCCGGCTACGCAGTCAGGTAATTAATTTAATACAAAGCATAGGTCACTGTAGTCATAGGTCACTTATCTAGTTCCATTATCGGAATATGACGATCTTGGTTTCCCATTTATGTATCACATACACTCGATAAAGCCTCAAATTTAATTTTCTCAAACGCGAGTACTTTGATGAAACACGCTTGTTTGTTCTATGATTTCGGTTGTATTACGAGACATCCTATATGTATCATTCAGTACTTATCTTCGGCTGGCTCACCATCAAGATAATGAAAAATCTTGTCTACCCTGTAAACGTACATTATCTTATATTTAGTATGACATATTCCTAGTATTAAGTGGATCATCACTAGATAGCGGATTTGATGCATTTATGATAAAAAATAGTAGATTCAATGTAATAGTTTCAACTTATCGAAATCGTTTAAAGTAAGAAGGAAATTTCTGTTTGCCTCTTGTTTATAATAAACAAAGCGAACAATTTATATTTTGCGTAGAGATCCGCTGTTTAATCATCACAATTCAAAAAGAATTAAAGAGGCCGAAAGATGTTTGATATAACATCAGAAAAAATAGCAGTGTGGATGTATTTACTTGTCTCATCGATCTAATTAGCATTAATATCTATGCGTAGACGAGCAACAAGCGCAGAATAACTCGATGGAGCAGGAGATTGAAAACAACAGAGAAGGAAGTACCGGGGGTTTGGCCGGGAACGTTGCAGTCGAAGCCCACGCTGACGACAGCGACGATAGTTTATGAAGATATCCTGTCACGTGCAAGATTGTCGCGGAATGAAGAAGTGTCGTCGAGCGTGTCACTATTTATCTTTTTTATTGATCGGGCCTGATCAATTACTTCTCGGAAACTGGCGTAGCCTCGTTCGAATTCATACTTCCCTCGCGCGCACTCATTGATTTCACCTGAATAGTGCTTTGTTGTCAAACTTTTAATATTTATAATACTTTCCTTAATCCCGTAGTACCGCGCCCTCTTCGGTAAACTAAAAAGCAAAGAAACCAGTGTTTCTATGATCTGGATCGTGACATTTATGTTTTCTTTTTCGTATCCACTTGAAGACGGGAGATGTTTCAAATAATCGATAAACTCCGGGCAAAGAGTGTGTGTACGAATGTGTCTGAGAGAAAGAGGAAAAAAGAGAGGGAGAGAGAGAGAGAGAGAGAGAGAGAGAGAGAGAAAGAAATTTCGCAATATCTATTTTGTCGATTTGTATATTACGCGTTTTGCTCTGTATATTTTTTACGATTACTCATATTATTTTTTATAGATACATAGAGTACGTTCAGGCGTTTAATCAGTTTCATTTAAGAGTTTACGGCTGAGTACAGACTGTATTGTGTTTGAAGGACGGGCGAGTGTACGCGTAAGCATGCCGTATGTAGATAGGGAATATAATTAATTAACTGAGTAAATAAGTACGTGGAAGTGTATATGTAAATTATTAATTATTGTATTATCAATATTATTATTACCATTAGTGCTCTGTCAGTACTATTTATCCATATAATTGCCGTTGTTGATTTACCGAGTCATGGGAATATTTCTTCTTTTCAGTTTCTGTTTCTTTTCTATTTTTTTGTTTTTCTTTTGGCCACAGTCGTGGCCGTATTGGACGATCGTGCAATTCTCGTCGCGAGGCGGGGTCGTCGAGGTGGATCCTTTGAAAAACGGTCCGACGATCATCGCACGGTAGGCGAGTCAAACCAACCCGCACTCACGAACCTTCATCTATCGGGTACCTCGAAAGTCTACAGCCATATATTTATAGATGGAGGTCCACCCGTTGTTCGAAATAAAATGCATTCTATGATCACGAATTGACCAAGTAACAGTTTCGTTCTAGCGTGCCTTAAACATCCAACTGCTTCCCGATGTTATCACACAATCTCGTTTGTGTCGCTCGAAAAACAATACTGTGTATTTTAACTCTGTCGCGGAATCGACGATCGCGATTCAGCATTTTCTGGAATGTTTATTCGGGACGACCGGTTGGCCCAATGAATTTATGTTCTAGACTTCGGGAGAGCCCGCTGGACTGTAGGATTATTTAATTGTATGCGGAACGATCCATGGATCATGGATACGTTATTCACCGAAACGCGGAGGCGAGCGCGTCGCACGAATGATTCTCGCCGTTCGGCCCGCAACACGTTCATGTACGGACGGCATGATTCAATCGTGCGTCGACCATCGGGACGATAATGTTATTTATACGCGTAGGTTGCATGAACAATTTTGCGCTCGATAAAAAGAGGTAGTAAACATTTTGTATTGTGTGCATATTCGATGGAAATGAGACTTATTTGAGATGCGTAAACGAATTGCCAGCGAAGGACGTGTATATATACACATATATATTATACATAAGAACACATATACATATATGTGATACGGCATCTCGACCCTCTTATCTTTTCGTATTTTTTTCAATGAAAGCGTATCCTAAGCGTATCCTAGCGTGTTTTAGGCGCTAGACGATTATACATGTTTCGCACAAAGCGAGTGATGATTAAAGGAACATTTATATTATGTTGTCTTTAACATTACCGAATCATGTTACCTCTTAATAAACAAGAACAGTCAAGAAAGGTTATCAATTAAAGCAATGAAGCCAGCGTAGGATAAAAAATTTCATTCGAGAGCTGGAAAAAATGTTTAAATTCACCACTTTTTGTCTTCGTGTTCGGAAGGATGTAGATTTTCTACAACTGAAGATTTACACGATTCTATTTTCTACAACTGAATTTTTATACGATTTGTTAATGAAATTCGAGCTGTTTATGAGCTGCTGCAATGATTAAGAGGGATTTGAAATATCGAAATTAAATTTCTCGTCACTCCCGAGGACTCCTCCTGTATACGTCGTACCGGAAGTAGCATGAAACTCGACGTTCTATTCGCCGGGATACGCTTAGCTCGTTTTACCTTTCGTCGTTCACGGTTCTCCCCTTTTTCTTCTCTTTGTATTATTTATTTGTTTGCAGTTAATTTTTATTTTTCTTTTCGTTCAACAAAAGTGTCGCATAGGAGAGAGTTCCATACGCTTTTTAGTTGTAAGAAACGAGGCAAACACCGTGCTACGAGCTCGAATGCTGGATGCGTTTATTATAATGTTTCTGCATTGAATGAAACGGATCCCGCAAAAAAAATTTAACGCGAACAAGAAACCAAAGCGGAGAAGGGTGGTTTTCTGTTTCGTCTGTCTGGTTCATGTAATAGTAAATTACTTACGAAGATCAGGTTAAAGCAAGTTTATGGAACGTTGTCGTGTTAACCGTTACGAACTGATGTACGTGCAAAAATAAAGGCCTGCACTTTGTATGATACAGTTTGGTTCCTTTTATTCCACGAAGAACGATTCTTATCAATGACAGTCGTTCAATGACATTCGAAAGCACCCTTATTTTAATTAAAAAAAAAAATCCATCAAGAATATATATCAGATATAATAATAAAATAAATTGCGATTATTTTTGTCTGATTTTTGTTTTCTGAAATGGAACTGAAACAACCCAAAATATTACGATCCTTTTCCGCGAAAATTGGTCTTTTTTTTATAAAAATGAAAAGTTTAAACTTTTTCATATATAACGTATTTACACATAGCACCATTGTTATATGAATATTACAATTTACAGTGTGGGTCGGAGAAGATCGGACGACGACTGTTTACGCAACTATTTTTCGCCGAGGTCGTACGATTGTGTATTATTTTGTCCCGCTGATTGGAAAGAATATTATCTCGAACATCCAACGAAAACGGTGTATCATATGCAAACAAAATCTTTGGGTTTTTGTTACATAACGTTCGCCTGATACATCAGTTTACGGCGGGTCGAGCCAGAGGCAGGAATCCTCTATAGTCTTCAGCGGCAAAAACAAAGCGATTTTACTTGAGAGAAAACGATTTTCTGTATCATCGGTGACAGTGAATTTTAAAACTATTTTCAGTGATCCAGATTGCTGTAATCTATCGAAGGAATTTTAATTGCATCCGCTCAAGGGGAAAATGGCGAACGCAAACAACTACGTACAAACCGGTGAGGACGTCAAACTTCGATTCTAAGTTTCGAAAAACTAGTATTAGTTGTTTGAAATTACTAGAGAATTTTGTTAGTTGATTGAATTTTTAAATTACTCGACTGCAATTGGACTGTGGATTCTCTGTATTCGATGAAAGATGCAAACCGGCAAAATATACGTTGATTGATTAGAAGTAATGAAATAAAGTCCATTGTATCATGATCAATTATATTAGTTTAACACAGTCTACGTTCGTTAAGTTGGTGGGATCATTTGTGCATCGAAAAAGTTTTCATTTGACTTGTGTTTTTGAAAATTAGTCTTTTGCATGAAACCTTCGCAGTTCAATTTTCTTTTCATCTATATTTATGGAGAGTAATTTGTATGCTCAGTGCTCGGAGAAAAAAATGCAAACGAGCTTGGCAGGATTCTTACTCACGAGCATATGTCTTTGTCCTTCGACGCGTTTTACGTTCCACCTCCGCATCATCTAAAGCGCTTCTTCAGCGGTAAGATCGAGATTGAAAATCTTGGTCTTCTAAGACAATATCCGTGAGTGCAGATAAATATTACCTTTTTCTCTTATTTTATCAATATTAAATTGTTCGAATTGGACAAGTAGACGGCGAATTAAATGAATTTCAAAAGTACCCGGCGGCCATATTGAAAAATTCAAATGGCTTTCAGTTTCTTCAATGAAATTTACACGAATATATAGTCTTAACTAAAATATTTAATCCGTTAAATGTGAATTTTTAATATGTCACTTAGAACTGTAAAGAATTAATTATCTCGATACATTTAATTTTATGCTCAGCATGTAACACTATTTTCTAACACAGTGGACGATAGTTTAATAAAATACAATTTTTATTTGCAGTTACAGTAGCAAGTATAACATAAATTTCGAGGACAAGGACACGATAAACGCCGTGTTCGAAGATGTAAAATTTTACGGTGAATTTGGCGGTGGTACCATCGTGGAGAACAGTAACCACGGTCTGAAGCGGGACATTCAATTGATGAAAAGAATCAGCAAAGCAACTGGAGTGAACGTTATTGCCGGGACAGGTACCAATTTCATCAATTTCAATGGATGTTTGATCGTCGTCTGAGTAATCTACGTGGGCATTTCCAATTTTTCAATTGCTCATTATTTTTTGTTGTCCAAGGTTATTACGTTGCTGCCACTCAGAGTGAAATAAATCTCTGTCTATCCAAAGAAGAAATGTATGATACGATGCTGAAGGAGATGACCATTGGCTGCGAGGACTGTCCCGATGTGAAAACAGGATTCATCGGAGAAGTGGGGAGTACCTGGCCAATCGAAGGTACGCGTACCTTGTCTTTAATCCATGCTTTTGTAATAACTTATTTTAATCCTTTGTATTCGGAGTCATCGATTCTAGACTCATAATGTCCCCTCAGAGGGGACATCCGAGTGCAAAGGGTTAATATCTGGCAGTTCAGTTTGATAATCCTAATATCCTACCGTTTGTTTCGAGTAGACTTCGAAAAACGGGCGATACAATCGACCGGGGAACTCCAGGCGCAATTAAAGTGTCCAGTCAGTTTCCATCCTGGACGAAATCCTGAAGCGCCTTTCGAAATAATGAGGCTCTACCAGGAAGCTGGCGGCGACAGTGGGAAAGCCATTCTTTCTCACCTGGATCGTACGATTCAATTATTATCTGATCACCTGTCTCCCTATATTACGTAAATTTTTAACGCCATCGCTGCCGCCAATCTGCCTAGAAACCGTTCTTCGTGAACCATATTAGATTATATCTGCGCTCTATTCAGCATTGCCTAATTTACTGTCTATTTCATTCGAAGTACAGTCGTCTACCGTACTTACAAATGGAGGCGTTGCAACTAGAAACGAAGAGTACAGCATTTATAACTGATTATGGCTGTGCCACTTAAATTGGAATGTTCTATGTTCCGACACTTACGCTCATTTTTTTGTGAATAGACTGCGGATTTTTATGCAACACAGAAAATTTTCTTGGTCAATTGTAAGACACAGAAGTCATATAAAAATTTCTTTCACAATTTTAATTCAAATTGAAAATAATATATGGACGTTCTTGAATTGTCTTTACCGTTTTAAATTACGTCCGTCTATTTTTTATATAAATGCATAAAATCAGTTGCAACAACTTTCTGATCCATGTTTTCGCGCGTTAGCTAATGATTGGAAGTGAGATAATGTTTTTGATAAGAATTCAACAAGTGTATTTATCATATTTTATCAACGATCAAACACCATAGATATATCTAACTATTCCAAATTTACTGCTTTATAAATCATTTTCATTTATTTGCATTGTGTTCACGGATTATACACGATGGACAGTGTCTTATCAATTCATAAGCATTAAAATTATTTTGAGTAATACTATACGAATTTTTAATTTCAGATTAGATTAATATTTGAGTTTCCGGGATTGGTAAAAGATTAATATCAAATCTCATTTAATCAGTATAAATGAACAATTTATAATTGTTTGATTTGTATATCAATAGGAACGCTGTCCGAAGAGGAGCTTATGGAGTTTGCCGACGAGACCAACTGTTATTGCCAATTCGATCTGTTTGGAACGGAATGCTCCTTTTATCAGTTAAACCCAGAAGTGGATATGCTATCCGACGCACAACGGATTGATCGCGTTAAGCTTCTTCGAGACGATCAGAAATTGCATCGTGTGCTTCTGAGCCACGATATTCACACCAAGCACAGATTAGTAAGTACATATAGATTTCATACAAACAACATATAGATAACAGACAACATATAGTACATATAGATTATACTTTGATATTTCTTGAACTGATTAGTTTCTTTTTAAATGTCTCTAAATCTAGCATTTTTATTTGTAAAATAATATAATTTATTAATTTGTTCTTTACTAAAAACAGAGCAAGTTTGGCGGTCACGGATTCTCTCATATTCTGAACAACATCCTACCGAAGATGTTGCTGAAGGGCTTCACTCAAGACGAAACCGACACGTTGACTATTAAAAATCCTAGAACCTGGTTGTCCTCCTAAACGCATTCCTCTTCAAGACATACCGCAAAAAACCTTACAAAGACTGCACTTTTAAATGTAAATTCGTAGTTTCAATCGTAAATCTATAATGAATCGAATTTTTAAAATGATAATAATTTTTAGAAGATTGAATTTATTTAAAGTGTCTGAGTATTGCTAATTCTACTAACTGGGAAACTAAATGTACGCATGCCTTTATTAAAAGTGAAATTGTAAAAGAATTGTGTGAAACTCCGTCAAAATCTCATTCAGCAATAGTTGAGACTCATCTGTTGGCTGAAGCGTCAAAACAAGAAAAGATTTACTCATACACTGTTTATTACGATTTACGTCACATTAACTGTATATTAGCCAACTTGATATATTGTTAATTAACATTATACCTACAGGCGACACCTTACTAGTCTTTTAGAAATTAAAGATTGAGGGCTTCTTAATTAATCTTTCAATAGCGATAGCACCTTCGTTTGTGAATCAATAAATTACAAGTAGCAAAGTCTAGTCATCTCTTCCGGGATTGTTACTTAGAATGAAATTGTTAAATAGTGCAGACATTGAAAAACCTCCTAATAGATTTGCTGTTAATAGATAGAGTATTACGTTCAGGAGAAAAGTAATTTGTTTGGCACGAGTCATTAAATGAAAATTCATTCTGAGGCGAATTATGCGAACGTAGCAGGATAGGAGAAGTAGTATGTTACTATAATGATGAAGTATTTGGTACAGCCGCGTACCGAAAAGATAAACCCGACCGAATAACAGCATTTATTGTCGACAGCCTTGGCATTATACCGCCACGGAACAATGTAGTGGCGATATCGCGCTGGAGTTAATAGCTTTTCGGGCACACACTTGCGTACGTCAGATGTTGATTAATCTCCGGCTAAACCGACTGGTCCCACGGAACGATAAACTATCATGAAATATACATAACGTCGAGAGGAAAGCAGCGAGAGCGGAAACACTGGCCAATAACCGTAGTCGAAATTAACGAGATCTCTGGTGTTTACAGCGGCCACCGAATGACAGATAGCACCGCGATGACGATAGTGGGGGGGGGGGGCAAGGAAAGCACGAAGACGACCCTCGAGGTCGAGTCACTTCTTGTCACCCTCGGTTATTTGCAATGAGTCTGCCACCTAACGAGGAACGCGACGCTCGCGTCCAGGGTACGTACCGTTAGTAAACAAATATTTGTGCGGACCGTGTCACCGGAGAGTCAGTTTGCAAGAAGGGGAGTAGTTTATAACAATACGCGCCTCCGCATGCAGGTACCGAAGCCCTGCACAACTATAATCGACCTCCGACCAGTGTTAATATTTATTTAGCAGTCTTAAGATAAATACAATCTAATGTGAACGTCTGCAGGGATAAAAGGAAGGGAAAATAGTGTACTAATTCATCATTTTCATTCGGTTACGCGTCAGCTTGAAATGTGCAATAATTCACCAAACAGCAGTAGTACACATATTAATTTGCAAACAAAGGAGACGTGCGTATGTATTCGGTGTTCTGATATTACGACCGAAATTTTTCTTTTCTCTTATCCTTGGAGATATTGGTTCAGACACGCCAATCTTTTATCGCAATTTTTTGATTGTTAATACGTGCATCGCGTGTTCATGATAATATTCAATAAGAAATTGATAAGCCGCAAGCTCTACGACTGTTGCTTTGACATCGCAGTAGAATAAGGCACCCAATTACTGTGGGGGTACCAATTACTGTGTCATATTAATTATATTTATTTTTAAGGCATAATGAATATTAAAAAAGAAATATTAAATTTTCTTTTCATTAAAATCAGTTGATGTAGAGGGTGTTTCGACTAAAGGAAGACACCTAAATATTTTCTCTATGTCTAATGACACAAAAAATATTTATTGCATAATTTCTACCATAGAAGAAAAATTTATTTTGTCGTGTCATTTTTTTGTAGGGAATAAAAGAGACATTTAGATGGCCTCCTTTATATATCTCTCTCTTTTAATATTTATTATGCTTAAAAAATAAGTATAATATTAGTATAGACACAGTAATTGGTACCCCCACAGTAATTGGGTTTACTATTGGTTTGAAAGTTGAAAATATTTAAAAATGGTAAGTGCTTAATTTGATGAGGAACTTAAGGATATTCGATTGTAGATTTCATTCAGCTGGATCGTGAAAAGGAGAACGACAGGAGGAGCGAAATGAACGGCCGCAAGCCGCGGAGGGACTCTGATGTCCTCTTGTCGAAGTTCAGTCAGAAGGAGTTCCTCTTCAAGTTCCTCGTGATAGGCGACTATGGTGTCGGTGCGTCGCGGCTGTTTTATACCTCAATATTCGAAAATTCGCCACCGACTGCGTGCTATGCCACTTCCGTTAGTATACATTTTCACATAAAAATCTATCAAATCCCATGGAACTTACGTGTTTGACTTGTCTCCATTTCTTGGTCATCCAAAAGTGCACAAAGATCCGTCCGTTTGACGAAGATTATCGGAAAATACTCGTCTTCGCTTCATTTCATAAACAAACGCGGGTGGTGATTGAATTTTATTTTGCATGACGAAGAAAGTGATAGTGATAATTTATTTCTTAATTTTTTTTAGGAAAAACTGCGCTGGTTAGGAGGTACACTGAAGGTAAGCACCATAATTTGGCAGATGTGATTTCATTTTGCGATGTCAACGTAATCGACTGAATAAACTGGGATTTTATTCAATTCATCTTCGAGTTTTTATTTTCATATAGTTAACTTTATATCTTTACTTTATCAACGTTTAAAGATACTAATAGTTTGTCCATGTTTGTTATTTTACGCTGCACCTGCTATCAGCATTAGCGTGAATAAACGTCCGACTATTTTTATTCTTGACCTAATTCATTCGATCCTCCTCTCAGTCGAAAGACGATAACTTGAAAACATCAACAAACAATATTATCATCTGCTCTTTTATTTCGTTCGGCGGGTCATTTTCAATTAACCGCTTTCATTGTTTGTGTTAATATTGGATTACTTATCAACAGGAAAATTCACGTCTAATTACAAGATTACCATAGGAGCCGATTTTGCAATGAAATCTCTCGATTGGGATCCACGCACTAAAATAAATCTGCAATTATGGTGGGTACACAACTGTTTCGCGCAGTCATTAAAATCACTCGAAATTCCGCTAAATTTCATTCGTGCAAATTTAAACGTTTATATTATTTTGTTGAGGACATTTTAGACACGTGTAAAATAAAAATCTCCTTAAATTTTCATAGAAGCATTTATTTCATTATAAAAATGTCGCTTAGTCGTATAAAGTATATAAATGCATAAAATCAACAGTCCTTACACATAGAAACTAATATTCCTCGGAAATGTTTGTCTGCTGTTCTGTATAATGCGAACCAGTGTTTACAATTTTTAAGTATACGCGGTAATTACTGTTGTACAAATGATTATTTGCATTTTCAGGGACGTTGCCGGCCATGAAAGGTTTGGATACATGACTAGAGTTTATTATAAATATGCGTAAGTGTTCATTCAAAGAAGTATGGCGGGTTAATACTGATTAAGGTTTAGAAGAATCGTTCTTTTCTTTCCCAAATTCTAAGTGAATGTGTAGCTTGTCTTTTTTGTCTGGTAACATTAATATAAATATTATAAAAATACATATATTTTGTACAGAGTGGCAGCAGCTTTGGTATTTGACATATCGCGAATAGCGACGTTTCAGTCAATTAAAAAATGGCTGTCCGATCTAAGGGAGAAGGTCACGCTACCGGACGGTGCAAACATACCGGTAGTTCTTTTGGCGAACAAATGCGACATTCCTTATCCCGTTGTGCCGATAGAGCAAATCGCAAAGTTTTGCAAGGAGAATAACATTGGCGCTTGGTATGTGACCTCTGCGAAAGAAAACACAAACGTCGGTGAGTAAAGCAACGACACGACCTGCACACTTCCATCGTATAATGCAAAACACCGTGAGTCATTTTCACACTTTACCTGCCGGATGCCATTGACGGATTTTTTTAAATGACTTTGCTGTGTACGTGAAAGCAGCTCAATATTTCTTGTCTAAATAAAATTCCCTAATTTTGTTGATTTCAAAAATTTATTAAGGAACTCTCAATATAGTAAACCCCTAAAAACATTTTTCTTAGAGAACTCGATCATACGTCTTCTTTATTGGGTAACAATAAAAATATACATATACTGGTCATAATTTAGTTTTTTGTTGATATGTTGACGAGGATTAGTGCTTTAAAGGAATCTCCAGTAGGTAAAGTGTGACAGTTCGAGTTGAAAGACAGTAGTATTGAAATACAGTTACAGTCGTAGAATTTAATATTTTATACAGAGTGTTCCAAAATAATGACTTCAAATGACCTTAGGCACCATCTGTTTTAAGGAAGTATAACATTTTTGGGACACCCTGTAAATTAATTTAGAAAAAGTCGATCTAGACAGAAATTTGATTGCCTTGTCGAAGGATGATTGAAATAATGGTAATGTTAAATATTTATTTTTTGCAGATGTGGCGATGCGTTATCTAGTGGAGAACGTTTTGAAAACAAGAATTGACGGAGGTGTACGGGACTCCGTTCGGTTACGAGATAGGCCACCTATTCGGGAAAAAAGCGCATGTTGCAAGTCATAATCGGTATCAGTCGTTTATCCTACGATACTCGCTTCAGATATACCTTTCTTTACATAAGTTTTACTCACGAATCATACGTTTTGATCGCATACGACCGCTATACGACCGTTCCGAGGTCTTCTATATTTTTAAAAACACTTAACATACACATACACACCGTTTTACCAATTAAAAAATGTAGAAACTATTTATTTTTAATCGAACTTGTAGCGAAGTGATTATAGTTGTCCTTCTTAAACTTGCTAATTAATTGCATTATTGAAAGCATCGTTATATTGACACGTTTTCCATGGAGATTACATAAAATAAAATTTTCGTTCGCAAGGTTTCGCATTCTGGAGAAGAAGAAAGATAAAACATGAACTATAGAAAAAGTATTTAATTTTGTACTTTTCCGATAATCTTTTTACATCATGTTCTTTTTTAGATTGTGTAAGAAGAATAAATATTACTGTCCAATATAAAATCGCGAATGTTTGACGAGTATATTATAATATGTATACCTATGATTCATTTTTACATTATACTTATAGAGATTAACGAGTGCTTTTATGTGCAAATATATTTGTGTGTTACCTTTGGCAAAAGTTCGACACTTGCGTCTCGAGGATTAAACATGGCGTTCGCTGTGGTCCTATCAACATTTTGCTTTTATCGATCGACGAATAACTTATTTTACTCTCTATTATACAAAAATACTAAAGCCATTTATATGACCACTAGATATGAGAACAGCACTACTGCATCTCTCTCTCTCTCTCTCTCTCTCTCTCTCTCTCTCGTTCTTTCCTTCATTCAATTTTCAATCCTTGCAATGGCTTCACTCATCGAAGGAAGATTTCACCGAAGGAGGGACGAAAAGGTTTTCAACGAACCGAGATTTTCAAGCTCAGTTTCTGAAAGACAGGGATTCCTAGCGAGTAGCACTAAGCAACTTCGGTGTTTCAAATCTGATCACGTTGGATGACAGCTCTTCTGTAGGGGGGGGGGGGGGGTTGAATACTTCGAAGGTAATAATACTCTCGTTATCCGAAGTTGGAGGTAGAGGTTTGAAGATTATTCAAATCGTGCACGTTATGCTACGTCCACCTCTTCCCACGCGCAGTTCAGTCCTAAGTTCACGAGTCCTCTTCGAAGTGAGGATTCCTCACAGCATTCATAGGGATGGAGACAGTGGAGACCATCGTCTTGCTAAAATCTGCAACGAAAACCGTGGCAGTCGATACGTGAACTACCGGCTCTCTTTCGAACGCTTCAAACAATCGGTACGGTGCACAGCGACAAGCAGGAAACAATTAAAAAAGACAGTCAACGAAGCGGATCACGTGCATGGTTAATTAACATGTGAAAAGTGTATTCCCATTTGAACTTTTTCCTGGACGAAACCAATTATTATTGTATAAATAGACTGCGAAACTCAAGCGAATAAAAAATTGAATTTGATAGTCTTCTACTCACGTTTGAGGTAAAACGATTGGAAAACAAATCGAGCGAAGAAAATATGAATTTATATAAGTCGCAGTCTGATTATAATTTAATTGAACGAAAATTGTATTGATCCAAACAAATAGCGTCAATATTAGTTTGTGTAGTCGATGGAATCTTAAAAGCAAGTTATTTTAACCAAACTTTCCCGAAAATGTTAATATAATTTTGGTTGTTGAGTCTGTTGAATAAGCGAGTGTGAAAGGCGTTATTGGATTACGATGCAAATACAATAGAACCTCCTTTATCCGGCTGTTGCCATAGCGGTTTTCTTCTATAAGAGCGCGTGCCACTTACCACGTGGCCTCTGTTACCTGAACGACCTTGTACCTGGATGTGTTCGGATAAACGAGGTTCTACACATGCAGCCTCTGAAGAAAATGTTTCTAGTAATAGTTTATTAAATTGTCTATCGTCGAAAGGATTCGCTTGACAGTGAACAAACCTTAGTGAGAATAATTAACACTACATAGGTTTACGGGGATCCGCAATATTTTTAATTTACGAATATTGTGTTTGTAAAGATCCATGAGGAAGTATTAAACAAATTTATTTCTTTGCATATATATTGCAAAAATATTGCTAAAAATTAGAATACACAGATTTTTATTATTTTCATAAAGTAATGCCAGTCACTTTTAGTGCTCCGTAAACCTACTCTTAACAAAATCAATAATCAACAGAAAAATAAATAATGAGAATAATCAACGATCGAATACAAGTGTTGTCTATTTTATTCGACAAAGTTCTACCATCATGGAGTATCTCTGTCTTTAGTTTTAATATTTTTCTTGCAAATAATGTCGTCAATGGACCAAAAAGAACAAAGACTTAGCGAAACTAACATAACGTTTGTCGTCCAAGTTTGCTACCAGAGGTTGCAGGCACGATTTGCGGGGGTCGTGTGCGTGTCGAACAGATGGAACCGGAAATGAGCGAAAAAAAGGCGATCATAGAAAGCAGCGAATTTGTGCCCTGGACTTACGAAGTAAGTGTGGAGAGCGAAGAGTGGTCGCTTAGCTCGCGTTCGGTCAGAGCTTGGTGAGCGATACCACGCGACGGTGCTCGAAGTTACCTTGGCCATAGTCCTGTTGATGATGATGGCCGGGTGCGCTGCTCCCATAGGGTGTCAGACCCGCCCTCAACCGCGAACAACCGATCACGCCGGCGTATGCTTGTCTGTACTGCTTGTTCATGATCACGTAAATTATGGGATTCACGCAGGAGGCGAAGTACAGAAGAAGGTAGCCCAGCACGTGAAACCCTGCAAAAGAACACTCCAATGTTAAGGTCCCGGGATAGTCACGTGACTTTTTAATTAATAATTTCCATTCACAGCCTTCAGACACAGAATTAAGATCCGTCTTAATCTTGATCCACCGGGTCCTAAGTCTGTGGCTAAACTTGTCACATTTGTTGCTCTGTATTATCGATATTATGAATTCTCACGCCAGAAACGCGCTTCAAGTTTTTGGCTTTATTTCGCAGGAAATCAAGACAAAATATAGCTCAATTTTCTATCTCAATTCTATTTTCTATTTCTATTTTCTAACTCAATTTTCTAGGGCGCGCTACTCTCAATTTCATCCGGGAAACTCATCCAATGGCATACAAATGCTTGGATTCCGCGGCATGCACATCGTCAATTTTTTGCCTACTTCTAACGCTTATATTACCAAATATCTGCATGATTTCGTCAGTTCATAACCAGCGCGCGCTAAATTGAACCTTCCTCTTTCGAATGAGCCCTTTCCCGGCGAAAAATATTCTCATATAAGGACGAAAAGTTGAGACACGTAAACCCATTTTTGGCCTATTTTTGTCGGTAACGTGGTCACTATACCTTACGCGAATCTACGGAGTGATGTAATCTAAAATTGTAGAAGTAACAACATGTTCTCCACTCTTCAGGAACGTTGTCTGGGCACTCTATAGAATCTAACGAGCTCCCCAAAATTCATTACACAACCCCAGATTACTAAATACACTTTCATTCATCATTACTAGACTGCGGATTTTTATACAAAATAAAAATTCTCTTCATCAACTACCAGAAACGGGAGTTAATCCTTAGCACTCGAACGGCAACTGTAAGGCACCACTAAATATTGCTGTACCATTATTCAAAATATTTTTTACATTATTAAGTGACCGTCACTACTCCATTTTCCCCTAAACGTGCGAGAACCCGAAAATTTCAGATACCCGATACTCGGGCCGTGTCAGGAATTGTTTTAGTCGGACCAATCCAGAAAATAAAGTTGTATTTAGCTCCAGCTCTGCTAAATCTAGATTTAAAAACGCGAATCCGCATCAACATCCGCAACTAATAATAAGTTCTACAATTCTGTGCGAACTGTATAAACACACTACTCTTAAACTTAGAACGATTACGACTTAGAATGATTAATAAATTATTAATAAGTTCATCCCTCATTTCTTGTAATTCTTGTTTCGCATACAGTGTGTCGCAAAAATGTATTTCCTTGAAAGGGGCAATTCCTGAGGTCATTCGAAGAAACTTTTTCCTATATATATATATATATATATTACCTGGATATAGGACTTCCGGGTCGGCTACTTTAACGATAGTAATTGGCAGGTAACAAGCGACGAAGCTCAGGAAAATGGCGAGGACCATCTTTGTGATCCGCCATTCGCTTCGTTTCTGTTTAATTTCCCTGGTATCCCTTCCGGGGGTGTGTGGTGATTTTATCGCTGGCGCCGTATGCTTCCGCATCCTTGACTCGGATCTATAAATCACAAGGAGATATATGCATGTCCCTTTTGAATGGTAATGTAAGGCAATATGTATGATTATTTACCTGTGCACTACCCAGAATATTTTTGTATAGCATCCAACAATCACCACGCAAGGTATCACAAAACCCGTCACAAAAAGGAACGTCTTCGACGTGCGACCTTTGTGATCCTTAACGATCGAGCAGGTTTCGAGATTTGTATCGTAATCGAATGTTCCTGTAAAATTAACAGAAAACGATTAACATAATTCGATTATTTTGGGGTTTTTATGGTTAAGTTAAAATTCTATTTTCCACGACAATGATGTTAGAACGTTTCATAGTTTCTAATCAAAAAGACGGAGCCGCCTTGTGAGACATTGAGTTCTTCAATTCCAATATGAAGCTCGACATTTTGTTCGTAATTTAGTCGAACAAATTATTAAATAGATACACGAGTCGATGTAACGGTTTTCCACATTTTACGAGTGATTTTTGGTGATAACAATACGCGAAAATATGCACACTCCGACTCACCCCAAACTCCTAAAAGGGTGGGCAGCTGCATTCCGTAAGAGAAGACCCAACAGAACACGATCATAAAAGCTATCCAGTATTTTTTGTACACTTTGCTATATAAGCCATGATGAGCTATCATGATGTACCTGAAAAGAATGTAAAATGTAAACGATAGTTTATAAAAATATATTTTGTTGTCCCCCAAAAACAAAATAGCATCTTTTAAATTTTCTGATGTAATCACAGTAACGAATGTCAGTTCGAATGTCTTCAGAAAGCGTTCTTAAAATAGATCATATACTAATCGGAAGTTAGATCACTATCTAAGAGATACGAATTATGTTTAACTTGGAAGTGCACTCGATAGATCACTAATAGACTGATAAGAATTATTTTTAAGTCGATGGTACACTTGAAGTGGTATTAACGTTCTGGAAGATTAGAGATGACACATGAATAGTTTTTTTAGCTTGCATAATTTGCAAATTTTAGTCATTGTCGAGAACTATGCAGATGAGAATCGAGCATTTACCTGTTGATGGTTATGGCTGCGACGGAGAGGAGACTGACACCAACGTTCCCATACCTCAGGAAAGGCACGAGGACACAAAGAAACCGCACTTTCGCCCAATTAGCGTTGACGAACCGAATCGAATCGAACGGCAATACTAGCAAGCAGAACACAAAGTCTGCCACGCATAAACTGCAATAATCGTAAAAACAAATTATCCATTCATTCTCCACACTACGCATCTCCGCGAAAATATATACAGTCTTTACTCGATATATGTCCCAAATATCTAGCCGATAAAAGTCCCAGAACTATCCCAACTACCGCGGGGTATACCCCGTGAGAGGCCGCGAAGATCAAGTGACTTCGGACGCCGAGGAGTGTAAACATAACACGATTCAGTTTGATTATGTCTCCTAGACGATACACAACACTGGCAAGACCCGTGTTGTTGACATATATCGAGAATTCACTGTATCTTCCAGCCGATAATTGTCCTTGGCCAGACCCGTGTTTTGGACGGACTATTTTATACGAACTATTTAAATTTGCAAAATCTTTATTGCTGCTTTATTTCCTAATTTTTTCAAGATGAAGTGAAATTCTCGTTACCTTATAATAAAAGCTGCCGCAACGTTTCGAACTTTGGGATACTTGCAGAGGGCAATGATCGTTAGCAGATTTCCGGCGAGACCAACGATCATTATCAAAGTGGCAACTACTGCCGCGAACGTTTCCAGCGGGAAGAAACGCGGCTGAGGATAACTGCGAACATGAAATGGATCACCCTTTGAACTATGAAAAATAAAAATCACTGACAAATATAATTAATAACGAAATGGTGAACGAAATGGAAAATGGTGAGCTGGTTTCGCATTCTTCTTCCTGGCCAGGTATAGTAAAAGATTTACATTGTTTGAATTTTAATTAAACCGTTTCCTAGATATATAATAAAAGAAATTATACACTTTATTTCTGAATAAAAAATTTTCTTCTTTCATTGAATGCATGTAAAATATACTTTTGTTTGAAATATGGGCCACGGCTAATGAAAGAGGATATTTTTTTATAATGGTGTAATGAAGGCTTAAGCAGCTTTCAGTTAACGTGAATAATTTGCGTTCTATTCTGGACTCGTGCCGCTTGGAATATTAATTACCTATCGCCATCGATGATCTCGGTATCGTTTTCCGAAACACGTAACATCCACGTGGGCGTATTGTCCATTTCGATGATGAAGAGCCTCTGCTACGTTCTGTGTGAATAATTCGACCTTGATCAACCTCCGAGGCCTGGAAATAGACGAATAAATAAAGGAAAATTAGATATTTGACTTTATTATTATCAAATTAGTTTTCTTTCAGACAGATTTCGGCAAGCTGCCCTCCATTTCTTGCCAAGTATCCAGAGTTAAAACTGGAAAGAATTTTTTCAAACTACTACACTTCATTTATTTACATTCTATATTTTATTGTGCAATAATTATACTTGTCGATAACTTTTATCACATACAAATTATGTACGATGAAAGTCTAACTAGTTATATATCATTCAGAATTTCAATTACCAGAGAATAATTTCATTTTGAAGTGAAGGAACATTTTTATATTTTTACATTTATAATTTAATAACAATAGCTAAAGCTTGCCAACAGTTGCCGCTGTAAGAAATATAAACTGTCTATACGAATCCGGTTTTTAGTGTCCGGGGGAATAATTTGTAAACTCCCACTTACGTCAATTCTCGAAAATCCAGTAGCATAGTCTCGTGGGTTTCCCCGATTTGTTTGAGGAAAGTATTCCTAAACAACAATGCGACTTCCGGTCTACGTGACGCGCGTCAAGTTACGTCGATGCTTTGCGGGTTTTTCGCGTCAAAGACAATTATGGTATCCCATGATTAAGACGAATTATGGAGACCAATAATCATCTTATTTTATAAATAATCTTTTCCATTTTATGGCAGCGATTTTCATCACATTTTCAAAAACATCCAAATTCAGATTTTAATTAATTCTGCTTTAGTTTGCAGAAATATTAGAGAAATTTGTAAGAAACAAATAACTTTTGAATGTTTAGAGAACAAAATTCTTAAAATTGTTCTAGCCGAAATAAAATAATTTTGTCAAGAAGTCTCAAAAGTGTTTTCCGAGATTTAACTCTCGGGCTCTTGCGAGTTCTAGGCCTATGCCGGAGTCATTTCTGACCCCCACCGATATTTCACTACAGTTTTCTCTCGATATAAGGCGGCAGCACGCGACTGGCTGTCGGCGTATTTCGGACGAAGAAGAGAAGAAGAAGAAGGGATAGCGTTTCTCTTATTTCGAAATAAAAACCGAAATGGAAATCCCCACCGCGACGGGTCACCAATGACTCCGGCAGAGCATACGGAGTTTGTTGCAGATGAAATAGCGTCTTTTTTAGTTTCGTATGCTTTGGGCGTCCCCTCGTAAAATGTTTATTGTAATGTTTCTTTATTATTATCTTAAAATTACTATATCATTGCGGTAACAATGACGTTCGGTGTGTTTTTTGCGGTTTAGGATATCGTTTGTGTTGGCTTTAGTTATAAGTAATGCGTTATATGGCCTTGTATGAATGATGATTGTACAAGGGTGTGCGGGGAGAGAGAGAGAGAGAAACTGTTATGTTTACAAGTCTACTAAAAAGGAAATTCTCGTTGGCATCGCGAAACATGTGTTTGACATTCAAATGGTCAAAAAACAAAACATGTACAAGCAGTGTGGTAAGGTCGTTGTCACCGGCAACCTAGACCCGTTTATGACCGAAGGAGGAGGGTGCGACCACCCTTCTGCGAATTGGGGCAACGTGCACGGTAAGACCTGAAGGGTCGATCGGGGCCGGTAGGCCTGAGAAGCCGGCGGGGAGCGGTACGCGCCAAAGTAAAGATAACAGTCGTTCATAGAGGAATTTTGGAGTAGTATTCATTAACCGCCGACTTTTCATTGTGAATATACCGGCAACTCCAACTTATTCTCATCATACTTTGACTTGAAAGTTTTTAAGTGTCGGATTTTAAAGGCTACAATAATATTATTATTTACACGTTATTTTGAATGACTTTAATATTATTATTTACACGTTAAAGTCATTCAAAATAATCTTTATTCATCTCAGAAGTAATATAATTTTGATTACAATATTTGTATTAATCGGTCGCACATCGGTGGTGCCTGAGAGGCACACTTGGAGCGTTAAGGGTTAAGTAATCGGACAGAGCGGACTCTCCTCGCAACCTCTCATTTTCTATTCTGCGTTTATAATTAACAGAGTTAAATAAATTTTCAATATATGCAATTCGAAAATTCCCAAAATTCCGAATTGTCCAGAAACCGGAAACGAACAAATGCCTGAATGAAGCGGCAATCTTCGACGTTCGGGAGCAGCATGTTGAAAGCAAATCAAATCGATATATCTCTTAATTGTCACGGTGAATAAGCGAAATAGGTATTTACTACGGTACATCGAAGAACGCCATATCTTCGATGAAGCGACTATAGGCTCGTTTCGTCCTATGCTGGATTTGGTAAACTAGGGTCAAGCTGCGGTGCATTAACCTCGATTGAGCTTAATTAAGAGAAATTAACGGACACCCAGCGCCGGGCGTTCCCTGGCGACAAAAAACTCGACGAAACTTATGGAAGACATGGGAACCAGCCAGCTGGTGTCCTCCTCCCGCGGCGTTATCGTCTCTTTTCACGCCCAGGGCTTCTCTGTTATCTTTACAGAACTGCTCTGTAAGATCGATTCAGTACTCTTCACACGTTTTTTATCCGCTTTGTCGACCATATTCTTCCGAAGGATTCACCACTTCTGTCGCTTCGCTTTTTCAAAAATTACACTCTAAACTTATTTGTAATTCTGGGCTTCGAACGAAGTTTCTTCTTCCTTTTTTAATTTCTGAAAACATCAGGCAATAAGTTTACTCTGATGCTTAGATATTGGATAATTAATTTGGGGATCGTTATGCAAAATCAAAATTTTCTACTCCAATTGTAACAAACTTGAGTGAAATAATTAAAAAAATTTGCTTTCCTTCTTAATAGGCTTAATGGGTTAAAAATAACCCATTTTCTTCACTTTTGTCGTAAATGCATGAAACGTATAATTGATAATATTATTGATAACAGAAGAATAAAGTTTGATTTTAATGTAAAAGAAATTAATAACATTCATATTTAGTAGATGCCGTTTGAAATTTTCATCGTTCGGTTAATATTGAAAAAGAAGAAAATTTTTTTCACACTTCTGGGGTACAATTTCGCATAGCGTTCTAATAAATGCTATTCTTGTCAGGCATAAGGGAATTATTAATTCGACCAGTGCAAAGAATGTACGCGTTCTTGGATTAAAAGGAGAATGGAAGTAAAATTATATTGAATGTTCTATTGTGTTTTAGTTGAGAGTTATATCGCGGCGCGAACATTTGTGACGCACTAATAAGAAGTACAATGACGGCAAAATGCAAACGAAAACCGCACTGGTACAGGCTCGTCCGTTTAATTGATAAATGAACGAATGAATAAATACATAGTTGTGATTCTTTGATAGCATTCTTTGTTACTTTTCACTTCCATTGGTCACATTACGGCGCGTCGAAACTTCATCGATGATTCAACGAATTCTATTCCAGTTACCCTCCACAAAAGGAACACTCCAGCTAACCGTACTCTTTCAATGCTAATTTATTTCGTCGCTACTAGATTAGGCTCACCCTTCGCGATTTAGGCGGCACAAATGCGATCACGGCCCCTTGCCCCCCCCCTTCCCCCATTAATTGGTATTCATTTCAGACGGCTGTAAGTGATCCAGTTAGCCAATTAAGATCTTTTTCGGTACGTTTGATGACGCGTTAGCCTGGTTTACGGTTTGTTTTCAAAATTACAATTTTTAACGGCACTTTTCGCAAACTACTCCAAGCGATCAGGTTTTGAACAAAAAGTAAAAGGAACAAACTAATTAATTTACTGTACTAACAATGTTCGATCTAATAATTTCTAATTTATTATAAACTACCAATGAAACAATCTTCACTTAGGATAAGGGACTCAATCACTGCGTGGGTACCAACATGCCTGTATTAATTATATTTATTTTTAAAGCATAATGAATATGAAAAAAGATGTATTAAATTTGTTTAATTAAAATCAGTTAATATATATTTTCTAATATTTATTATGCTTTAGACATAGGTATAATTAATATAGGAATACTGGTACCCCCACGGTAATTGAGTCCCTTACCCACTTTAGTATAGTAGGGACTTTGAATAGAATATGTTTTTCTACATTTTACCGGAATGCATTTTGTCAGCATTGTTTACTTTACCAGTGTTAAAAGTCTTAATTGGTCTCACACATTTGGTTCCTCGCTGGGGAAAAATGGGAATTATAGTAATCCAATCATGAGGTACGTCGTCAAGTACGAGTACCAAGGGATGAGAGCCACCTGTGGATCATTTCGGTAAACAAGATCCAGTCACCCATAGTAGTGGATCATGCCACCTCGAATATATTAAAGCGATACTAATTAAAATAAAATTGAACTTCGAGTTCGTCACAGTAGAACTTTGAAGAATTCATCTTCATTTTCGATGACGTAATAAATAATTCTGCTTTACCAGACAAATAACATATTAATAATAACTAGATTCTACATTTTATATATTTACGGCAAAAATGAATAGGTGAAACACAAAATAGTATTTACAACCGATCAAAATTATTTTAAAAAATCAATTTTCACGTAAATCCTTTTTCTTGTAACACGTGCAGGCATTTTTATTTTGCTTAAAGATCCACAAACTAATAATTAGTCTGCAGATCTTCATGCAAAATAAAAGTTTTCCTACATCATTTGCAGGTACTAGAAAACAAATGGGCAAGGTTTTTCTTTCTTTAATACTCGAACAGGTCGAAAATAATAAAATTTTTATATTCTTCTCGTCTTCCTACGGTTTTTAATTTTCATCCACTCAATTTTGTCATAAATCCATAAAATCCGCAATCCACTAATATAATATCCCATATGTTTACGTATCTGTATATAAAAAGGTGCCGATTCGCATAAACCTCCGACAGAAAAATAAGCCGAAGTCACTGTCGAATTAGGTCAAAAATGCAACAGAATGCGTCAACGCTGAAACAGGGATAGCATGAACGTTCTCGCCATCGGTTTAGTCACCAAGGTGAGAAAAACTGATCTCGTCCGTGTCGAGAGAGAAAGAGAGAGAGCAAAAGAAGAAAAAATAACGCGGAGAAACGTCAAGATCGGTAGCGATGGAATCCTCCGCGATCGTCTGACGTCACCGAATGATTGCCGAGTTAATCACGCGGCGAATGGCAATGAATGAGTCAAGTTGACTCACAGTGAAAGTGCCTAAGCCGCTCAGCAAGACGATCGGCACGCGCGCTCATGCAAATCGGCCCGATCGTCTCGCTGCGCTGCTTTTTGTTCGAACGACGCTCGGCGACGATCGGCTCCATTCATGGAAACGTTGCCGGGCATTTTTCTGTCGCGCTCCGGGATTAGTGAAAGGATTGCAGGAAACGTGACGTCGTCGCCGCGAAGTATACTTTAGAGTATACGGATTACATCACCGATCTTCGTAATGGCGCTGCCAGCAACAACAGGCAATCGAACACGCAAACACTTCTGCGGTGCAACAAAGCTTTCCCTTATCAACGTTGGTCGTGTATCTTGCAATTAAGGCAATTTTGCATACAAATCCGCAATCTCGAGTAAGGGACCCGATTACTGTAGGGGCACCAGTATGCCTATATTAATTATATCTATTTTTGCAGCATAAGTAATATTGAAAAAGAGATGTTAAATTTTTCTCATTAAAATCAGTTAATATCTCTTTTTTAATATTCATTATGCTTTGAAAAGAAGTATAACTAATATAGGCATATAGATACCTCCACAGTAATTGGGTCTATTACCGCATAATTATGGTTTAAGTAATACGATGAGAAAGTAAACAACTACCAAATATGAAGATCAAGGAGTGACGAAATAATTAACATATGGACATAAAATACATGACAAGAATTAAATCGCTATTGGATTTTTTAGAAAAATTACTTAGTAAACTGCGGATTTTTAAACATTTACTACGTGAAATTTAAGTAGACACACTAAAGGAATCCAAGATTGCAGAAGGAAGGTTAGTTTAATGTTTCCTGTACGTTGCAATTTTATTTTGCATAAAGATCTGTGATCTAACGAGCATTGGTGCTTTTGCAGAGAAGCAAATGGTAGATCGTCGATACACCGGGCACAATTCTCACGCTATCTGCGTATGTTCGATCACGCGCGTGTTCCGTCGTTGTGTTTACCGGAAAAGTCACAAAGGATCAAGAGCACCGGGTGCAGAGAGTTCGTCGACCCCAGGGAAACGAACCGTGTCGTTTTCGGAGCAGCAGGGAGGGGGAAAATTTTCATCGGTGACGGGAGAAATATTTACATCGAGGAAAAATATTTGACTGGACGAAACCGCGGTTCCCTAGAAGCCCGATAGCGGTGAAGAACGCGTTCGGTAAACAGGTTCAAAGTCACGGGACTATCGGACATCGCTTTCAACCGTATAATGGCCACTGCGCACCAATTGTATTCTCAGCGTTAAATGCTGCCAGAAGTGGCAATAAAGAATGTACGCGCGCGCGCGCGTTGAAATTTACAGTCGATCGTATTTCGTGCAGCAACACGTGGACGAGAGGCGAACACGTGCAGGGGAAAGCACACCCACGCGAATGGCACCGCGGGTAAACAAAACAGTGTTCCTCGACCGATATCCTTGGCTTGCACCCGTTCGCGGGCTGCCACGAAAATCATCGAACGATGATTAATCTTGACCTGACCCAACGGAGAAGCTACGTGGGAGACCTTTTTAACGTTTTCTTCGGCAATGAGAAACAAAAAGTGGCCTTCTTCTTCTTCGTCGTTGTTTAAATACTGTATTTTAGATATTTATTTTGAAACATATTACGATTTTTGGATTTTATACGAATTAACCCTTTCCAGTCGGTGCTATTTTAATCCTAAAACTAAATGCTTCTTTCGTTTTAGAATATTTTCCTTGTATTCATACGAAACTGATCCGATTTCTACAAATAATATTCAAATTGAAACATACAATATTTAAATACACATTATACATTAATACTACATATAATATTTAAATTATTTATTTTAATATATTTATAATAATTATATATTTTTTGTGGCGCTTCAGAGTCACCGCTCGAGTGCAAAGGGTTAAATGAAAGACACCACTGGTTATTTAAGTCACCGTTTGCCGCAAGATTAGCGATAAATGTTCAGAAAAATTTAAAACCGACATGCTCCTGAAATTTATGCATTTGTAACAAAAATTGGAGGGTGCAATTTAAAGCGGTGGACAGAAAAAGCAATAGAATAAAAAAACTTATTTTTATTTATTCTTGAAACATTTAAGAATATCATTGTATTAATTTTATTAAAATTCTTAGAGGAAAAAAGAAATGTCTGTTTAAAAAAATGCAGTAGGCAGACATTCAATAAAAATGTTTGCAAATATTCTTTAATTTTGCCTCGTTATTGCCAGCTTGACGAGAGTGCCTCTCCTAGTTTTCGCGGACAGAATTTATGGCATGGATAATACGGTCATTGTTCCGCAGATTTACGGGTTGCGCGACGCATTTTACCTTGGGCCCAGCCAATCCGGTTATTTATGGTCGCGAACATTTGTACATTCCTAGCAACCGATGCTTGTCTCCTTGAGCTTTGTGAATGGGAATTGCTGTATCGTAAACCCACGGAACCGTTAAACTCGAGACCTGGACCGTAATCTTGCGAGTTCATTTCCCAAATTAATGGCGCATGGGTCCTTGCGTACCTGCAAGACTTATGATGCGGGTCAGAGAAATATTTGTTTCCGAAATCCTCAAATATTCAATCTCTTGAAACATTCACAACATCTCACTAATCAATAGTTTATTCGATGGGAACGTTTCTACAATACACTGTCTACTCGATACTTGTCCAAAACACGGGTCTAGCCAGAGACATACATCGTGAACCTCTAGAGGCCTCGGTTCAAGCTGAGGGACCCTCGTCTATGGGGGTAGTTTTCGGACTTTTATCGGGTAGACATTTAGGACATATATAGTAAACACTACTCCGCATAACTTTCTAACTATGATGCGTGACTGCAAAGGGTTGATGCGTGGATCTAACGAAGCATAGGTTCGCAAATGGGACAAACGCTCGTTGCGGTTGAAGATTCACGCTAATTCCCGAGAATTCTCGATTGCCTTTAATTAACCGGTACTTGCTGCAAGTGTAGGTGCCACATAGAATAGGCATGCAACTTATATTGCTCTTGACGCAAAGCAGAATGTCGTAAATCACGTGTTCTTCGCTTTGAGATGTCGCATGAGTGCCGAAGGCGCTCGAGAGTCCATTCTCATCCACACTTATGTGCCCAATCCACATTACAACTGTGGTCTATAGACTCTGGGATATTTATGCAAAATAAAATATTTGCGCCAATAGCACGAAACTAAATATGAATTTAAATTTTTCTAATAACCATTTTAACGTCATGAAAATAATATATTAATACTTTTGAAGACTTTTAAACTTTTTACTGTTTCAAACTGCACCTACTCATTTTTGTCATGAATGCATAAAATCCGGAGTCTAGAAAATATGGATTTCATTTTCAAGTGAGCACCAGCATAAATTTTTGGAGTGTAATTTTTCATAATTAATCGTTCTATCGGCACTCGAATGCTATGAAGCGCTTACTGATATCGATAAACTTTTTATTGTACCGATCTGTGCGCGCTAAAACTGCATATCGAGACTAACAAGTACAACAACATTTGCAATGGCTAGGACGATTAATCGAAATTCAATGCAAACAATCGCTTGTTTGCCTGCTCGTCGCTATAAATACGTTGCCGTGGACTCGCGCGAGTAAATCGGCCTTATGGAAATGAGCAGACGAAGGATAACCTCCAAGGAACCTGACGCGAATAGAAACGATTTTTGACAAACGATAAGTTGACTGCAACAAACAACAAATCTCTCACTCTTGAACTACAACATCCCGGGTCCATTTTGATCGAGTATTTCAAAAACAATATAATAATACTCTCAATCCTGTTTTTGTACGGTCCTTTTCTATGCGATTCTTTTGTGCGAATTATTTTCTGCGGTGTTGGCATTACAACATCCTTGTAATGTTCCCATTACAAGAAGATGCGCGTTTTGAACTACGACGAGTAGTATTGAATTATGTGCATTTTGAAAATTTCTTCGTGTTTAAAATAAGAAATTAAATTTTTTTAAATGTTTCCAAGTGTAATTTAATTATTTATTTTGTTTGGAAAGCACTTTCTCGCTATTTCGTAAATCTTTGATATATTTTCCGAGACTTTTTTTATGCGGTCCTTCTCCACCGCATAAAAAAATTTTCTTTAATATGTTGTAAAAAATTATTTGTCATAGCTACGTATGAAGTTTCTGAATATTTCTTTTTGTCTGGTTTATCTATTTATCGCACAAAAACAGTTTTGACTGTAATAATATAATCATTTCTCGGGCCGTGAGGACAAAATCGATGGTTATTCGACGAGATCCATTGAGAAGTTCATAAATCGGAGAAATTATTAAGAGTCTGAACGGCCAACTGTGCAGAAGTCCTTCTTCCGCTGGGTTAATTATCGCAACTCGTGGAATTGACTTTTCATCACCGTGTCCTGTTCGCTCATAATTCAATATATCGACCGGTTGACGGGTTAATCGGCTGAGACGTTGCGCAAGCACTGGATCGCCATGTGTTTCACGATCTCTAGATCCGAAATCCCGCCTACGAGACCACGTGCTATGCTCGCTCTCGCTTGTATGCAAAATTGTCGGCGGAAAGAGAGAGACAGGGAGAGGGAGAGAGCTTGACAGACACAAGGAACGGCGAACGAGCAAGAGGAGAATATAGTACGGATGTGTCATCCGTGTTTCGTTTTGTCCTGGCCACTTTTTTGTCGCCGATACGTTCGTCGTCGCATGAGACACATACAGCCGTTTTTTACCCGGATCTTGGCATTGGTCCTCGGAAGGGTGCATGCGCCATACGGCCAATTGCTCGGCCCCTTGGTTCCAGCTCGGGCTACAATTATTCCCGGTTTGGATCGAGGACACGCCCTATGAGTACTTTCAAAATCGGATGTGTAATTAAGCAAAATATTAGTTTAAACGTAAGTAAATTAAATATTCGATTTATTCGTTTAACCCTTTGCACTCGAAGTTATTTTTACTCCAAAACGAAACATTTCCTCCGACCCAGAATATTTCTCTTCTATATATTTCTTTTTATGTTAGACATACGAAAGTGGTAGAATTTACTCGTACAATACTGAAGTGTTTAATTATTTATTGTATACAAACAAATTTAATAATGCAAAAAATATTTTGAATAACGATATAGCAATTTTTAGTGACGTTTTATAGTTGCTGTTCGAGTGCTAATTTAACACGTTAACTGCCATGTCAGTCACATATGACCGACAATGATTTTTGACTGGGTTTAGAAATTCATTTTTATTATGAGATATCCAGACATACCGAATTTTATTGGAGTCTTTCGAATTCAAAAGGTTTAAGACAGCATCCCATATAATACATTCTAAATTTCTAGTTGTGGTTTCATTAAATAAACTACTCCGAAAAAAACTACTCGATCTTTTAAAAACCTCTGGGGTTGATATTTGACACTTGGCGTGTTAAACTTGTATCTTTTGATCGAAGAGGTTTGAACTTAAACAGTTTTACATTGTAGAAATTCTGTTTTGATAAAAAAAAAAATGGTGTAAACTACCATAGAAATCATGCAACTTATGTACCGTGTTACGTATCGCACGTTGGTGTAAATACATCAAGATAGAATATTTATTAACCTTTTGTTGTTTCAAATTTGTTTTCTCTGTATTTTCTTACTTTTTGCGAATGCAGACTTTCAAAATCTTTTTAAACTGGAATTAGCTTTTAGTCTACTGGTCGGACAAGTTATCGCCGATTTTATTAGTCGTAATTCACCGAGTTTACGCGATGAAGAAAGAACAAAAACAGTGTACACAAACCGTGTAAGACTGTGTAAACTGCAAACACACCATGTGAAAAGCAAGAAAAATTTCATGTTCAAAATAAAGTCTTCGTTAATCCTCATTAATCATTATAAAATACAGTTCTTCGATCAAAATATACTGCAAACTATTTTTAATGTCGTACCACACAGATAATATCATCGATCAAACGAAACGAAACAAGCAAAAATAAAAAAGAATATTGGCTTCACAGTTTTACAGAAAAGCGATGGAAAATGAAAATTGAAATATTTAATCACCTGCCCAGGTGGTGGTCAACGAACGCTGAGAATCGCTGAGAATGAATCCTAATCGATCCTACGCTTTATACAATTCCGGAAACTCGTTTGTAAAAATCCAAACGAGCGATTGGCAATCGGAGAAATTCGTCTCCGCTTCGGACGGATCGAGGAAATCGTTTCCGGAAACAGAAGGTCTCGCAACAACGCCTATCGTTCCCAGCGACAGTGATTAAAACTTTACGGAACCGTCGAGGAAAGAAACATGCGCGGCTGACTCACCGTGTTAATTCCTTTCACGACTCATCCGTCATTGCGATCGGTGGCCATCCGCAACGGCGTCTGCACATCCGGCTTCCGGTTCGCCAGCACGGCCGCCCCAAAACCAAAACCAACGGTTCCGGGGATCTATTCTCATTCCACTTTGTCTAGTCTCTTTCACCGAATTTTATCTTCGTGGCCTGATAAACGATCTATACTTTTTTTTTACCGCACAACGAAAGCGATGGCAACCGAACAGCTATCTAGGTAACAGCGGGTGCGCGTCGGTGAACTATCGTGAGTGGCAGGTTCCGGTGACGCTCCCCGCGTCAGGACTAGGATCCACGGAGATCGATCGTCAACGGAGGGATCTAGACGTGATCCAATGCGACGAGTAACGATCTGTCCGTCACCGTCACCGCGAATGGACTGGTTGCCGCAATAGATACGGGCCCAGTAGACCGCAGGGTGGGGGACGGACGGACTTGAAGCGAATGACGAGGAACGTGGTGAGTAGAGGCCTGCGTCAGTTTTTGGGGCAATCGGAAAGCCCGGGACCACACCGACAGAAACCTAACTACATGCAGCAGCAACTTTTACGCTGACGAAAAAAAAATTCAAAAATTTCTGTTCAGAATCGACCCACTCATACCTACCGTACTGAATGGCTGAAAACAAATGGTATGTGTACATAGTCTAAAAACGTGATCTTTCAGGCATTTTTAGAAAAAAGTTTGATTAGAATACATTAACTTTTGTTAGTTTCATACTCTCTTAAATATGAAAGGAAACAGAGTGAATTATAGGCATTTGATCCTTTTTTCTTCCAAAAGCTGTTGGAACTTGGTTGGGATGTGCTATCCCATTCATCTCATTAAACAGACATTACACCCTCAGATTTTCATCTATTTAGGTCAATACAAGATTCCCATAATGACAAAAACTTTAACTCTTTGGTCGACTTAAAAAATCATATTTAAAAGTTTTTCGCCGTAAAACGCAAGTTGCGTGAAAGATGCAGAAAGATTATGGAACAAAATGGCACTAATAATAATTCGATAAATGTATATCGAAATTTAAATGTACTGCGTTTGAGTTTCCCTTAAAAATCGGCACTTTCCGGACAACCCAATACATACCACATAGATGTGGGAAATATTTGGCGAAATAAATATTTCAAGTACTATTTAATATTTTTCAGTAAAATGTTTTAGTAAAATATTTTTATTTTCACAATTTAAACCACGAAATAAAACATGTTTATTTCAAAAATCTAAAAAAATAAAATATTTCCAGTTAACAATCTAAAACACAAAATATAATATTTTATTTCAATAATCTGGCATCAAATGAAATACTTATATTGAATACGAACCATTATTTTCAGCAAGAATATTTAAAATTAAATGAACAAAATATTTCGAGACGAAATCCAAATATTTTTAATATTCTTCAAATAAAATACTATTTTGAAATAGTATTTTAAAAACTTATTCCATCAAATAAAGTATTTCATTTTTTCGTCAAACTTACTGACGTCGGACAAGTTCCATATTGCTGATCAGCACAGCGTTGAGTTGAAATTGTACAGCAATCTTTTCCTGGATTTATTTTTCTTTTTTCTATTTTTGTTATTTCGTTTTGTATTTTTCCTTTGTAGTTTTGACGAAAGCTCCATGTCCTGACTGCATCAGCGTCGCGTTTAAATGGGTCAAGTGCTAAAGAGTTCACCGGTAGGTACGAATGTAGTGCAATTCAAAAATTTTGAAGAAAAAGTTTGTTAAGTAATTATGAGTAATAATGATTATTAGTAATAATGAGAAATTATGTCGATTATATTATCGAACGTATTTTCAGTACGCTTTTAGCGATTCCAAATCTGTTGGAATTCCATAAATTTTAATGCGTGCACGATTCGACTTTAATTTTTCCATAAACGAAGTACAAAACGTGGCCAATCTCTGGATGATTCACTCAAGTGTCAGGTAGATTATACTTTTGTATTCCGTCGAACACAAAAGTTTCCGTGAAACCCGCATCCGGGCACATCGAAACAAGGCTATATTAATCCGAGGAAGATCGAAGCGCGAGATTCATCGCTTCTAAGAATCCCCATTAATATGTCTGACTGTCGTCGATTTTCCGATACAATAAACATAAATTATTCTCAAGAAAACTCGGAGCCCGTATAACGTCTATTAAAAGTCTATTCACAACATATCGAAGAAAACATTAACCAGTTAACTGTGGAGTTTAATTCTAAAGATCCCTTACGGGGCACGGCATTAAAATCAAGAAATGACGAATATACTCGTCGAACGTAGGCCAAATGCGCTATTATAAATTGTACGGAAAAAGTAAAGAAAAATGAGAAAGAATTACATTTTTATTCGATAAGAAATTAATTTATTTGCACCGCGATAGAGTTTTGGATTAACGCGCTTAACTGATTTACAAATATTTATATAAGGCTTTTATTAGAAGATTTATATAAGATTTGTTTCTTGATCTCTACCGTCGCCATCAGAGTTGAATCGATACTCGATGATCTCAGTGGGTAAAGCGCTCCATCTGAATTTGTTTCACGTCGATCTAATCGATTGCCTCGTCTAGTTTAGCGATTTAGGTCGAAGTTTTTATAGAAAGGGGACCGGGTAAACGGCCCCTTGACGATAAATCGTCGAACGTTTACTTTTTATTAGAGATGGGGGTGTAACTCTAGGCTTAATCTAGGGCAATATATATCAGCGCAACGAGGAGACTGACAACAATTTAGCGACGACAGAGACCTGTCTGATCGCGCGAGCAACGATTGGAAAAATTGGAGCCGCCATTTTGCCAAGCTTGCTTTCGAGAAAATCGAAATAATTCGCTCGTATCGTTCATTTCTCGCTTGTTGGAACATTCGTTTTCGAAGCCACCCCCCGAGTCCGGACGATTTAGTTCTCCCCCAGTTTTTAATTAATCGCATCCACCGACCGGCGGAGCAGACCGCGTAAATGGCGTTTCCTTCTTGCGAAGAAGGTTGGGCGAAGAAGAGAAAGGAGAAAAAAAGGAGGATCGGTGCCACTTCCGATTGATTAGGGGCGGCGGTGTGTACTCTTCCGTTGGCGGCCGCTTGTACCCAGCTGGGTTCACTCCCCCTCGCGGCCTCTGTACCCTGGTAACCAAATGTAATTATTTTTAAAAAGGATGTAGGGACCGTCGGCTTTTCAGCGAACGGAACCCGTGGATCGGATCGAGCGTAGGTGCTTCCAGAGCGAGCATCGTGGATAGGTCGATGTGCGTTTCTGTAAATCATTCTCTGCCGAGAGAGTGCGACCCCCCCCCCCCCCCCTCCGACACACACCTACGTCACGAACCTTTCCTACGGACCATGGCCGACGACGTCGCGTAAACCGGAAGTCTTCTCGCGTACAGTGCCACGAAAAAATATCTGCACAGTCGCTCCTTTGCGAGCGCCACAAAATGGCCCGTCGCCACGATTTTTTGAGCTGCAAAACGGCCCAGTGAATTCAATTGTTGGAAATGCACCAGCAAATAATGGCATCCGTTTTGAAACAATCAACAGGTTACCGATTAGTGGAATCGTTAATCTGGAAAGTGTACAGGGTATCCCAAAAATATACCTCATTGAACGGAAAGGTTACCGGGGTCGTTTGAAGTAACTTTTTCCTTTACGAAAATGTTCTCCGCGGCTTTGTTTAGGAGTTATTTACGAAAAACATGGACCTATCAGAGCGCGGCTACAGCGGAGGGATTCCGGCTCGGCGACTGATTCCACTGAGCGCTACGTTGCCATTGGCCTAGCGGGTAACCGTCCGCTATAGCGGCGCTGTGATTGGTCCCTGTTTTTGCAAAGGAAAAAGTTACTTCAAATCACCTCAGGAATCACCCCCTTTCAAGGAAATACAACATTTTTGGGACACCCTGTATTTGTAAACTTAAAAGCTATACAGTACCATAGTTTTCGTATCGTATATTCCATCTTTGTTTTCACATTATGTATTTAACACTACCAAGCACGAAACATATAAAAGTGAAACATTTTATAGAACGATTATAGTACGTTTTATAGTAAGATTTTCATTATAATATATGTTTAAATGATGAAATCAATTCAGTAATTTCCTATGAAAACGTTTTTATAATTTCAATCATTGTGAAATAGAAAGCCGGTCAATTTTAACCGTGGTAGGTTTAGCGTTAAAATATAATTTCTAGATTGCATTATCTGCAACAAGACCACTGCAAAAATTAATTGTGTCAACGCTTCACCTATTGATAGACTTCATACAACTAAGCTGTGCGTAAAAGAATCTTAGAAACTTTCTTTGAAATAATAATTTCAGAAGAGGTTGATACATTATATTAATTCTGTAACTTCGTTGAATTATGAAATTGCTGTCGCTTACGAACAATTGAGAAATTCTGAACTGATGATCTTAAAAACTCTCAAAATTCCATTGACAAAGAAACAATTTCCTTGGAAGTAAGAATAGATTCACCAGCAAAGCTGATTTTCGGGGGGGGGGGGGGGGGCATTCTTCATTAATGTGTCCCGCTCACAGGACCGTCGAAACTTGGCAATAAACGATCACCAAATTACCGAGCAATAAATCGTTTTATCTTCGCACCGGATCGATATCTCGGTTGATTTCCTCGTACAACGTTTTCTGGCACACGGAGCCGACATCGACGACGGATCTATTTTCGCCGGCAGGTAAACCAATCAATTCCGTCCATGAAACTGCGTGCCACAGGTTGTTTTATTGTGGTCACGAGGTGGGAAATCGGGAGATCGAGTTTTTCCCATTGGATCTACGGATAAAATTGGCCGCGCGATCGCGTGACCCCGAAGCTTGCTTGGCGTGTTTTATCAAGCATCGACGCCCCCGCGCGTCTTGAGACGTCTGACGAGTTAACTGATTTCACCGTTAATGTCTCACCGCCCTCGGATTCTGTTAATGTTAACGGTCCGTACCAATTTACCAAGAAATCTCGGCAACCAGCACCGTTCTCTGATTCCTCCTTCGTCGCTGCGTCCGCGAGGGCGGAGACCAAGATAGGACGTTATCGTTAACGTAAACACCGGCACGATGCTCGCCGATGATAACGATAAAAGGTGCGACACGAATGTACAGGACCGTCCCCCGAGAAATGCGAATTTCTTCTCGGATGGTGAAGAAATAATTTCAATCTTTAATTCTATGGACTGTAGAAAATTAAGAAAAATGTATACAGAACGCTAATGGTTGTGATCATGTTTGCGCATTTTCTTTTCCAAAAATATCACTTATGGAATGACCTAATATATTCGTTATTACCAGACTGCGGATTTACGACGAAAATGAGTGGATATAATTTAAAACAGTAATGATATTAGAAGAATTTACAAATATTGTTACGCTATTTTCAATCTATTAAATATATTAAGAAAGAAAATAAATTTTTGTTTCGCTCCAGTTTGTGGCAGTTCAGGTAGAAAATTTTTATTTTGCGTAAAGATCCGCTGTCTAGTTGTTACTAAGGTAATTTTTAATCATTCTTGTTAACCTTGATTGATATTAATATTAATTCTTATTAAGAATGAAGTAAAGGAGATCTACAGGTAAAATTCAATTTTGTACGATAATAATGTTACTATTGCAATATGAATTATTTCCATTCCTCTATTGTTTTTATTTCAAGTATATGATGTGGAACATTATTTCAGAAAGCATTTAGTCGACTATTTTCTTATTGCAACGACTGCAAATATTATTTTATATGATCACAGCAACAATGTACGCACATTTCAATTTTTTTGTGAATAAAAATTTGTAATCCTTTTCCATCAAGACAGAAATTGCGTCGAATGAATCATGTACAAATACGTCGAAGATACCTCGTATCAATTTCAGATTACGGAAACGCATGATCTCGTTCCGTATTGAATTAAGAAAATAAAATGTACTATCGTGTCCTTCGATTTTCATGTTTTCGTTAATAATTCCCACCGAAGTATTCAAACCTGTGCGGCACATGTAGCAAATGGAAATGAATCTGTTTCAATAGCATCTTTTATACACGCTAAAAAATCATACTGACCTGTATATTTTTCCTATGGTTGGGTTTATTAACCCTTCGTGTGTTATGCCGGAGTCATTCGTGACCCGTCTCGGTGGGGATAAGCTCCAGCGACTGTCAATATGTACAATTTTATTCCGAAATGAGACGACGCTTTTTATTTCGAAATATAAAATCGCTATCCCCCCTTCTTTTTTTTTTCATCCGAAATATGACGAATCGGGTCCTAAGGCATCGCCTTATATCCAAAGAAAGAAAACTGTAGTGAAATATCGGCGTGGGTCAGAAATGACTCCGACGCAGGTCTAGAACTCGCTGGAGTCTAATTGATACGCTTTCCACCCTGTTAACTCCAGCAGGTACTATTTTCATCCTGAATTTTATAGTGGTTAATTATTTCTGTCGTTATATCACGTTTATGGAACGAAGTCCAAGCTATAGGGTAAGGGACCCAATTACTGAGGGGGTACCAATATGCCTACATTAATTATACTTATTCTTAAAGCATAATGGATATTGAAAAAGAGATACACAACATCTATATTAACTGATTTTAATGAAAAAATGTAATATTGAAACGTAATATTAATGTAATATGCATGTAATCTAATATCAAATGTAATATTAATGTAATATTATGTTCATTGTTTTTTTTTGTCATATTATGTAATGTAATGTTAATGTAAAATTAGTTTAATATTAAATTTAATATTACTTTTTTAAAATATAGTGCTTTAAAAATAAGTACAATTGATATAGACATATTGGTAGCCTCGCAGTAATTGGGTCCTGTCGCGAATTCGTTGGTAGATATTGAGATATCGTTTCATAATTAAGTAAAGTATCGTCAAATAAACTCGGCGATCGTGTGTTCTCTGCATGTTCTTCGTCAAGCGAAGTAACGAACTTCTCTTGAAAATGGTGTGAAATAGAATTCGCCTGTTTCCCCTCAATCCATGAAGGACACTAACCCCACGCCTGCGCTCTATTAGGTTTGAAAGAACGCGTCCGTGTGCGAACGAATTCGGCGGTCCAGTTACTGGACCGGTTTAGTTCGTTTCGCGGATTACGCGAGAAACGTTTCGACCCGTTCTCGCGAACCTGATTAATTAATACTTATCCGAACCCAGTCAATTGTACTGTGAGCAAAAACAAGCTGTCCGCCGTGGGATGTATTGTGTGTCGTTCCAAATTCTTTCGGAAACCGAAAACCGCGTGGACCAACTTGAAAGATGTTCCAGATCTTAAGACGCCAACGGAGAAGAATTTTTCAATTTTATATAGTCAATTTAGTGTATCACTGTGCATAATGATCGGAATTCGGAGATTTAGAAGACGCGCGCGTCGTTCGTCTAAGCTCAGTGTGTCTTCAGTAATCTAAAAGTGTGAACAAAGTTCATGAAAATGTTAGGTCAGCTGAATGCGACAACAGTGACACTTGAAGTCTTCGTAGGTTCCACAGATTCGGAGGTTTTGGGTTGAATCGGATAATCCTCGGAAACGACAAAATTGTTTAAACCAATAATAAGTTAATTTTTAGGTTCTTGAAATTTAATATTACATAAGAGGGGTAATATATTTTATTTTCAAAATAAATATAATATATAATAAAGGTAAAGATAACAACTTTTTTCAACATAGCGAATTCGAGGGTGAATCCCTACGAAGTTCCTCAACCATAAGTCAGTCAGAACATTCTAAAATAAATCTTGAATCAATCAGAATACAAAGCGTGCTTGTAGCAAATCAGGAAAAGCGACTTGAAGCTCTCTCAATTTCCAAATTGAAGGTCACAGCGATCGATCGGGTGGATCAATTTTTCAACAATTTAAATGTCCGCACAGTGTCCGCCAGGATGGTCTTGAAGACGAACGCGGGTACGATGTTTGCGTAACGGAACAACGTCGGAGATTGTTCAAACAATTCGCTAACATTGATACGGATATAGAATCGGTATGAAGAAGAGATGATTCCAAGCTGAAATGCTGCATCGCTACATTGTAAATCGCCCGAGAAGAGTGAGCCAAATGTATGGAACGGAGTGTGCGAGTGCTCGTGCGATGACGTGCCATAAATGATTCGCATCAATGAGACCAGGACCGGCAGCCTTTGCTTGTCACCAAGGTAAGTGCTCTTCTATTCAATTCTAGGCAAGGATTCGTGTGAATGGACGGATTGTGCTGACGATAGTACCGGACAACGATTGACATCGCCGATAAAGCGTGCTCGCGCACGTTCATTTTGATCGAAGCTACTCGCCTCAGAGAACGAAACTTTATTAGGGGAATAGCTCTTTTTTTCCAGCCGTTTTCACCGCTACACAGATCGAAATTTTAATTTTTATTACAAATTTTTTATTTTAAGTGAAATATTTCTTCCGACCAATGGAGAAAATCTCGTGAAAATAAAATAAAAGCACATACAGTGCGTTCTATATAGACATTTTCTTAAATTTTACAGATTTGTATATACGAAACTTCATTAGAGGGAATAGCCCTCTATTCCCAGCCGTTTTCACCGCTAAACGATCTCGAAGATCGAAATTTTCAATTTTATCTTTACTACGAATTTTTTATTTTATGGGAAACATTTCTTCCGACCAATGGAAAAAGTCCTGTGAAAATAAAATAAAACCACATACAGTGCGTTCTATACAGACATTTTCTTACATTTTACAGATTTGTATATACGTTAACATGCTAATTGTTACATTACACTATTGATGTATGTCTAGGAAAATTTTGTTTCCTCTATTGAGAGACGCCATCAACAAAAGTACTATTAAATGTGTGTCGTATACGCATAAAATGCTAATTATTAGACTCGAAATTCTTTTATGTCCAGAAAATAACATTACAGAACATTTTATAATTTGCATATCTGTAATTGCGATCAAACACCGTTTCATTACAATAACAGAATAATATTTTCGATGAAACATTTATTTATTGTAGGAATGCGGTATTTGTTTGAAGTCGCAACGTGCTCCAAATTCGCGAGCGTTAGACATCTACTGATTTAGTCGCTCTAAAATGTTATTCAATTGCTACTATTGATTTGATTTCCTTTTACTGTACTTTACGGTAAAAAGGAAAAAATAATCGTGTTCTGTTCGGCAATGTTACACACAACATTAATTTAGTTTTAGGAACGTCTAATTCGAAGGTTGGGTTAGTGTCAAAATTAAATTCACTGATCGTGTTAATCACCTCTAAATTCAACATTAATAAAATGGGATTTCGATGAACGTAACTAGTAAAATTCATAATCGATCAAGAAATCGATGTAATTTTGTCACTTAACCTTTTGCCCCCGAGTGTTGACTCTGAAGCGCCACTAAAGATTGTTGTGGCATTATTTCAAAGAAATTACAAAAAATATTACAAAATTTGCATTTAATAGATTACTAAACATTTAAATATTGTACGTGGAAATAGAATCAGTTTAGTATGAATAAAATGAAAATATTTTAAGACGGAAGAAAAATTTCAGGTGCAAAGGGTTAATTCAAATTCCTTTTTTAAACGATATATTCACGCTTAACGCAGAAGCCTGAACTATTTATATTACACGCGTGACGTTTCGATCGTAATTCAGAATATCGGCGCACAGAGACGAACGACTTCCGGTCCCAAACAATTGGATCCGAGGGACGTTCGCACCTGGCCTACGCGACAATGATTTCCAAGCGTCTTTTTAACTGTTCGAGCAGCTTCGCCCGGACACTCGGACGGAATCTAAAAATCATGCTCTTCGCGGTTCCTCTGGAACGCAATTCCGACATAAGATAGAATCGTTCGGTAAAGTTTACTCCCGGTTGAAAGAGTTTATCGTCTCGAGTGGCGAAAATAGATTTCTCTCTTCCTTTACAACGTACCGCGCGGGAAAAAGAAGAGGTTCCGTGCATTTTCTCGACGCGCGAGAAACAAGAGAACCGTGCGGAGCATCTACAATGGAAACGGGAAAGCAGACAAAGTGGATTTACAATTGCATAAAGCAATTGGAAAAGTGAGAGAACAGATAAGTCGATGCATGCACATTTGTCGCGTGGTACTTCAGCTATTTATTTTTTAATACATTGAGCAATATATTGAATAATACATCTTGAGTAATACATTGGCAACGCGTGTAACACATTCTTTCGTTTGCGTTTATTTGCAATCTTGTGCGATTAATGGGAAACATGTAAAAGCGTTGATACGAAATTCCCGAAGTGTGAAATATTATTCATGCTTCCGCATTTTTTCATTCCTTAACAAGGGTGCTACATTCACCGTCCAATATCTTCCAGTAAAGAACGCGTGCTATAGTTTTAAACAATATCCGAAGCTTCGAAATTTATTTCATGTGGTCTAGGAACTGAAAATATTTACACGAACCAAAAATGGCGGAGAACAAAACATTTTTGTTGCGCAAAAAGTTAAGCATAAAATTTGGGAAATAAAATGTAGAGTTTGCCAGCGTATAGATTCGCATAAATATTTGCTTACCCCCGTTTATGTCAGTTTATAAAAAGAACACGAGACTTCTGAAAGTAGGTCGTGATAAAGTGAATGAAATTCGCATAAAAATTGTCGAGAATGTTCATGGCGTTAGATTTTAGAGATGCACGAAAATTTGACACGGGAGAAAAATTTCTCCAGATTTATCGGAAACATAGTCGCCGAGTTTTACGGCCCTGTGCAAAACGATAACCGTCTAGCATGCTGTCTGCAGATGGAGTACTGGATGGCGAGCAACGATACCGGTCACAATGGCGGAGCAGAGGCCCTCGAGGAGGTCCTACAGGATCCAGGATCGGTGATCCTCTTCGTCGGCTATCCGCGATGGCTGTTACACTTCGCCGCCGGCTGCTGTTTGCTTTTCATGCTCGTCGGGATCCCAGGGAACCTTTTCACCATTGTTGCTCTTCTACGAACCCGAAAGGTCAGTTTTCCTTCGCCGTTCACACAATTTTGCAATCGTTCGTGTTCGTATTCTACTCATTTCCGCGCGCCTAAACGCTGTCAGAAACCGGGACACGTTGTCAAAGCGGAGACTGAGGATTTTGTACGAGTTCTATTTAAACATTAAAAATAATTACTTGACAACTGAAATATATTCTCCTCTCCAAAATAATTTCCATCGCTGTCTACGCGTTTACTCCAACTTACAAGTAATTAATATGGTGGACCATTGGAATTCGGTGAGAGTCACGAATTAATTTGTACATACGTTTGAGGATATCGTGCACATTGTAAATATTGTTCAATATTGACAACAATTATTACAAGTTACATTTATATTACCCCAGGAACACGTCTATGTTGAATTTATACGAAAATTCAATGCTAAGCTTACACCGTAAGTTAAATAATAAATCTTTGGTTACACAGAACTTAATTTAATTCGTGTGCGGAGGGGTCAGTTTAAATTTTAAATTCTTTAATAAACGAGTGAACACAACTTGCAGGTTTAAATGCACCAACTGCGCTAAACAATGTGCATGATTTGACGATGATAATTGTTCTCTCAAAGCGTACAATAGACGAAACTACACGCAAAGACGACATAATTATGATGACTCATAATTATCGCACTGCATGTTCGGTGTTTGCTGCATGTACAGTCGAACATATCTAGGAAAATATTGCATAACTTCAAACGTTAGATTCAATGGTACTTCAACATTGTCACTATGGTGGCGATAGAGCGGCGATTATCAAGGAGTTCAGATAATTCTCAGTTCTGTAGGCGGTGGTTGGAAATTTGTGCAACGATAAACACGAAGATAAATGTAACTACGATAGTGTCTGGATTTCCGAGTGACGAATTTCTTACGCGGAACGATCTAGATTACACGTCGCAGTTGCTCGGGTTTCCAGTGCGCCTTACCCGTTGCTATTAAATCCTAGACGGGCCGCTTTGTGAAGTGGTTCACCTCGGTTCTTGTTTTAGAACACAATGGCGACCTGTGGGGAAATTTTTAGTAAAAGTTCGCAATTCGGTTTTCTTCGCGAAGGAAAGCTGCGAGTGAGCAACTTACGCTGCATTTGTGGAAATCCCAATTACTGGGGGGGGGGGGGGGGGGGCAGGTAATATGTCTATATTAACTACACTTATTTTTCAAGCATAATGAATATTAAAAAAGAGGGATATATATATCATACGCAGGGTGTCCCACGTAATACTTTTAACGATTTTTCAAGTACTTGCAACAATCTGACAAATAAATGTTGTCAACAAATTTTATCAGTTTTCGATTGGCTATACATTGCAATAAAAAAAGATCCAAAAATTTTGTTTTAAGTATTGTCAAGGTCGCCTTCATCTTTTTAAATGGCACTATGTATTTTTAACTTAACAGTATTATAGCCCGTATCAAGACGCATTCAACGACCTAGCACACCATGACCTTTGGATCACTTTGATGGCAAAGAAATGAAAGTTTCATCGAAAAATGACAGTAAAGAAATATAATTGATATAGGTATATTGGCACCCCATAGTAATTGGGTCCCTTACCCTGTATCGATTTCAATAAGTACGTTCATGTGCGATTCAATCGGTACACGAAACGAAAATGATTCCAAAAGTTGTTCGACAGAAATCAGCATTGTTTTATTAATAATCTGTAACAATTTAATAATTTGTGCACTTACATTTATATAATAATTTGACATTTAGTTTCTTTATTCGCATTTGCTTCATGCAATTGTTCTCGTAGTTTCTGTATCTTTCTTTGTTCCGTGTACATAGGTGGAATAAAAGGCTCGCGAACGGTAATTGGATAAATAGAATTGTTCTACAACGTTGATGTTTATAGGTTTAAAATGGTGATATTTACCGAGCTGCGATCTACGATCGTCAGATAAGACCCATCGACGCTACGATAACTTCCCGCCATACATACAAACATTCTCCTTTCTTCGAGTTCCCCGGATTTATGTAGGAGACGATTTTACAACGCGCCGTGCATGCACGATTTATTTTCAGTTCCCGACAAGCCTTGGAACAGCCATAAAACTCTTCTACCGGTCGCATTGTGCCGGAAAAACCAATTTCTTTAGAAATTTCGTTAGAAACCCAAAATAAGGATTACTGCACGCGCGCGGATGTTTAGAGAAATTTATTGTTCGCGAAACACTTTGCAAAAAGCCATGAAGAAACCGTTACCCTTTGTCGAAAATTATTGTTTCACTTTTAGACATATGTCTTTCGGAAATAGAGTATTTTCAAAATCCACAATCTACATGGTAAAAAGCAACAGAAAAATGAAACCATTTGTCGAATTCTCGGAAAATTTCTGAGATCACAGATAAACTTGGTTTCATTTCACCTACATCTTTTAGCTTGAATTTATAATCTTGGAAACTATTTGTCAGAGTGAGTTGATATTCTCTAGTCCAATCAAGAACGTCTGGTCAGACGGTCCGGCGGTTTGTAGGAATTACAAACTAATTTCGACCCGAACCGTGCACGCTCTTGTTTGAAAGTTAAACCAAAAATACGAGCCTGTTCGTTAAAGTCTACAAAACAAGTTTCGATTCAGGTGTTTTTAAAATTCATGTCGTAATCGATCGCGCGCTGCGATCGTGGACGCCATTGTCAACGAGTTCTTTTGTAAGCGTTTCGGCCATTGTTTCGGCGTGGTAATGGCCAACGTACTCCTATAAATACCGAAAATATCGGCGGCGTAATAATGAAAACAAGGCAACGATTGGAAGGTTGTCGGCACCGTTTATTATGAAATCGGACTTTCGATCTTCACCTTCGGTCGCGGAAGAGATCAGAACTTTCGCGTTACCGTATTTTCGTTGGTCCCGGGAGGGATGGGGGAGGGAGAGGGGAATAGGAGTGTATTCGCGCCAATTCCGACGGAATCAATCCAATCGATAGACTGGAATTAAACCGTGCGAAGAAACAACACCGGCGGCTTTAATGTTTTATTGCACAATGTCCGAGGTATGCTTACTAATGCGAAATTCCTGTCGAATTGGTATTTTCAGCGTGGTTCCGTTCGCCGCACGTTTCACCGCGGTATAACACGTTCGATTTATGAGACCTGTTGTACGCGCGGAACGTGGAAGATATTTATTTACGACTGTACGTCCAACACGTCGGTTATAGGCGGCCATTTAAATTGTTCCACACGCGCTATCGAAATTAAAAAAGAAGGCTAAATGGTGTTTATGCGATTCGAAGACGCGAGCGTACAGATGATAATAAACAGTCGTGCTATCACCTTAGAGATCGCGCCAAGGTCATGCTTTTTACACAACGACGTATGTCTTTTAACGTGAAGCCCGCGTCGAAACGAGTTCAACGACCCGATTACGATTTTAGATAGATAGTCACAGATGGTCGGAGGTCAATCGTAGACGGTCAGGGGTTGACCCTCCGTGTGCTATGCTGGAGTCATTCGTGACCGGGGTCATTCGCGCTGGGGATAAGTTCCAGCGACTGTTAATGTGTACAATTTTATTCCGATATAAACTTTTTATTTGAAAAATAAGAAAATAGCTATTCCCTCTTCTTCTTTTCCTTTGTTCGCATACGACGAAAGCTGGTCCATCGCCTTATATCGAAAGAAAACTAGTGAAATATTGGTGCTGGTCACAAATCACTCCGGTTAATAGAGAGTTAATATAACATTTTCTTCGGAAACTTTCTCTCGTTTTCACAGCTGAGAAATGCCACCGCCATCTTCATACTGAACCTATCGGTCTCGGATCTGATGTTTTGCTGCTTCAACTTACCCCTCGCGACGTCGACATTTTGGCATAGTTCTTGGCCGCATGGGGCATTGTTATGTCGTCTCTTTCCTTTGCTGAGATACGGTCTGGTCGCAGTGAGTCTGTTCACGATCCTTTCGATCACGATCAATCGTTACGTCATGATAGGTCATCCGAGACTCTATCCTATGTAAGTAACTTACAATTTCGTACGGTTAATAAGCTGAAAATGAATATGATAGTTTATATTTCGAAAACGTACATTTTATTATTAACCTAGAGTTATTTTAAATAATTCATTAAAGAATAAACAGATGAAATAATCACATAAACACGACAAATAAAATAATAATAATAATAAACAAACAATCAACTGGGTATATTCTTTCAGATTTTATAAACAAAAGTACATAGTGCCGATGGTGATAGGTATCTGGATCGTCGCATTTGGCTTTCTCGTTGTTACGTGGTTCGAAAGCTGGGGACGGTTCGGGTTGGACACCGCCATTGGATCCTGCTCGATACTTCCGGATGTACACGGTCGAAGTCCCAAAGAGTTCCTTTTCGTTGTTGCCTTCTTAATCCCTTGCGTTGCGATCGTCGTTTGCTATGCCAGGATTTTCTATATCGTTCGGAAAACGGCCTGGAAGAGGCGGAAACGAAACCTAACTGCGAATACCGACGTCAACGATGTCAAGCGTGAGGTAAGAATAGAAATGTACAGAAAATGAAGACGTAAGATATTCTAGTATTTATAACGTTTATCCTAAAACTAGTCATTGCCGCTATTATTAAATTAATATTAATATTACTCTTATTAAAGCGCTTCTAAACATACGTATTGAAGTGAGCTGCATATTGTAGTCTTCAGATAACAAAATAACATTGCTTGCACGTAGAATTTAACCTTGAGATAAACTTGTAGTAGATTCAGACTTTCTGGAATAGGCCTGATCCAAACGCCGAATGTACGCGTGCGTATGCAGTGTGCTGAAAATATTTAATTATTATATTTGCTTTATTATTTGAACCACGTACTAAAAATTCGATAAATAATTTTTATTTACCACAATCAACAGTTTCGTTCCAATAAATTATTCGATTATTGCATAAGAATAATTTCCATTCACATAGATTTCCATTTCCATTTCTGTGAATATATATAACATATCATATAATTATTGTTAATTTGAAAACAAAGATAATAATTGCATTTTCCAGAATCGCTCGGTGTCCCCGAGGATGCAAGAGGAAGAACTGTCAGCCCTGGGTTCGAGTTGCACGGCAAGCATGATTTGCTCAAATTTCTCTTCGAAACGGGCGATTATGGCTCCCAGCAGGCTGAATTGTTCTCGGACTCCTTCGAGATCGGCGATCGGAGGATCCCTGTCGGAATTTCAAACTTCCTCAGAGCAGGATCCAACAAAGGAAGAAGACGAAGAGGAGGAGGACGAGGAGGAGGAAGAAGAAGAAGAAAAAGAGAAAGAAAAAGAAGGGGCATACAGCTTGGTCAACGAAATGGCTACCGAAGGGACGAACGAATCCAATACAAAGTTTTCGACTCCTGGAGTCCTTGAGGTCTGTGATAAAACGAACCCCGGATTCGGCATAAAAATAGATGATATACCTTACGTCGACGAGCGGGACGACCTGGACGAAGCGGAGGACGTCTTCTCGCGGAACGATTGCACCATGACGAACGAATCGGCGGCGAATGGTTCCGCTCGAAATAAATTGGAAAGAATGGCGAGCAGGGCATCGTTCATCATCGAGTCCGCTCTGTGGGTTCAACGATTGAACTCGAAAGTAGAAACATCGAGCACGCCGGAACAGTCCGCGAAGAGATCGACAATCACCAGGAAAGGATCGAGGTTCCCCAGCCTGGCGAACTTGAGGAAAACGGAGAGTCCTCCGAGGATGTGCAACAAGGACAAGAAGCTGCTCAAGATGATCTTGGTGATATTCTCGTCGTTCCTCGTCTGTTACTTGCCGATCACCGTCACGAAGACGTTCAAGAACGCTATTGATTGGAGGGGTCTCAATATTGCGGGATACATACTGATCTATCTGACCACTTGCATAAATCCTGTCGTGTACGTGGTGATGAGCTCCGAGTACAGAAGTGCCTACAAAAACGTATTACTTTGCCGAAACGACGTTGGACCGAGGAACGGAGCTAGAAAACCTTGAGGACGATGGACAGACTAGAACATGTTGTTACTTCTACAATTTTAGATTACATCACTCCGTAGATTCGCGATAAGGTAGAGTGACCACGTTACCGACAAAAATAGGCGAAAAATGGTTTTACGTGCCCCAACTTTTCGTCCTTATATGAGAATATTTTTTGCTGGGAATGGGCTCATTCGAAAGAGGCAGGTTCAATCCAGCGCGCGCTGTCAAGAGTTGACGAGATTATTCAGATATTTGGTAATATAAGTGTTAGAAGTAGGCCAAAAATTAACGATGTGTATGCCGTGGAATCTAAGCATTTTTATGCCATTGGATGAGTTTTCAAATTGAGCTATATTTTGTCTTGATTCTCTCCGAAATAAAGCCAAAAATTTGAAGCGCGTTTCTGGCGACAGAATTCATAATATCGATAATACAGAGCCACAGACTTAAGACCCTTCGGATCAAGACCAAGACGGATTTCAAGTCAGTGGCTGAAGACTGTGAACGGAAATTGGACAGCAGTTATCGACCTGCTGAACCTGCAAAAGTCACGTGACTACCCTTGGCTCCGGTCGCTCGTCCGCAACTCTGCCGCTGATGGCACAAAAGCCACTATAGTGGTTCGTACCGTTCATACTGATGCTCTCCACAGAAACCACTATAGGATGACCACGCAACTGAGGTCATCTTACGAAATAATAGCGTTAGGGTCTGTGATCGCTTTGGGTCCTGCAAGCATTATTAACCCTTTGCACCCCTTGGGCGCTGCTGACACTTAATAGGTGTTTACAAAACTCCGGAGTGCAAAGGGTTAAGCGATAGATTGCAGAATGCGTGAAAAGGTGTACAAAATCAGAAAAAGTCTTCAGATACCAACAAATTCGTAGGATGATGTGGAAAGGCGGCTCATGTTGTTGTTGAGAAAGTTCCTCTTTTTAGAAATTCTGCGTTAACTATCTCTGGTGACAGTTTAGTCTAGGATTCAATGCATATACGTACAAAATTCGGAAACGGTCTTCAAGTCATTGAAAAAGTGCCCGGGGCCTGCGGGCAGCATCATATGCCTCTGATCGTCATTATAAAAATAAAATTTGGAAACATTTCAAACACTATTTTAAATAGTAGACATTATGTCATACGGAAATGGAACGGGAAACGGTCGAGGAAATAAATAGAGATAAAATATTTTTATTCTAGGAAAGCGGAGTGTAAAATAAAGTATTTTAATTTTGTATTTTATATGTTATTTGTGCATTGTCAATGTTTTTGGATAGCGAGAATAGCATGAGAGAGAGAGAGAGAGAGAGAGAGAGAGAGAGAGAGAGAGAGAGACGCAACGGAAATTGTGTAGATTTTGAAGAGTGTAAATAGTTTTACCTGACAGAAATGATCGCGGCAGTTTAAAAAATGTCATTTATTTATAGTTCCATTAAGATCCTTATAATAAATCACAATATAACGACACTTCAAATTGAACAAAGTACAGAAAATATCGATGAAGTCGTTACTAAATATTCAAACATTACGATTAACCCTCATAGGCAACTAAAAAATAGTTACACGAAAAAGATTCTCGATACTCTTGCATTATCGTTCGATACTTAAACTCGATATTATCAATAAATGCGGCAAATCACAACACAATCGTACAGAAATACAAAAATTTGCACTAAACAGGAGAATAGGTGAATTTTTTCCAGAAAGCCATGCGAGGGTTAAAATATGAGCAATCGATAGATAGGAACTATTTGCCGATCTCTTAGCTTAAATTTTTAACGTAAAGTTGTGATACTTCTTCGCCTTTACAGTGTACCATTAGCTCATCGAGTACATCAACGATCTATGTAGCTAAAAATAAATCGAGAACGAAATATGGCCGCACATGAATTGTACAATATTTATAATACTTGCGAAATAAATAGGTGGCCTGTAATAACGAAACGACATTTCGACTTTGACGGTGGTGGAATCTTTCAGTATCGTTGATTACGCATCGTTTACAGCTCGAAATCGAAAGCGGAAGATAGTACATAGAAAATAGTACATCGGCTTTATTGTTTTTTTTTTGCTAGATTTCGGGCATGAGAAACTAAACGGGACTCTGTTTAATTCGCGTCCAAATTAGGGGGCACCGCGGCGCTCTGTGTCTGTATTGTACTGATGTTCATCTGCTGTTGCGGCGGCCATTTTTTCTCCTCGTCCTTTCCGTTTCGCGACTCGGGCGTCACTTTGGTCACGTCCAGCGAGTTTTTGTCTCGGGATTTGTAATGAAAATAGCCTGCTGCAGCGCCCAGACCAGCGCCGCCCGCCATCATCAGATATTTCAAGACCCTGAAGAGCAAACGTTCAAACGACGCGTCAAAAATCGTCTCAAAAAATTATATCAATCGCTAGTCTTCGAGCGGACTAGCTGATCTGTCAATGATCTATTCGAATTTAGTAATTGTGTGTAAAAAGTTAAAAAGAAAAAAACAGATACGTTACCCGACTACCCCTAGCAACATGTACACTTGCTTCACTTGGTTTAACAGTGCGCCGTCGAGCAGGATACCTTCGTCCACCCAGAAAATCGGGAACAGGCATTCGGGGAAATTTTTCATCAATTTGAATTTTTCTACTGGACCGAGGAACATGTTGAACTGCAACCTCTTGTGAGCTTTGATGGGGGTAGCTGTCAGTGGATCGAAGTCCATGGAGAGATCGTGTAATTCCTGTAAAAGAGACGCGAATATATTCGATTCTATAAATCTCAAATATGTCGACAGTGTTTATTTGATATATGTCTAAAACACGGGTCTACCCAGGGGCATATGTCGGCCAGGAGATACTATTCTTTGATTCACGCCGAACGTAGAAAAGGACAATAGTTAAAATAGGAAATAATGAAAAATAAGGAAGTTTTGTTATTGGATTAGTCGTGGTCATCTGGTCTCACACCGATAGGTATATCTGTCCCGTATTATGTTACTTCATAGCCCCTCTGGAGCTTCAAGGCCCCTCACGGGGCACACCCCGCCGCAGTGGGGACAATTCTGGGACTTTCATCGGCTAGGCATTTGCGACATATGTAGAATAAACACTGACTGTATGTATTTCCTATCCTGAATTTCTTTAAATCCGTACGCGGAAGTTGAATTTCCGCAACTTGGGAATCAATCGTGAATGGACAACAGAATAATGGCACATGTACCGAGAAAATTGAGATCCTCGAATTGTAAGTAGAATATTTTAAATAAATGGTGTATCAATCGTAAATAGTATTTTCATTTGTTAGTCTTACATCAACGATATTGAGATCCTCGGCTTTGTTGTAAATATCCCTGTGTTTTCTAAACGAATGGAATTCGCAAGCTAATGGTGTATTAACTACAATATGATTGCGTACCGGATCCGGCTGGAGTCCATGGACCATTTCCAAATATTTGTCCTCGGCTCCAAGAAAGTGCGGTTGGGAGCCGACCATAGGAACGCCAACGCATTTCTCTAAATCCATCAAATCCTTGTCTAAACACGTATCCGGCGTAGGGCAGAAGCATTGCTCCTCCGGGTTTGATTTCATGTCACCGTAATCGGTCGAATAATGATAGGTATTGATGCCTGTAACACAATAATAATAATAATAATGGAAACAAAAAATAAGATGTTGTTGCATACGAAATGTCCGATTTGTAACACTAACGTTAAAGAAACGTAACTTTTTCCCGAGTAAACCTCATTGATCAAAGTAAGCACTAGCGACTCAATTACTGTGGGGGTACCAATATGCCTATATTATTTATACCAATTTTTAAAGCATAATGAATATTTAAAAAACAGAGATATATCACATATTAACTGATTTTAATGAAAAAAATTTAATATTTCACTTTTAATGTGCATTATGCTTTAAAAATAGGCATATTGGTACCCCCACAGTAATTGGGTCCCTTACCCTATCATATTCAACATATTCTGTCAAAGAATTGCGATTTTTTGTAGTATGGTATTTACGACACTGTCGCATCCAGTTTTGAGATTTTTCTACTATCAGCAAATAGTACTATCAATCTTTACTATCAACATTTACCATCGTCAATATATTTATCTTTCCACTTGTATAAAAAGAATACACAATAATTACATTGGCTGACTATTAAATCAATTTTATTTGAAAGTAAAATTAAGTATGAAGATGAAAACTGACGATAGTCCCTTGAAGACCCTAGGACCCTAGTCCCTTAGTCCCTTAGGACCCCGATGGTCCCAATGCATCTCTCCACCGCATAAAAAAATTGTCTTTAATATGTTGTAAAAAATTATTTCTCATATCTATTTATGAAGTTTCTGAATATTCTTTTTTGTGATGTTTCTTTTATGCGGTTCCTATCTACCGCACAAAAACAGGCTTGACTTCAGTTTAACAGGAAAGAATTTTAGCACTTTCCGCTTTTCGTAGTTTGAATCTGTCGTCGTCGTACCTTTGACTTTGCTATCGTAACGATAAGGAATAGAGATACTTCTGCAAATCTCCGGGGAGAAGGAGACGATGTCGTCCTCCCTCGTCATCAACGGCGGGAAAATCGTCGAGTCGGTTCCATTGAACGTGTTGCAGTGTTCTCCATCGTAAATGGTTAATGCTGGTAGTCCGTTAAACTCGATCACACGTCCCACGTCCTTAAAATTTTTCCTCCCGCGCAGCACGCGTATGCGTCCAGGATCGACGGTTCCATTTTTCTGCCGGTTCGTAACGACCCAATTAGGATTACGATCATAATTATAACGATAACACCCGAACAAAGGATTGTTATACTAACGACGGCGTCTATTACACAGAGGCAGGTCAAATTTTTCAATTTGACTTTATTTTATTTTTACTTCACTTTATTTTGATCTTATTCTCATCAGGTGAACCGAACATTTACTCTCGGATTACAAATAACATTTTGCATTTCAGTGAAACACAATATGTCGTTCATTCACAAGAAAAGTGACACAAGTGAAAAAAGGGTAATTTTTTACAGGAAAGCCATTTGAAAATGACCTAAAATTGCCAATTTTTTTTTATTGTATACAAACAACATAAAAATGTAAAATAGTTGGTTGTTATTTAAATGCTGGGTTAATTGTCATGTACATTTGTTGTAAAGTACACCACACTTTATATATTTATTATTGTAATTCTTTTTACAAATATATTTTACGTCACTTTGCTTAGGAATGAACGATATCTCTTCGATTTTGAACGAAGTATAAAAACGATAATATACTAGGTATTCGGAAAAATTTATACCTTTCCTAAAAGGTTTCGAAGTCGAACAGTACGACGTTGCATTTCATGCACGGAGGACTTTGAAGGTCGATTAAAAGAGTAATATGAATTTACGGTTACTCTTCTGAGAAAAGTATTCCGATAAATCAGAAATCGCAAACAGACGTACACGTTAATTAACTGTTGAAATATACTTGCGTACCGAGCCGAACAAGGACAATAAGTATATATTTTCGCCACCTGGTAGCAAATCCTTCCTCTCCTTCAGAGCACCGCAAATCGTGCTTCCAGCGAAGTCCTTCACGTTACAGTCGATAGCCATACCGTCGAAAAGGATATCTTTCGCTTTCACTTTCACAAAGATCGTTTTGGGCTTCCTAAAGATGCTGTCCACTCCTTTGTCTGTGTGAACGTTCATTAGATGAAAGTGTGGCAACATTTTTCGGACAGCATGGTCCTTATCCTTCTAAAATAGCTCAACACGGAACGGTTAAGGTCAACTCGAAACGAAATCAACGGACTACAAAGGTAGCAGTGAAAAAACAATATGGCCGATTAAATAAATTAAAAGTAGTGAAAATAGAACACGAAGATGTGTAGAACGGTAAGGGTAGGGTAAGGCTAGGATATACCTATATTAATAACACCTAGTTTTAAAGCACAATGAACATTAAAAAAGAGATATATAAATGTATGATAATATATATATATATACCCTTACTCTGGGTGTGAGCTTGTGAAACAAACTCGCTATGGAGCGGAGTCAATCTTTCATAGGTGATGGATCAAAGCGAAAGGTTACGGAAATCAATTGAATTCTCATTGTCAAGGTAGGATGTAAGTATTGTTTGTCGCGTTAGCTGCCGTACACGTGTTATAAGTAAATCACACCACCGACACGGCTTAGCAGCCTCTAGAATACATAGGTAAGGCCAAGCCAACCTTCGTTTCTGATCGACATGTAGGAATATCCGATCTATGCTTTCCGGGGAAGAAATACGTCAAGAAGATAGCGTACTGGAGGGTTATATATACTCGGTCAACAATCGATTTCCACGGTGTTGTCATAGATAAACTTTTCGCGAGAAACGTCGAGTAACAAATTCGGAAAGAAAATTCACCAATTAACGGACCTGCGAATTTTCGATGCCGCTGTTACCAATGTATATTCGTACAATCGTTAACGTCAAGCGGCACTAAAACGGTGGTTATTGTACATTGTTTAAAAAACTTACGAGAACGCTTTCATTCAGGTTCAAGGAAAATGCATCGAGAACATTTTCAAGGAAAGGCACAATTCGTGTAGACTACGATAAATTGTACTCACTGGCGACTCCTACTGCACCGGGTTGTTCCTTTAGGACGAACTTAAGCGTCATTAAGGCTAGCAAATTAGGCATAAAGAGTTCCTCGTCGCCTGTAAGCCCGTTGCTCAATTCACGATTGAAGTACCAGGTAGTCTTCACGCGGTACTCTATGCTGTCGTCTTCGTCGCGTTCGACTTGATCCACCTTCTGCTTGTACTGGCTGAAAACCGATAATTATTTCGGCGATTAAAGATGTTTTTCTGATCTCTTTATTTATTTTCGAAATAATTGTTACGACGAAAATTGAATGGCTCGTTCGGACGACTCAGAGAGAGAGAGCAAGACATCACGGACATTATTAAATATTTGTTCTGACACATTTCTTAACGTCTGTTCTAATTTACAAAGTACAGGAAGGCATATTTTTTCATTCAGGGTTCGTGGCTTAATGAGGTTTCGGATTTCAAGAAGCGACTTCTTTCAGGAAAATTAAGATGGAAAATTCAATTGTTCGGGATATTATTCGACTTTGAAGAGATATTTTTCCAGCAGAATCGACGCGTGAACGACTATGAAAATTCCTACAGGAACTCACTCGTAATGATATGGACCCACTTCCTGGAGAATCGGTGTCTGGCCCGCCGTTATTTCTACGGGATTCGTCACGTTGAACAGGTGGACTCTGAACTCCATCGGAACGGGAAGATTCGACCAAATTTCTCGCATCTTGCTGCCTTGTTTACCGAGTGATATTTGCTGTAAAGATAAATTGTTGGTCGTCTTTCTAAATCAATTTTCTTTTTATTTGAAAGCTTAAGTGAAACTCCCCATTTGGGAGTTATGAAGCTGTACATTTGGGTTAGCATACGGTCTAATATACGTTAGAATTTCACCGGGAAATTCCTTTTCCAAGTGACTTAGTTTAAACATTATTACGAAACACACAGGGTACCGTAAGAAAATATTTGATCAATTTTACAATAAAGCGATGGCAACGTGAAATAAAAGTGCGAAAGCAAAATTAAAGGGAAGAAACAATATTTTGTAAAGGAACGAGCGACGTAGGTAAAAATAAACTAACAATAAGGGTAATACCATAAGCGGATCTTTACACAAAATAAAAATTTTCTTCCCAAATTTCACGAAACTCTAGTAAATATAAATTTATTTTCTTTCGTAATATGTGAAATATTTTTACACCCTTAAATCGCTCCTACTTATTTTTTTCATAAAATCCGCTTATGGCCCACAATTTACGTTTTCCATATTTCGATATCGATATCGAAACTTTTCTATAGAAATAACATAACGAAACAAAAAACATTGCAAAATAATCTTTAAGTTGAAATGTTATTTGGAAACGTGAAGCAGAAGCGTAGTTGAAACGTGAAGCAGAAGCAAAAGTATGCCTTGGACAAGACACGTTGAAGGAAACAATTGTTCACAATGAAATAGAAAGAAGACAGATAATAACAAACGAAACAGGACTACGTGACGATTACAAAAGTGAAAATAGAACCGTGTCACTGTAATAATGACTGGGTGTGGGAGAACTGCGGAAAGCAGAGTTATGGTAATAGCGACCATGGACGTGACAATCATCTTTTTCCAATTTATTCAAACGCAGCTCGTTCGAAGTAGTGAAAGGGAATTAATAAGTGATCGAATATTTTCTTTACTGGCGTTTTAATTTATTTTACCAACGATTTTAAAGCCTAATCGTTACAATCAACAATAACACGTTGTTTTAGAAGTTCGTTCGCGAAAGAGAAAAACAATATGACATGAACACCTTTCCGCACTTACTTTCTTGACCTGCGATCTGAGGATAACCGGAAAGGTGAAAGTTAGGAAGAATAGTCCGAAACTGAACATACTCCCGCCGATGATTCCCATTTTTTTCGGCTTCATCGTGGAAAAATACTAGACAGAATCATGAACGTAAATATTTCAATTATTTAACACAGTTATAAATAAATATAATCAATTATTTAACACAGTTATAAATAACAGTTATTGTTATTTCGTCCAATCGTTGAGATTTTCAAGAAAAATGTCAAATTGGAGAACGACGAAGTAACAGGAGTCGCTTGTAAAATTTTAAGGACGCAAAGGAGCATATAAAATAATTTTCGTTTTTGGGTGGTAGGAAAAATATCAAATATCTGTTTCATACGTTATTACTCAAATAATATAATCAAATAAAAACTATAAAAATTTAATTATTCGTAAGGACTTGCTTCGATAACTGCATAGCCTCGTTATACAGTAGAAGACACACGGTCAAAAGTGGAATAACAAGTGGTACGGCGATTATATTTATACAAACACTGTTCCAATTTTTCAGAAACGAGGAGAGATAGAAAAGGAAAGTAATCGGATAACTTGACCTTGAAGACGCTTCAACGATGGACTCGTCAATACTTTTTCATATTTTCATAGAATTCGGAAAATACATAGTAACAGCACACTGCATAGAAAAATATGCATCAAAGAAACCGAAAAGTAATCGAAAAATAAAGCATTCGAAAATAGATCGGTTTAAAATTTTCGATTAATTTTTTTTTTTTGGTATATGACACTTGCTATTGCATTTGAGCGTGCAATTTCGCTGAAATCCGGTGAACATAATCGGTCGCGGGAACGCAGTGACCGGTTTTCATCAAATTCTGGAGACCTTGCAATTAGGCAGATTATTCCGGAGCTTTCGGCCGGCTGTTACGAACGAGAGAAGGCCCAGAAACGACGAGTACAGGCCAAGGTTGAGGCCCCGACGAAAAAGACGACCGGCTAGATCGTACGCGTATTTTGCGACACGCATTCTTATGATCGTTTTCTCGCGAAGAAAAAGAAGCTTCCCGCCGGTATCCGGAAACCGGAAGTACTCCGGAAGGACGCCTCCGCGGCCCTAGCAAACCGTCGATGGGGTTTCACATTCTTCGACTGTCCGGTTTTAAATCGTTCTCGAAACCATTCGCGCACCTTGATGAGATCACGACTAGTGGAGACGATGCGGTCAAACCCAGCCAGAGTTCTTACGTTGCCTCGATCCAGGCTGGTCAATCTTGGTTTGGCCGCGACAAAAGACTGCGCGATCCGGTCGTCGAGGAACCGGCGCACCAACACCGTCTGTCGTGTCTCCAACCCCCACTTGTGGCAACAATCAGTTTTTCATTTGCTATATGAGATTTAAACGCGTCAACGGATCCGCTGACATGTCGCTATAATGCGGCTTTTATTGATATTCGGACTCTACCTAAAAGACGATGACTTTTTTAATATAGACTTGGATTTTTATTCGATTTGACTTTTTTTAAGTTAGAACAATTAGTTTGCTAGTTAGTTAACTAGTTTGCTACGTGATGCGAACAACAATTTTGAAAACATTGCAATTGGTTACAGGAATTACAGGGAGAATACTGAAAGTTGTATTTTGTAACTTTTTGTAAAATGTTCACAGAGTGTCCCAGGTTTTAATGTTCAAACTTTGTCGGTATATTCTATGGCACTTAATAAGAAAAAAATGTTATGTATACATAGGTCACATAGAGCTTTATTAAAAAGTTATAACAAAAATACAGAATAGAAATAATATAGGAATAGTAACCGATTTGATGTTACTGCAAGCTATTACTGACGAAAATTACTATCAATCTTAATTGACCTTAGATAGTAAACACAGCTAACATAAACACACTGAATGTAAATATTGCTGATCTATTTGAGCCAATGCTGTATATACTCTGAACATTTTATCGAAATCGGTCGATGAAGGAAAAAATGATAGGCATTGGAAAATGTCATTACGTCATCCTCATCTTGTAAGTCTCTGCGAACCACGTTGATGGCACTGCCTCTTCCGTGCCATTTTCCACAAATTGTACAATTGTCCACGTCTTCATTGGATCTGCAAAATATAACATTATTTCGGTTCTTCATAACTGTTTCAATCAGAACAGTAAACAAATAAACAGTTTAAAACTGTTATTTTCAGAGACATCTGACTCCCTGATTTAAACAAAGTGGGTAGTCCTATCATCCTACAATTTTACTGGCTTTACAATTGGCTAGGACAGACGTAATTATTATACTTATGTACGTACTAAAAGTGCTGAACTATCTAATAACAACGCAGTTAATGATGTTAGCACCGCTAACTGCTTTATTTATCAATTTCTTGAAACGTACTTTATTTTTAAAACTGCGAAATTAAGTTTAATACAAATGTAGCTCCTTCATATTGCTATTAATGCAGAAAATTTTTATTTTACGTTAAAGTCCGCAGGCTACATTGTATAACGAATTGCAGTAGATTCTTGCATAACGCGATCAAAAATTAAAAAAAAAAATAGTGGATTATGAAGGATTTAAAAATGATTTAAAGGGGAGAATATAATATTTTAGAGGAAAATTAGGTAATGATTCGTCACGAAACCTCATTTGCTACAGCTAGACTGCGGATTAGGCAGATTAAAACATTTGGAGTTTGTTCATGTTTAATTTTTTAAATTATGCAAGAAGGAAAAAAATTGACTTAAATTTCCTGTGACAGAATACTCTTTATTTAACATAAATCTTGCAATAAATATTTGAGTGTACTTGCACAACACATTTACAGTTTCAGTCCCATGTTGGATTCCAATGATTTCTATAATGTCACGATGACTTTAGATAAGGAGTCACTGAGAATAAGCCACATATAATTGACGACAACGAATAAAAACATTGTCTTAGAAACTAGTAAAATGACTGTAATTTATTTAGAAGAAGACTACTTATTATACTGTTTCTGAACAAGGCTTTTTATTCCTTATTACTTAAGCGAAGATGGCCGGAAAATGAGTAAATTTCCATAACAAGGATCATAGATATGAAAATTAGTAATTAAATCTTTTCCTCAAAATCTAAATTCTCGCACCTGATCTTGCAGAACTTATTAATAAAACTGAACTGTAAGACCAGGATGGAACCACAACCATTTTTTATCATAGTTGTAGAAAGTTGCGAAAAAGCTTTAATACTAAACTGAAATTTATCGTTTATGGATTTAATATTCAGTCTATTCAAGTTCTCGAGTTTGTCGAGTGTAACAACAACAAAAAGAAAGTATTAGCCGGAACAGTTCCGCGTCTGCTTAGCTCATGGTATGGATTTATTCCAGAGACGCTACGTAGTTCTCTGGTGTCAGGTGTAACGCCTATCGTGTGGAAGGATCTATTAAATATGAGGCTACTATAGATCTGCGACTGACATATGATCGAAACAGGAACCTTAGTGATGTTCTCTAGAAATTTCATGTACGTCAATGCTGGTGTACTTTAAAATGCTACGAAAGTTTAAGACTGCAAAGATATGAGTTAAAAAAGAAAGACACGAGTTTTATTCGTTCAAAAAATAAAACGAGAAACAATACCAATACAATTCGAAAATACCAATATCAAAACAATACCAATTCGATTAATATAGACTCTTCTTTGTTTTGTTGTAATAATAATTCAGCCTTGCAGCCAAGAATTAGACTCGGTTTACGGTATCCTATACTTACAAAACTGTCTTATCCATTTGTTTTTATTTGTATTTGTTCACAGTAAAAAATAGTAGATAGGATCTTTTTTAATCCACGAAGGAAGGCATGTGCGTGATTGACGAGTCTGGAAAACGATAGTTGTCCCGTAAACGCTATGTTCGTGCCTGCAATCATTTCAAGTGACGAAATATTTCGATGATGATTCACGATAATGTTAAATTCTATACTATCAAAGAAACTGTAATAAATAAAAATTCATATACCACACATTTAACTATCGTATTAATTAATTCGAAATAATAATTAAATACTGAACTACCGCGGCTAATTGATCTTTTCTACGAAATATTTAATCTATCCAGGCTGATATGAAAACAGAAACATGAATAGTATTTATGGCTTGCAAAGGAACTTTAAAGGAAGACATAAACGGTATAGTTAACTGTCACAGTTATGACCTTCACACCTCGCTGATATTCATAAATGTTTCCCACATAAAGAAGCGTTTAGGCGCGAAAAAACTGTATAGTATCCTGTTTAATTAAATAATAAGTAGATTTATGACATCTGCAAGGACATAGTGCGAAGTTGTTGGAATAAACGCTATTTCTGTGACGTCGATGTGACTAAATATTGCATTAACTGCTCGCTGTGGTACATATTGCTCTTTTGCCGAACAAAGGTTCGTTTTTGCTTTGTGATAATAATACGCAAAAACCTTTTAAATTATAGTGGGCCGATCGACGTTTCGATTGAACCCATTGAAAATGAAAACGATATTTCTAGTTAACCTCTTCAAGGATAAATTCTCCGTCCACAAACATAAAGGAATTCTATTTCCGGTTAGCAATACTTCGCGCTGTTCAAATTACATGGAAACAAATAGAAAATGACCAAGGTGGGTGGAAATAATTACGAACGCATTAACAAAAATATTGTAGTGGCTATACCACTGTCTTTTAATATCAAACCATAATTAAATATACACATATATGCCGGGTTCTTAGACACGTCAACCCTCGCCCTTCCAGGCCATTTTCGACCAATATTTTCAACAAATTCCTGTTATTTTTCTATAACAAATATCATTAAAAGATGATTTATACGAGGAAGAAAATATATACATCCAAAAGTTTAGTTCCGTTTGGCGATTTTCAGCTGAATTGTATCACGTAACAAGTTTTCCTCCAAAAACTTCTACGAAAATATTCTAAAAAATTTCTATAAGTCGAAACAATTCCTACATTACTAAATGCATATGCCACTGGATTTAATAAATTAAAATGTTTGGATTCTCGAGACAAAATAGCTTTGAATGTAAAGGGTTCGATCGATAGTATACAACAAACATTCTAATACGGGTCGAAAGAGAGCCCAGATGCATTGCCATTTTCGTTCAGCTAACGATTACCAGTTTACCTACGCGGAAGCCTATTAAAAAGATTTTCACTAATTGTGTTGTGCCAAAAAGGAAGCTTAGGAATCTTCTGTTAGATATACCAACAGAAATTTGAAGGATCCATTGAAAAGTCACGGATTTCTAAAAATTCTGAAATAGTTGTAGGTAATGTGTTGGAATCGATCAACGTAGCAACCAATGGGGGCCTAGGTGATGGGAGTCATCACCATAGGCGCCAGCCATGGGTTTTGTGCGCGTGAATGGCGACGGGCACCGGGTACGGTTTAGGCACGTGATAAGGCACAGCCACGTGGACGGGGTACGGTCTGTCCACGTGGACGACCTTCTCGAAGGGCACCGGGTACGGTTTAGGTACCGGCACCGGAACAGCGACGGGTCGATCCACTGGAACGTGAACGAGTCTGTCGACCGGCACTGGTACCGGTCTGTCGACGTGCACCAGCTTTTCCACGTGCACGGGGTACGGCTTTGGTACCGGAACCGCTACCGGCACCGGAACTACACGGTCCACTGGAACCGGAACTGCACGATCAACCGGCACCGGAACCGGCACGTGCTTCGCCACTGGAACCGCCACCGGAAACGGGTGCGGAATCGGCTGCGGCACGGGTACCGGCAATGGCTGCGGAACTGGGTGTGGCAGGGGTATCGGAATGGCTGCTGAAACAGCGAATCACAGATCAAGTCAACAATGATTTCTGCTATTTTGTCCTTCGCCTACCCAAGATGGTCATAAATACATAAAGCCCTCTGCTTACACTGAGTGTAAATTATTAGAGTCCATAAATTTGCCATTAGAGCAATTAATTTATATATGAGAGCCTAGCTATGCTGAATTCCTGTTATTTTTATGAAGTATTTAATGGGATATTGAAATGCAAATATTCTTGGTAGAAACACTATAGATAACATTATCCGTCACATGGGTAACATTTTTCATACTGTGGCCCCTATATCTGGGTCCCCATCTGTATGAATATTTTCAATATCGACAAAAACAACTTCATTCTGGTGTTTAATGCATTCCGGTAGATACTTGGAATATTTTTGTAGAATTTGGCAACTTCAATGATTAAACCCTTGCCTTTTAGGTGTAATGTCGACTTGAAAAAATTAGATACAGAATTATGTAAAAAGGTAACGTAAGAATTTTAATGAACCTAATGTAAGTAGCTGAAATAATGCAAAAGTATACTAACGAGCCGGATGCGCTATGGCTGGAGGAGGTAAAGGTGGTGCAGCAGCTTCCAGACCTACAGGCACACCTTCAGGAACCGGCGATTCGTAGACAGGTGCTGGTTCAGGAGCCGCGAACAGCTGTTCAGGTGGCAGACCATATCCCAAATTCAAGAGACCTCTTTTGTCATGTTTCCTCGATGCAATAGAGTTCTTCTTCTCCCGCTTGTCAACTGTGATTGCTGCAGTAGCTACCAGAAGCAGTGACAAAATCTGAAAACGAAACAGCCATAAGATACAATGAAATTATACAAATCTGTCGACATTTTAGTGATTAAAAGTTGGCAAACAAATTATACATATATTCATTTCCTGTACATGAACCCCCTCCAATGAAAATGTTTAAATTTTCATAAATAATGTAGTATTTTCATACTTAATAAAGAATTAAGGCACATTAGTTTCACCGTGTCGCGAAATGGTCATCGCTGCGCGAACATTAAATGATCAATAAAAAGGCGATTCACGTGTTACCGGTGTGCGCGTTTCTCCATTGTCTCGATCTACTGCACTACATCGAATTGTAAACACACAATGAATACAACGCGATAAAATCGTTATTGAAAAAATTAACGAATTTCTGACATTTCAATAGAAATACCTCACTTCGCAGAGTTTTTAAAACATGAAAATTTTCAAGTTTCCACAGACTTACGAACTCAACGGTAGACTACGGATTTCATACATTCCGCGGATCTTTGCGCAAAATAAAAATGTTCTCCCTCATTTGCGACACGTCGGTGCAAAATAGAAATGTATTTCCTTCCTCGACGAGTTTCACGAATTGAACATAACATAACAATATCTTCGTTCCACCGTGTTTACTGTTACTCTATTTCTCACTTTTGTCATGAACACATAAAAAACCCGCAGTCTACTGATTAAATATCTGACGGACGAATTAAATATGTCTATCTCGTCGAAGCGACCGAAAAATCCGCATTGTCCGTGAAAAATGAAGAAAATGATGAACGAATGGTACCAGAAGCAACTTCATGACGGCGGCGCCAGTCGGCTCCCGAAATCCTAGTTGGCAGCTACGGGGCCGAAGGAAAACTGCGTTTGCTAGTTGCTTGTGACCCCCATATATATTTATAGGGCACAGGCCGGCAAGACGCGATACTATGAAGACGCACGACCGTCGTTGTCAATGGACTTTCGCTGCTACCAATCCTGGGTGATGGCCAAATGGCGGTCACGACCGCTTTTCTTTCGTGCGCCGGAGGAAGACACCTCTCACGGCGGTAGAGGACGGCTGCAACAGCGAATACGGGGGAGCATCATCGTTAGAAATGACAGTACGCGTCCCGATGATTGTGAGATAGATACCCGGTGAAAATTCTCTACGTGAAAATTCAAATTAATAAGAGCCGTTCCGGTGCGTCCAATCGTGACACGCGTCCCTATAAGCCTGGTTATGCGGCGTCGGCGGTCTCATTACGTTTTTTCATCTATTTCTCGACATCCTGACGGAAGCATGCCTCCGACAAGCCCGGGAATACTAATGTTCTTTGCGTAAGTGTGAAAAGTGCATTTATGCTTATGCTAGTACACTGAATCCGACAAAATTAATACTGGCTTTACCTCCGGACACACGGGCCCACGTACCGTTACCTTGACCTCTATGAAACCTACTCTTTTCTTAAATTCTCCTAATTGTTTGAGCCACCGAATTTGTCTTCGTTTTTAGTACATTTTTCTTTCTCTTTTGTGACTCCTGTTTACATTACAATCATTACGACACATTTAATTTAATCCCCAAGTGGTTTACCATATCGGCGAAGCACGAAATGTTACTACAATTTTACTCATAATATTACTAATTGTCACTGTATTGACATTAGAAAAATTCTTTGAGATACTCCTCGCCAACCAAAGCTGAAAACTTAAAAAATAGATGGAACTTTTTATGAAAAATGCATTTATGCATTTATGAAAAATGCTTGAGTAAGTGTAATCAAAATGTATTACCTTCTTTGAAAAATGATAAATGATTTGTTTCGATAACTTTTCCTACAAATCATCTCACAAACATTCACATTCATATAAAGATCGGCAGTTAAGTCACAACGGACCCAGAAGTTCTATAGTCAAAGTGTTGCCAATAGAAAAAAAATTGTAATATTTGAGAAGAAATATCGTTGGTATTTTTACAGAGACAGATTATTTCATCGAAACGATCGTAACTCGCATCACGATTTTGCGTCCGCGAATGAATCGCATTCTTCGGGCGAATAACGTCAAGGTGGTGTGTTTGCTCCGTTAACGAGATCAACGAAACCAGCTTCGGCTTTTCTTGCACCAGAGAGGCATTAGCAGGTTTCCGCGTTGGCCGCATCCGCGAACTTTCCTAACTTTCATTTTCTAATACGTCTGAGCCACTTCTAATGCCGGCCGCTACCTGTTATTCATTATTCATTGTTATGCTCCCTGGCGATTCCATAACACGCTCGAACGTGTCGAAGAACGCCCTGTTACAGTGACGAAATATAGCGGTCAAGCCGGACGACTCGAAATTAATTCTTAATTGAGTTCCGCTTGAGTCGGCGAATGAATTTCGTTTTTCCGACGATCGATCTTAATGTGGTTCCGTTTTGCATTATTGAGTTGCCACTATCATTTTGCTGTCTTTCTAATCGTTTGTACAATTTCCTGAGTGGTTGTACGAGGAAACCGTTATCGATTAATTATACGGCGAACGAATTTTGCAGTACCGTGATTAATGTAATGAAATATGTAAAACGTTTAAATACGTTTGCGACAGCACTAGTCACCTCCTGCAAATTAATGAGAATATGAATTAATTGCCTATATGAAGCAAGCTTCTAAGTTTCCACTAACATTTGCAATTGATATAAAAATATTTGATATTTCCAGAAAAAGTCAATTCAATTTTTACATTTTTGATATTTCTTCGTCACCTCTTTTCAGTAGGTGACTTGCAGGTGACTTAATTACCGACAATGGTCGCGACACATCTACGAAGTGACGTATAATACAAATTTTATTTGAGGTAGACTAAATCGATGAATGACGCCTCCACTAGTGTTCTACGTGTAGGTTACATGCTCGACCTGAAAGAAGGACATTTCTCTTTGAGATGCAAAATTTGTGGTCAAGTATGCAGACTAACTTCGAGCCCACCGATAAGCAATCCAAGAGATTCTTCCGCCATAAATCAATATATTTTTTATTGGAAGCACCTCTCGATCTTTCTAAAATAAAAATTATTTCAAAATATGATCGACTAATGGCGATCCGTCACGGAATCGCTAAATAATTGCTTGTAATCGTCATTACAATTTACGCCGAAAGCATAAGAGCGTTACACACAAATTCCAAGTACAACATTAAACATGAACCAGATTCATTACGGCTCTTGTAACCACTTTCTTCACCGGAAACGCTGGGCGAACCAATTGACAAGGCCGAGTTCCTGATCCAGTCAAAGACGGGAACCTGATCTGGACCTCCATCCAGATTCATCGATCTGTCCACCAGACTGGACAGCAAATATATAAAGCTACCGTTTTCTCGGGGATTCGAACAGTTTCTTCGCAACGAGAGAACAATGTCCGTGATCCCGGTAAGAACACGCAAACAGAATAAGTACACGGTGCCCGAGTATCGTCTCTTCGTGAAGTGATGCCGTTCTACGTGCAGTTCTTTTTTTTTTCTCCTATTTTTCACTTCGCTCCATTCATTTTCGTTCATCGCTCGATAAATATCGTCGTTTATCGAAGTTAATTTTAAGTGTAAACGCCGATTTCCGCGCACGTTCTTCATTGTCGTCGTCAGACTACAGGTCTTCGCACAAAATGAATACGAAACGTCGTTAAACCGTTTTAAACATTTCGTATTCTTTGAACTTTGAATATGTAAAAAATTGCGCTGCTCGGGGAGATTCTCGTGTAAACGGGGAGAAAGTATCCGCAGTTTTGTACAGTCATAGAAACAGGTTGTCATTATCCGAAACAAGAAAATTAAAAATACAATCAAAATTAACAACATGGTGGCTTCATCCTATCGATTCTGTCAGCATTTATTCTTTAACATCGTATCATTTGTTAAGTTCTTCTGAATATTAATCTAGCAACCAATTATCGAATAAAAAAGTGTGAAAATAAGTTATTTAATAAGTTGCAGTTTCGTAAACTGTAGAAATGTTATTATTTATCGCGAGGCTGCTACAAATTCCTGATAATGAGTTTAAGATGAATTTAATTCTAGCTATTTCTGATACTTTTTTGCGGTTCCGCATTCTCAACGGAATCAACCGAATCGAGCGAATCGAAACAAAGTAAGCGCGGTATTCTCGACACTGGTGGATGGGTTGGTATACCAAATCCACATGGATACGGTCATGGACTTCCGTGGGTAGGCGATCATGGTTGGAAAGGATTGAAGTTCCCCTCCTTCGATTTAGCCCACGGAGGGTAATAATACAAATCTCTGAAAACTCTCCAAAATTAGAAATTTACGAAATTAGAAACATAATTAAACGACGCGTTGATTTTTATATAGATTGTACGGTAGCATACCGTACGGTAGAGCAGCAGCCATTTCATTAAAAACGGTTCCGGTGTACATCACAAAGCACATAGTCTTGGAAAAGCCAGTTCCGGTTCCTGAACCGGTCATAATCGAAAAACCGTACCACGTGCCAGTGGAGAAGGTGATCCCTGTGCCGGTCGAGAAGATCATTCACAAACCAATTCCGGTTCCGTATCCAGTACCCGAGGTAAGAGATGGTTCTTAACTATGTTCCAAAATTACTCAATTTCTCAAAACAATTAGAAACCTCGAACCTTGGCTAATTTCAAAATAATTGTATTGTATAATTTAAACTAACACTCGTTTTACACTAATTACTGGAGTGCATATTTTATGCATTTATAGCATGTGTGACCTTGTAACACTTAACGTGGAGGAATGTCTGCACATGATTGTCTAGAATTTCAGTATAAAATAACGCATTGACAGTCTAGCTAACATTATAAATAATAAATAATGAGACCAAAATATATTCTACTATTTTTATGCATTTGCTACGACTTACTTCGTCAAATCGCTTTCATGCATGGAATGCGACGGTCTAATATTCGAATTTGCTTTGTTCTTTAGGCGGTTCCAATACCGGTAGAACGACCGGTGCCGATACCCGTGAAACACCCCGTGGCGGTGCCGGTGCATCAACCGTATCCGGTTCCGGTGAAGCAAGCGTTCCCGGTGCCGGTACCGGTGCCAGTTCCATTTCCGGTGCATCCGCCGCCGATTCCCCTTTATGGCCCTGCTCCGTTCCCAGGAGGTATTTACGCTCGCGGTTATGGCGGCGGTCACTTTTACCCGCCAATCCACGGCGGTCACTTCTCGGGACACGGTATCCACGGGATCGCTGGTGGTTACGGTCACGGATTAGGTCACGGATTTGGTCATGGATACGGTCATGTGTTCGGCCACGGACATGGTCACGGGTATGGCCACGCGGTCGGCCACGGGTTCGGCCACGGGTACGGCCACGGGTACGGACATGGTCACGGCCACGGTTACGGACATGGTCACGGGTATGGTCATGGTTATGCTCACCAATTCGGGTACCCGTACATCCCCGCTCCAGCCCGCGATCATGGTCACGGTCATGGTCATGATCATGGTCACGGTCATGACCATGGTCATGGCCATGATCACAAGAAACGAAGCGAAGAGTGAACGCTGGAACTCGGGTAAGAATTGAATGTGTCATCACTCTAAAAGTATGCTAAGTGAAAAAATCAATGCTTAAAACAATATTGGACATCACAAAAAATAACGTATATTAGTAGACTGCGAACTTTTATGCGTTCATGTCATATGATATTCATTTTGCTTCGATGTTGTCGCGTTGGAATTGCAGTCTATCGGTGGAAACGCTTTTCGTATCTCTCGTTTCTGTTAAATCTTTATAGTTTATATGAGGACTTTGTTATACCACAGTAACAATGCAGTTATAGAATATGATTAATATAATGGAGCGATTAAGCTTTTAAATAAGTAACACCATGCAAGGATTCAAATCTTCCTATTTCCATTGAGTCCAGGAAAACTTAGAAGTCGTCAGAGGATTAAATTTGTTGTCTCGGAATTTATTGTAGCGAATAAGACTGGAAGAATGAGAAAAAATCGTCGTTAAATCGCGTATTCATTGTTAAAAGTTTTTCTTATTAATAATATACCTCACCTGTCTCTGTACGGTACGTACACAAGAGATAAATGACAGTAGAAATACGGGTAAAATTCTCGTCTTGTTATAATGGTTGAAAGCATTTGTTTTTACGACTAAGTAAGTATGAATTCGATAAAAATGGAACGGGACACTGTTAAATTTTGTGGTGGATTGGGTTAAATGAATACGCTGCTACATAATTTTAAAGCATTCGACTTTCTTTACTACTGCTCGCAGACTTTCATGCTACAACTGTGTATTTAGGAGATCGTACGATAGATGGGGGTTCTATGCCCCAACCTGCTCGTTTCATCAAGTTTCGGCACCTGCCGGGTGCTGACGCAATTATCGTTGCAATTCTTCGGATATATTTTTACGAATGAAAAGAATCCTGTTGCTTAAACATCGGATGGTAACTGAACAATGTTGTCAATGTCGATCGTGTTATAACGGTGGTTGTTTAATTGGAATGAGAATATAAAATACGCCACAATATTTAATAGTATGTCTGGTAAGACAGCGGTGTAACTGTTTTCGAAAGAAAAAGCATGTAAAATGTCTCTGTCGCATGTAAAATGGATGCGTTCCATTTTTTTTATAATACCATTAACATTATTTCAGTAACTGTATTATTACTTCTAAATAGTCGATAATGTCTACAATCTTAATATATATGTGTGCAATGTATCGACAAAAGAATAATTTTTACTTAACTATTAAATCTAGATATAGATCAAGTGCAAAGAATTAGTGATAAGCTTCCGATTGAAAGTCAACTATTGTTATGTATATTTTCGATTGTTAAGTTTTTCAACTGTACCATCTTTTTTGTTTGAATATGTGAAATACATGTGTTTAACATAAAAATAAATATATTAAAGCCTGATCTTATACTGGTTTTGTATTGTATTTGTATGAAACGCGGCCACGAGTGTAAGAATATTTTAATTGTAACACCTACGTGTTCTCATAAATCGCCAAGTCTCCCTATGGCGTGTATGTATACAGTTATACGCCCTGTTCCTGTGAAAGTGTTTCTCAACCTTCCATTGAATGCATAAAAGAGTGGTGGACCTTTCACATCATGTAATGTGGTATGCAGTATCGTGAACAATATTATGCTGCACGGATTCTAATCAATTTTTATTCATAAACAGATTCGAAACGAATTTTTCATGATTCTTTTTTATTTTCGATTGCAAGTACAACTGTGAAATAAAAAAATGTAGTAAGATGAAGTTGAGAGTTACTTTCTGTGTCTCCGGAGACAGGTCATCGGTTGAACGCGCTCCGAAACGTCCTGTCAATTTTGTATAATCTGAAAACAGCTGATCAAAGTTATTCGTGTGTGAATAATTATGAGAAATCGGAGCACTATAGATCACGAGGATTCGGAAGATTAAATGACCGATCCCTTTCTTGAGCATACGCTTCTTTCTTCCCGTCTGCCGATGCGTCTTTGAAGAATTCCACGCAGATACAAATCAATGTTTGCTCCACGAAAAGCATCTCACGGAAGAGTCAAATTAAGTACCTGTATGTGAGTACACTTCACCTGTCCGGTCACAGACATCGATCAGCGATAATTTTCACGTAATTGTCGTGTATTTACGATCCACCGCCATAAAAGAATATAATGCGGCAAACGAGCGATAAAAAGGTTATGTTCCACTCCTGAGAATTTACTGTGTAAACATTCCATGATTGTCGTAACGTTTTACTTTTTCTGTTGCAGTAATCGTTCAAACAGGTTATAGGAGATCTGCGAATAGAGGATGTTAACATTGGAGGACGTGGAATGCAAAGATTTTTCAAAAAATACAATGGAAGTAGAGGAAACCAGCGAAAGTAGGATTGACGGAGAAAGCTATGAAAAGAACAAATATCAGATAACTGGTGAACAAATACTTGGCACTGCCCTTTTGTCGTCAGAGGACGACGATGACGATGACGACGACGACGACGACGATATTGAATCTCAAGGAAACGGTGTGTCCTCCGAACTTCTTTCTATGGAAAATGACTCTCAACTTAGAAGTGAGTCTTCTATTCCAGATTGGAACAATCTGAAAGTTGAGTCACCTCTTTCGTGTATGAATTCTGCGCCAAGTAGTAAAGAATTTTTTCTATTAACTCAATTGGAATCAGACAATGCACTGATGACAAAGAAATTGTCCAGCAAACGTTCTTTGACTACTAAGAAGTCTAAATCGCATCATCGTTCTAAACGACGTAACAAAGTATTGTTGTTAAGAAAATTTCTACCGAAACACGAGCCAATAGTTGAAATAAAAGAGGAAGAGCATTCAATCATTTCTCCTGATATTGATGATCACATGTCATCCATGGAAGATATAGATTACGAGGAGTACGCCATGGATGAAAACATGACAGATTCGAAAGGCAACGTCAGCCGGATACAAAATTTTACATCTTTGCCTTTGTATTACTCAGAGGATGGCAAGCCATACCTAAAATGTTCAGCATGTGGTGCAATATTTTTTACTTCTCACTCATTTGAAAAACACTTATATTCGCACATGTACGAGGAAGACGATACTTTTGTATGCTCGTTCTGTGACTACACGAACACTGAACCAGGAATGTTGTTTACTCACTTATCCAAACATCAGAATCAGTGTGAATTTTGTAACGAAAACTTATTGCGTAAAAATAATTTTGAGAAACACTGGGACATACGGGGATCTAATTTTACTATGAAAAGAGATCACCAAGGAAGATTTGTATGTTCAATGTGCAAGTTAGTGTTCGATCTGTTGCCGCAACTGGAAAAACATTGGCTCAAACATGCCTGCAGAAGAGAGCGAACCTATCAATGTAAGGAATGCAGCGGACTATACGAAAGCAGAGAGACATTAAAAAATCACAAATGCATGAAGTGTGCAATTTGTGGAAAAGTGTACGACAGTTTACACAGATTAAAAACACATACTATGTGGACAAAGCACAATTTGAAGTGTCCAATTTGTTCATACGAATTCATTCTCGCTATGGATCACGAGAAGCACTTGGCGTTACACAGACAGACATTCAGTACCATGAAAGATTATCTCCACTGTCTACAGGCAGCGGATGGAAAAACATTCCAATGCAATCTTTGCGACAAAATATTTTATGCCTTACCTTCCCTCGTGCTACATCTTCAAGAAGATCACAGCGTTCCAAACGTAAAGCAAGAAGTCCAGAGCGAAGACGATAACGATGATCGGAAAGAGGAGTCTATTAGCGAGATGTTACTCCGCCAACTGAAAGAGCAGACTGCAAGTTATGCGAACAAAAACAATAATATAAATTCTTCGAAAGTTAAAGTCGAATTCCAGAACGCGCTATGAATTTAAGATACTAATATCGGCTAAAGTAGAAAAAGAAAGATGAATAAAAATGAAATGTAAAGGATCTGAGACTAATATTTAAGAGTTATTTGTAATAATAATAAAACGTGCCGTTCATAAGGATCAGTCACTCTGTAGTATATATTAAGTACAATTAAACATGACTGGAGATGAACAACTTATAAATTATTGATAGAGCATATGTATTCGATATTATCTGATCAAAAAGTTCTCGAAATAAACTGTATCACAGTTTCACCTCACTTGACACAGGGATGAACATATATAATTGTATATTTTTTTAGCGGTCGTGTAAGATACAGAATGTCGCTCGCTTAACCGGACACTAAATATTGTCACAGAGTTGATAATATTACTTTAAGAATATAACTAAGAATCTCATGCAAATACTCTGCGCGCTGAACTTTTTCGATCAGATAGCAAGGTAATTTTCTAGCGGTCTGTTGAAGTAATGTAATCACCGTATCATACATTCTCTGTGTTTTGTATTAGTGGGAGATGTAAACGTTAAGCTAAATCTGAAGTTTGCATATTTGGCTGTATCATGTCTGCCCCTATGTATCGAGAAAGCAATACAGAGCTATCAGTCCTGCTGTAGCACCGTCTAATTTCTTATTCTACCTAATTATTAGACTGCGGATCTTACACTTGTATAGAATATTCCAAGTCTGCAGAATCTAGTAAAACGATTGGTCCGATTGGTAAGTTGGTAGAACTTTTAATAAAAGAAATAAATTCTTATTAAATTTCCATTTCTACAAGATAAGGTAGAATAATCTATGTCTGCATAAAGATTCATGGATTACTGATTACTCTTTATTATACATGTCTGAACGTGTTTGTAACATTTTCATGCATTCTCTATAAGATTTTATTTATAAGCGTAAATTTTCTTGTTAAAATTACTGCATAATTGTTCGGGGTAAACATGATACAATGAAAGTTCGGATGGCTGGAAAACGTCCGGAACCCGCTGTTTGTCTTAGTTTTATGCGTACTGATAGAATTTCATAAATACATCGGTAAATCTTACGAGTTACAATCATTCGTAAGTCTGATCATCGTAGGTCTGTGTAATATGCACGATAGCTCGCATAAAGAATTAGATCTCTTAACTATCCTCTGTGAAAAATAAATATTCATGAGTAGTAACATTTTATTTGTACATGTTCATATTTTTTCGTCATTTTTCAGTTTTTTATCAAAGCTGAAATAAAAGTCTGCAAGTTCTTGCAATCACGATGTTAGAACTCGGTTAGTACATTACCCGATCGATTTTTACGAAGAGCAAAAATACCTTGAAACACGCAATTACTTGACATTGCATTGTATGGTTGTTAATACACGTACACATATATAGAATCTGTTGAAGGTACACAGACACTTCAATGTATTTCACACCGTTGCTCCCTTTTCCGTTTGTCACTTATTCCTCTATATTGTTTTATACACAGAATACCTGATAAAATTGTCATGATTTGGTCGTGCTAATTCTTTAATGAAAATAACGTCCAAGGAAGTCTATATCCTTCAATAAATAATATAGTAAATGCTAAAGAAATTAATCTTCAAAGAATTAGTACGATCGCACTGACAAGGTTTTGCCAGGTATTGCACAATAGATCATTCAAATTTATATAAATTCAGATTCACAAAAAAAATAGTTTATTTTTATAGTGCTGGTTACCCGCTAGAATAAACCTGACATCTCCATGCCAAGGAATTTGTAAAAATCACAAAGAAAAAATTTAACGTTATAATTCAATTAATAATTAAATACTCCATTAGCCATATCAAGTTTATTCTGCAAGTATAAGAAGCATCGTGGAAAATAAACTACTGAGATACATTCATAAATAATATCCTTGATTATGGCCGAAATTCGACAACGGTTAGATCATTGCTGTCCCGCAGCCGTTAGTACACGAATAAATACAAAAAAAGTAACGACACACTCGGAGAGGGATGACTGTATGCTTCACAACCCACAGATGGTAGGGTCCATTTATACCCAGCGTTTTAAACTTTATCTGTAACGTCCCATTTGCTGGCGGTTAACTTATGTTGGTAGTTATTTATATTAGGTCTAACAAGAGAATCGATGTATCTCGGAGAAGTAAGCTCGATAATATTCCTAGAAAAACTGATGAGTAGATTGCGAATCTTTATGCGAATTCCCATTTTGAATGAGAATTTTCTACTTTCAATATTTAGAATATTTTTAATATCATGTTATAAAAAACAGAACAAACATCTCTTTCGAATAGTGTTATAACTGCCCGTTGCAAACCGGACCCTTGCGAAAAGGTGGGGGAAGTTTTGCAGCAGCGGTGGTTCAAATCATATTCAGTTCTGTAGTATAGTCGGTAAAGATAAACTCTGTTGCATATTACATAACTGGAACTTAATTACAATCAGACCAAACCAATCTGAAATATATAGTGGTAACCAGCAACAATGAGAGCATTGTTAATCACTTCACCAATCGCCGATCCAATATACCAACGAATAATGAGGAATCTAGAGGAAGGGATAAAATGAATACAGGGAAACTCAGATCGCGAGATCATCAAAGAAGCAGTCTCGACTTTCAGTGACTGAATTTCTTGTGGGAAAAATAGAAGTACCGTAATTAGCATTTTATAAATTTGCATATACGACAAATGCATAAAAGTCCGTAATCTACTCTGACAAGGATCTGAATGGACTTAGGTATCTCCGCCTCCGAAGTCGTTAAACGCATCTGCCATCCGAGGGTTAGCCACAAATTGTGAAGAAGAAAACATGAGATTAGTAATGCCGATACACATTAGAAAATCTTTTTAGTACTGAGATAAAAATAGTATCTTTCGTTTTAGTAGGGTCAATTTCGTTTCTGGATCGTTCTTAAGCTTTGATCCACTGTTCCACGTACTCGAGCGCGGCTAAAAGAATTTTCTTCTCTGTTACTCTCAACTGAATGGCCAACTTCTTAATTTGCGGTAACGATGTCTCGAGTACTTGAAGATCTTCCTGAAAAAAGACAAAGAAAAGAAAAATTTAATTAGTAAAAGGCAGCGTAACCGCGTTGCAGATTATATTTTCGTTTCACTTTCACCTTCAGAGTCGTCGGGTAATTAGCAATTAGAAGCTGCAGCCGGGTAAGCAGAAATTTCCTGACGTTCTCCTCGACGACCGTCTCTAGAGCGCAGTCCATGTGCTTCAAATCGTTAACCCGGTCCGAGCGGAGCCAATGCGTCAGTTCCTGTTTACGCATGCTGAACACCCTAAGGAACGCTAACAGCAGATCCGAGATTGGCTCCGTTCCTGGCTTTAACAGGAACTCGCCCACCGACGGCAACTCCAGTTTGTTTAGTAATTCGATGCGCTCCCTTTGCAGGGAATCGGCTTTGCTGATTCCCAACCGGAGCTTGAATCCATCCTGAAAGAGCATACATGGTTTTCTAATTACCTCGTTCATAGGTTGATGTGGGTACACATCTTAAAAAATATTTAAAACACAAAGTTGATTGCAATTGAAAACGTTGGTGTAAACCAGCTAAGTCTAGATTTTGAAAATTGTGTGATTCTTGCACCATAATAATCACAAATAGAAGTTCACATCAATAGATTTTTACACCAATATCTTCAATTTAACCTCGTTCTTAACTTATCACATTACAAAGAAATGTAAAGTAATTTTTGCTAAAGTGAGGACTTGGCTAGATAAACAATAGTGTACAATTATAGTAGTATTATATATATATATATATATATATATATATATATATATATATATATATATAAAGAAAGTGCATTTCTTGTAGAAATAAAATTAACATATCTAATGCTGAAAATTGTTCTTGCTTATTTTTCATATTTTGTGTCCTTTATAAAATATTTTCAAGTATCTTCCGAATAAATATTTCTATCTAACATTTACCAATTTAAGCAATATTACTAATTCCTTTTCATTTTTCTGCACAATTAATTTTTAGTATTGTAACTTTGAATACTTCATTAACAAAGATCCTTTTACGTGTCGAGTACATTCTTAGAAACGCAGGAAAGTACGTTAAATTATTGTTTTCGCTTAAACGATGAAAGTTCTCCCCGATGGGAACAGGCTTTGTCTACAAGTAAAAGCTCGTCGATTAGAAGTAGACTATTTAGGACACTTTTTCAGAGTATTCGTTAGCACAATGAGTGGCATTACTTCTTTGTTGTCCATGTACACGAATCCGGAGTGGACGAAGAAGTCAGAATTCGTTCTAGGCCCGTAACTAATGAATATTTGTTCTCCTTTCTTGAAGTTCCTCAGAGCGTAACACTCACAGCAGTTGGTCGTCGCGTTGAAATCGGTGGTGATCTGAAACGAAAACAAGCGGTCGTGAAAATGCACGTCGTCATTAGCGATGGGTAGTAGAGTCATTCGAGTACTGTAGGTTCAAACTTTTCATTGTATCTTCGAGCTGACGGAGTAGCATTCGGGTGGAACTTCTTCAAACAGAATCCGGCTCTAACGGCTTGAAGCTAGGACCAGCAGGAACATTTTAAAGGCTTGAGGACTTCAGGAACGGAAGAGGACACAGGTACGAGGCGGTTCAAACTTCAAACCAGTCTCGCCAGATGAGAGGAGGGAGCTCGGATTGAGGGGAAAAGGTTACCCCCTTTCCGTACTGGAGTGTGGACGACAGAGGCGAAACTGGTCACGTGAATCCTCAAAGAATGGGGGAATAGCAAGGGAGAAGGGGAAATTAGAGTGGGGGAACAAGTCTTGATCTGGCATGTCAGTGTCGCCAGATGAAGACTTCTTCCTCCACTCTAATTTCCCCTTCTACCGCGATATTACCCCACTCTTTCGCCACGACCCCATCACATGACGCATTTCGGTACTGGCAGAGAGAGAGGGTAACTTTTTCTCCTCAATTCGTTCTCCCTCCCCTCCTCTGGCGACACTAGCCAGAGATTTCACAAAAGCGAGCTTCTAGTTGGATTCTGTTCATAGTTATTTGAATACGTTCGCAGAACAAACTACTACAGGAAACTCTAATCTCCACTCGACCCCAAAACACTCGAAGACCCATCTCTAGTAGTCGTTGAAACCGCATGTTCGATCATGATCGTGGAAACTCACTCTCCCGTTCACGTGATTGCACATGTCCCACATCGGGATCAAAGCGTGGATCATACGTGAGTCGTCCTCGCTCGGAATTAGGTTCTGCCTCGTCATAATCGTAGAAACTGCCCAGCTGAAACAACGATTTCGTCGCGAAAATGTTATTTTTCCACCTGCGAACTGGCCGTAGAAAAGCCAGCAAAATTTCGACGATTATTTATTAATCGTCATTGAAACGATTGACGGAAACGGCACAATTTTAATAGATCGACTGAACTCTCGGGAGTTTATACAAAAAAGAGCTATGCGCCTTTCTAATTTAATTAGAGAATAATTATGTTGCGTAAAATTCTATTAAACTCTCTTTAATTGCATCTGATTCGCACACACATAGTTGCAATGATTTCTTAACACGCGTGCTATCACTTTCCAAAATCGCACCTGTGTTAAAAGCAGTAAATGCGTGGATGAATGTAATACTAAATGCAATAAAGAAAGTTATTCAAGAAAAGTAAATACCATGGAAATTCCGAGAAATATTTTATCTAACCGTGAATATAAACCAAGTGCAAAGCAGCATAGCACAAATTTATTGAAAACAGAAAGCATAAGCATAAAATAAAGCCGCATTGTTACATTTTATAAGGTACATTAATTGCGTGTAATGAAAAAGCTATCGTTCATTGTACACGTTTCTAAACGTGTTAGTAGGACGCATAAAAAGTCCAGTTTATTGTTCGTATTCTCCATTGTTCATCCATCTACATATGTGTGCGAGTTAAGTAATTTTGTATGAGCGATGAACGAATGAAAGTTGAATGGTGAAAGAAGGGACGACTATCTTGTTAACAATATTAATTCGCTGTGTGCACCGTTTTATTTTTACTGGTGCATCAATTTATTACAGAATTGTATTAAATCGATTATTACTTCAAGCGATTGAGCTTTCTGATTTCGCATTTCTGCATTAGACTGCGGAATTTATACATTTGTGGAAAAATATGTAAGTGAACTTTGAAACAGTAAAAACGTTAGGAAAATTGAAGAGTACTGTTACATCATTTCCAACTTATTAAAATTATTGACATGTGAAATAATTTTCTATGAAAATCCTGTTTCTTGCAATCAATGCAAATGTTGCATCAAGGTCCGCAGTTTGTTTATTATACTTAGAAACCATAGAAAAATTGGAAGGATGCGAGTAAATGGAAGAAAAATGTAATTAAATTAGAATCTTTTAAAAGACAAGAATCATTAATCTTTTAATCTTTTAAATTTTCTTAAAGATGTTATGCGTTATGGGAACAAGTATTTTCTAAAGATTTTACATGCTACGAGAACATAAAGATTCACAGTCTATTACATTTAAAAGCAACAGGAAAATTCGAAAAATATGGTGGCTTCGGTTAAAGTAAAAATAAAATGAATAAATTGGCATGGTTTAAAAAATTTGATGTACTGTAAGGATACAGCGATTTGCAGCGACTTTGTTGTAGGAGCAGCAACAAGATTGGAAAGGTATGATTTATGTGACCGCTGCGCGTTAGGCGACTCTCCCGTGGATAGAAATTTGACGAAGAAAGAGAGGCCACGGACCCGTCGTCTAGCGGCGTCGAAATCGTGAAGATGAAAAAAAGAAAAAAGAAGAAGGTGGAAGTGACTTTCGCCTTCGAGAGAGGCACGCTTAGAGCAGCCGGCCATGGAGTTGGTTTTCGGGCAAGAACTTGACCCACAATTCCGGAAATGGAAGTAAAAGAAGATTCATTGCCATCATGGTCGTCCCGCGACGCGCGGTTCCCGTGGACTTTCTCTCTTCCCGAGGAAGCGTTCGCGTTCGCGTTCGAGGTTTCACGTATGCGTGTACGAGGACACGGTGTCTCGAAGGAAAACATCGTGCGCACACCGAGGTGAAATGGCGGACGCTCTTATATGGCCAAGTGAACTCGAAACAAAGACTTGTAAAACGGGGAACGAGATGCAAAGAACAGAAAACTATTTAATGTCCATTCACTTTCTAAAATACCTGAAATACGTCGCGGTCCCGGGCATAAGCTCACGGAGTTGTTATTATTTTACAAGTCCTCGAGCACGCTTTCAACTATGATCGTCCGCGATTCGACCGGTAGCGACATCATTTCTTACGGCCCCGACCGCATTGCTTTTTCACCTATTAACGATCGAAGGTCCATGCACGGCGAATCCGAAGTGCTTTCATTAGCTTCTTTTTCTCTCGTAATCACTCGTTTTACACGATATGCAAATTTAACGCTAAACGTACTGAGCTATAAATGTAACAGGTACATGTTGCCTTATAAATATGAATTTGCGCGGTTCTTATTGCAATGCGTGCTCTACTAAAGATATTCATTGAATCATTGCTCGTGAAAGCATCTTTATAATTTCATAAATTGTTAAATAAAACGTGGTGGTACGTTTAGTGTTAAACGGACCGGGTCTACGGCTAACGATGCAACTTTAATGACATTGTTCGCTATTGTTCGCGATCGTTATCGCTAATACGAATATCCATTCGTTTTATCGCGAACGGCAATCTCTTGCGGCTTATCGTTTCCATTTTTTCGCAGATTTCGGACTGTTTCGTAAATAATTTAGGTGTTGTTACGTGATCGCTGAACAAAAAATGAGCAATTTTCGAGAGAGCATTTCGTGTTAGAGAAATATGAATATTTAAGGAGACACGTGACTCGAAGGATGCTATTATTCCAAGAAATTTGGGTCTATCCGTTTTCTCCTTAGAACATAATCCGAAGGTAACAATCTCGCTCGAGTATACTTTCTTGTCTAGACCACCGCAACAGGACAAGAGTGGACAAACGAAAGCTCCGATCGTATTGTCGAGATCGTTCTGGTTGTCGCGTGGCTATTAGATTACTTCCTCTTACGTAAAGAAGAAAATCTGTCTCCAAAAGCGGACGGCATGATCGATGATCGCGCCGCGACACTGATCGGGATCGTTAATGCATGAAACAATCCAATCCTCCTACTGATAAAAACACGGTGAAATTCTATAAATCTTACAACAATTTTTGCTGCCATCTACAGGTTGTCCCCCAAAAAAATGTATACACTGTTTAACGAGCGATAAATTTCTGATTTTTCTTTCTTTTCAGGATGTAATTAATTGGAAGTAACGAGGCAAGACTCAAACTGTGTATATATTTTTTTGGGACACCCTGTATTTTACTCAAGATAATGGCGATTCGTAGTCGACGTTCTTCATGGTTTCACTAACTCCGGTTACGTTAGATTTTCTACAATATTTGTAAATGTTGGTGCACCGTTTTTGTCTTACTAAAATAATAAAGAAAGAAATTAGCTCTTGCAATAGAAAATGTTGATTTCTCATATAGTACAGTGGTATAATAATAAATTAGGGATAATTACAAGACTTGGAAGTTTCGGATTTACTTCTTCTTCCGACGATTCGTCGTATTTCAGACGGATTAATAATTTTGTTAATTTTGAATATTCATAAAAGAATAGAAAACCGCACGTTACGCCATAATTTTCTTTTAGCTAACGAAACAATTCTACAAGCCAAAGTGCTCATTAGACGCCGCTTTTTCGCAGAGGAAGCAACGTCTTAGCAGATTCGCGGTTTGCGTAACGCTTTTCTCCAATTTTTGCTCGCGCAAGATTCCGTAATAGTCTAACCGCCGGAGCCTTTCGAATTAATTACGCTAAAGGACCGTATATATTTTTCATTCGGATGGGAACAAGTCTCTCCCAGACAGATCTGCAGCTCCTTCTGGAGGATGATGCTACCTCAGCCGTTTCTATTCTCCGTTTCTTTTTTTCTTTCTCCGGCGTTTCGATCAGGATAGATAATGCATCGCGGAGCCGCGGCTGCGAGAAAGAAGGGTAATGTGATACAGCAAATCAGCTGGGAAACTGGAAGCAAGCCGCGCGTTTACGCGATAATAGAAAATTATATTCCGTGAAGAAAGAACGGGAAAAGGGAACGCGCTCGTTGAGTTCCTCCTCTCCTGAGCCGCGCGTCTGTTACCACGCGCAGATAAAACCGTGTATGAAAGTTCGGCCTCGTGTGAAAGTCCTCTGTTGCTTCGAGCGATCCTCCTCTTGCGAGCCTCTGTGAGGATCTCAGGAAGAGGAGATATCGGCTGAGAGACGCGAGCGTAACAAGCGCGTTTAACTAGTCGCGACCGACGTTCCTTTCCTGTACACGTTTTCCTATTTTCCTTTGCTTTAAGCGGACCTCCTAGAACCTCGGAAAACCCGACTTTTCTTTCCTTGGATTTTCTGAAAGCGCGTGTTTTTTAAAATATATCTGCAAAAAGATTCGTTTAAATTCGTATGAAATTATAGATGTTTCTGAGATGGCTGAGAGAATATATGAAGATCTAGTTGTGCGAACGACTTCAAGTTTGACGGAACGCGTTGACGGAATTATAAACATAGCTGGCCTGTGTTCTAATATAAATTATTTGCAAACAATTTGTTTTGCCTTTAGTTCTGTACCGATCGAAGAGGAAACACGTATTCTTTTTTTTCGGTAAAGCAGCCTGTATTCAAAATATTTTAAGAAGTACAATTGTTTTACAACCCTGTAATAAAATGGCGACGTCCGTACCTTCAGAGGATCATATTCGTCATTGCATACTTTTCCAGTTTCATGCGGGATTTAATGCAACGGTAACAACAAAGAAAATTGGCGATGTTTATGGAGATGTATTGAAGGTCAACAAGTGTCAACATTAGTTCGGAAGGTTTGCTGCTGGTGATTATGATCTCTCTGACAGGCCTCGAAGTGGACTATCAGTTGAATTTGATAATGACACCCTAAAATCTCTAGTGGGAGCTGATCCAAAATTAAGTATACAAGAATTATGGAGAAGCCTTAGGATCACATGGTCAACTATACAAAGGCACCTACACGAAATGGGAAAGGCATATCGGCAAGGAATATGGGTACCGCATCAATTATCTGAGACCAACGAGAATATTCGTCGAACAATTTGCACTTGATTGCTATCCAGATTTCGTAGAGATCCATTTCTTAGCAGAATCTTTACCGGAGATGAACAATGGATTCTTTATGATAATATAAAGCGTTCCAAGCAATGGTTTCTACAAATCAAACCGCAATATCAATCCCTAAACCTAGCTTATCACTTAGAAAGATGTTGCTGTGCATTTGATGGGACTGTCGAGGCATAATTCACTTTGAGTTGTTGAAACATGGAGAGACAGTTACTGCTGAGTTGTATTGTCAGCAATTACAACGGCTGTATTCAGAACTATTGAAAAAGAGGGCATCTTTAGTCCACAGAAAAGGTGTAATACTGCAAATTGACAATGCCCGGCCGCATACAGCGAAACTCACTCAGGAAAAAATCAAAGAATTGCAATGGGAAGTTTTACCGCACTCCTCGTACCCACCGGATATTGCTCTCTCTGACTATCATCTTTTCAGATCTCTGGAGCATTATTTAAGAAAAAAAAAACATTCACTTCTATAGAAGATGTAAGGAGGCACCTTGAGTCATATTTTGCTTCACAAATCCTGAATTTGTATAAGAGGGGGATTGAAAATTTGCAGGGAAGATGTCAAACTGTTCTTGATAATGATGGAGATTATATAATAAATTGAGAAATAAAAACTTGAATTTACTACAAAGTTTGTTTTAGATTTCAAAATAATTGATTACTTATAGGTCCCCCTAATAATTGAAACCATAAATTGGCTCAAAACCGTGAAAAAATAATTTTGTCCGGCTAGCGCCAAGAGTAATCGAACCGCTGTGCCCTGGGTCAAAATGGGCCCCAGCCTCGCCATTCGAGAAAATACAAAGAATCGGAAAAGTGTGCGGATACTCTTTAGATCCGCTGTGTAACAGTCCCTCTATACGAGAATGTTAATGCGGTTCCAGAGAGCAACAGGTCCCATCGACAATATACGAACTGTTTTCTCAGGGTTCCCATCGAAGGATCCAGTAATAAATGTTATTACGTCCTGCATTTTGCCAGTAAAGAACGATCGTTACTTTTTACACGTTTAATAGCAGCCCGGTCTCGGTTTCATCACGGTTTCGCCACCGGTTCCGCGATACCGTCGACAAGCGCCGAGTTACACGACGAGGCATCCGCGAACGAATCAATGGCAACGTCATTAAGAAAGCCGCTCCAACAATTGTAATTGTAATGATCCGGCGGGCAACAACGACCGCGGGGAAAGATCGACGACAGTCTTCGTCGATCTTTCTTGATCTGGTCGCAGCCACGGCGAACCGATTCGCCGTAGAAAGTGCGCGCGGCGGAGATCTCACGATCTTCGATTCAATGCACGACCTTCCCACGTGCAGCGGACTGTGCATCCATCCCCACGGTGCAACGGTTCACGGTGCGCTCGTCTCCCCGATTCTTATCGTCGGCTCGCGATATATTGCGAAACGAACGACGCCGTTTTTATTCTCTCTCTCTCTCTCTCTCTCTCTCTCTCTCTCTCTCTCTCTCTCTCTCTCTCTCTCTCTCTCTCTCTTCGTTTTTTCCTCCATGTTCCCAGCGCGTCGCGATTATTCGCCGACGCCAGTGTTCGTTAGCCACGCTTCTCGCTGCACTTTCCTCGTTAACCCCACTCCCCTCCTAACGTGACACGCAATAATTATTCTTTCTTTTTTGTGGTCCACTAACGATATATTTACAGCTTGTCCAACAAGAGCGTACTGGCCATATCTCTGAAAACATGAATATATTTGTACATACAATTAAATATGGATAAAAAATACATCCAAAACACTAACATCTTTTTAAGACGTTGACCTTCACACGAATTTCATAGGTTTCATACGAGTTTCATTTGTTTCGTTGGTAGGAGCGATCAGCGTTGTTGATGACAATTTTAGTTAATCGATAATGAAGTTCTCATCTAACATTATAATGTATTTCATTTCGATGTTAATAAATGCAGTGGCATTTGTTTAAATCATTTTTAAGTTATTCCATGACGTCGGTCGTCGATCACCGTGGCCCTCAACATGTTTACAATGGATTCAATTTCTTCCGTCATCGATCGTAGTTTAGCAACGTTTTGTGTGGTTTCTACTAATATTTTTCAACTAGGGCCAATTACAATTTGGAATTTTGTCATACATATTTCTTTATACGATTTCTTGTACTTCGTAATTAACATTTTTATGGGATTTGTATCTGGTGATTGGGATTACCAAGTCGATTATAATGATCTCTGTCGTGCACTTTGTGCATCGATCAAGACCAGTCATTATTCCTTTACATAACCCATTTGATGCTGGTTTTATTAATCCTGTGTCAGAGCGCATTGCTACTTGCTAAATGTAATTTCGATTAATATTACATTCTTTCTAAATACATTAATTTTCGCAGAGATTTCGCCAACACGTTCTAGTTGGTCGGACTGTAGATAGATCCTAATGGTTCGAATTGAGGAGAAAAATTGATTGGAAGTGTATTGCAATTTTCAATTAGCCACGCTCCTCGCAGCCGCTCTCCTCATTAATCCTCTCCGGGCCGTGTTTCTTCTACGAAGCGCCTAACAATGAGCCTCCGGTTTTTGTTTGTTTTATAACGATACATTTAGGCGGGCCGTAATTGCTTGAGTACAAAAGATAAAGTAATTGTAGTTCGCAATTAGCCACGATTTCCGCAATAACCTTTCCAAGACGAACATCTTACAGGAAGCACCCGAAATTTTTCACAAAAATTGATTTTCACTCGAAAATGAAATTGTTAAATTGAATTAATTTAAGCACAAACAAATCGCAGAATTATTGCACAATTATTTAAAATCAACAGTTCACTGATAGATCTCAGTACATTCGATGTTATATTTATTCAAAAACCTGTTTTGACTGCGCGAATATTGAAAGGAAGCCAGCAGGATTTTGTGTTGCTTTCATTTTCTGGTTTATACGCTCCATTAGCATATGCATACTACTTCGGTAAACCCACTATTTATGCCCGGATGTTGGTAAACGATGAAACCACAGCTTCACAAAATGGTTACACTTTCATTTATTTAGTTAATTATTTAATGTTGCCTGTCGACGAAGCAGACTGCGGATTTTTATTTAACCATTTTCTATTTTACCTACTCACTTTTGCTATAAACACATGAAATATGCAAATCTATGTAGATTCATACGTGAAAAAATTTTTTTATTCAGATGGGGAAACTTAGCAAAAAGTGAAAGATTTTTCATTGTTTGTCAAATTCCATCGTCGAACGAACGTTAAGGAACTGAGGTCAGTTTTAATACGCCTGCTTACGTATGGAATGCGCGGTTCTTATCGCGTCGATTCTTTAAAGATCGCTTGCAGAGCAAAAAACGTTGTAGAGAAAACTTTGGTGTATTGATACTTTCTCCAGATCTTTAGAAACGTTTTTTAGATTGGAAATATATTCCGAACACCCTATTCGGCGAATAGTATCGCAGAAAACTATAGGATACCAGAGTTTCACTTTTATTGCTTGCACTCACAATCCGCCATTCCAGAAATCGTTCATCCACTTATTCGCAAATTGCTGTGGCTAAAATAAACTTCTATGCCTGATGGTCAACTACTGTGAAATAAACATCTGTCGCCGTAAAATAAAACCCTGTCCCTCGTTTCCCATAAAATAACCAGAATTACCATAAAACTCTGATAATCGGAACTGAGAAGTCATTAAATCTTGGGTAGATTATTCATAAGTTATTCAGAAGTACCATCGGCATCGCCTTTTATACGAAATGCAATAAAACGGCTACAAAAAATCGCAAAAATCTTGTGAGATCGCTACGAAGAAGCGGCCATCTTCAAATCCATAGTTATCCGAAAAAATTCAAACCCTGGAGAGACGTTCGAATCTGATCTTATGATACAAAAATCTCACATAGTAATCTGACATTATTCGGCCGCAGCATCTTCAAGACATGGTAAGTAACGTTCAAGGTATTAATAAAAAATGAAAACCAGAGAAAGTGTTACAACCGTCCCGTACCCCGGGGCGGTACAAGCATGCGTGCAAGAAAGGACTAAATATAAATCAAATTTTTAAAAACATCACATCAATGTTCCCTAATTATAGACTAATCGGCTTCACAGTTGTGACTAACATGTAAATCACGTTGTTCAGTACGCTCTTCGTGGTTTAGGGCTTTTTTGAATTTTTAATACAAAAAAAAAATTGTACTAAGCAACGTTCAGTATTTTCTCCGGAGTTTCCACTAATTATTTATTTTCACTTTTCAAAATACCAAGTCGTTTAATTCACTTTTAGAAAAGTTCTGTTTTGAAGAGTGGGCAAACACTTATGCGTCTGACTGTTCATTCAATAAGTGAGAGTTGAACTGTTTGCCATTGCTATAAACTTTTCCAGCAATGATACTCCAAACATTTTGAACGGAATATTTTCCGCATGAAATGTCGGATTTCTAATAGTAACATTGAACAGATATAACCTTTTGTTAAGTAAATCTTATTGGTCAAAGTAAGCACCATTTTAATTAACATATTCTGTCAATTACAGGTCTCTTGATTCTGTGAGGGTACAAGTTAAATATCATCTCAATTTTTGAGTTTTTTTCAATCATTTTTCCACTACGTTTTGATCAAACATTACAGGATCTATATATTTATTTTTCCACTGGCATCAAAAGATGCGACAATCGTTACACAACTTAAAAGTAAACTTAGATATCTAAATAAAATTTGAAGGTGGGACCTCAAAGATTATTTTCCTACCTGAAAGTGGTATACAATAATTAAACCTACAGGCTGTAACAGTATTTCTTAATAAAACCGCTTCATAAAATTTTCATTCTAAGTTCGGAAATTTCATATGCAACAACTCAATAGAAATTTTGGGCAGCGTGCAAGAAATATTCATGGTGTAAAATGTCCGACGCGAAATGCGATCGCAGCTTCCGCTTCCGAGGACGGATCGAGCGTGGCGTGTTGCATGGATCGCGGGCCGATTCTTCCTGAACCTGTCACTGGATCCGCGACCGATGCGTGCCTCGGAAGATCGGGCCACCGGTCGCGGATCGTTACGATGAAACTCATCTCCGATGATCTAGCGGCCGATCGCGATCGGGATCGCGGCGAGGAGATCGTCGTCGGACAGACGTTCGCAGGCAGAGGAGAGACTGACTTGTGTCTGCTCTCGAGTTTCACCGACTTACTTAGGACCGTGCGCGGAGAAAACTGGCGTCAGTTCGCGGGAACGCTTTGCCGAGCGTGGAAGAGTGTTGCCGGTTCGAAAGTAACGAGAGAAGTCGATCGAAAGCAACGATCCTAGAGCAACGCGTGCGCGTGCGCGACCCCTGTGCAACGAAAACAAAATGCTTGCACGGCTTTCGTACGCGACGGTGATTTAGTGATCGAAGAGGAATTCCGTCTTGATCATATGGGAACGCGGCGGTGGTCGAATTCTGCTCGCCGATCTTCGATCCTCACGTTTCATCGAATCGAATAGTATTGATCGTCCCAGTCGACTTCGGAAACGAGCTTCGAAGAAAGATCGACGAGAAGCGTCCTCGTGCCTCGAAGATCAAGGATAAGAAGACGGAACCGATTCCACCGAATCGGTCGTTGTTGCAACCCCTGATTGTTCCGCTGGAAGACGATTGAAACCGTGCCCTTGGAACCCAATTTATAAATTCATTCTCTCGAACTTCTAGAGACCTTGAAGGTACCATTTCGGAGTACGCTGAATTTCATTATTCCCAATAGGATACAGAAATAATTTTGGGTCGTCGTGTTCCTTCGAGGTGTGAATCGATTTTAGGAGTACCGTGCGATTTGACCGGTCCGAAGCGAGCGAGGAGAAACTACTTGTGGAACAGAGGATACAAGAAATCGTGCGCTCTGTTCCCTCGAACCGAAAGAGTTTTGAAAGTGGCATTGTCACGAACGTCGGGCCCGGTTAGCCGGATTAAGAGAGAATTAAAGGCTCGAAGCGGCTGGAAGATTCGTGGGAAGTACGCTCGTAGCGGGCGGAAACGAGCAGCGTCGCAATTAAGTCACGCGAAGGGACATAAGAGCGGTTCTGCATGAACCCTGAGGAAATCTTCGGCCTGTGCAACAGGAAGAACGTGATCTTCGTTATTCTGTGCGCGGTGGCGCTGTACGTGCACCTGTTCACAGTGGACCAGGCCGTTCAGAAGGAGCACGAGGATTACGCCGAGACGGAGGAGGATCGAGAGATTTCCTGGTGCATCGGGGACAAGGAGCTGTCCGTGTTTCGATCGCACTGCAACGATGTGGAAAATATTCTGTCCGCTCTTGCTGATGCTTTTCACGTTTGACTACCCCCGCGGTAGATCCGCTCGAGCCGAGCCGATCCGCGCGAACGGCGAGCTCGATCCACGGGACGATGATCAGAATCATCGGGTAAGAAAGAGAAATTTCCCGGATCAGATTAGCCTACCGACTGCGACCGTGATCCGCCGGGGAAACGAGATCCTCGACGATCGAGAGATCCCCCGGTTCTGGGTTAATCTGAGCCGCGTTAATTAAAAGCGATTTACGATAAGTCCTTTTTCCTCGCATCGAGGGCACCGGCTACGTTTGCGTTCTCGAGAGAAGAGATACGGAGCGATGATGCGATTTAAGATCTGAATCATGCTGTCGTTAGCCTTTTATTTTTATTCTGGGGACTTGGAAACTATCCGAATAGATCACAGGCGAAATAAATTTGATTTTACTGATTTTATTGGTTTCATCGAATTAATAACCGAATTTTGCTGACTGTTCTTTGGTCACGCCTAATTATTTTTACAACGAAACTATGTTACCATTGTGAACGTACACTTTTTTGGACCATAAGTAAAAGTACTCTCTTTACTATCATTGCGAACGAAAACCATAGAACTTGGACAATTCTAATTACTATTGTAATGTTCTACCACTTATTCGACCTGTATAGAGTGCGTGCAAAAGTCAACATACAGCGAAAATGCACAAAAGACAATAATTATACAAATATGTAGATTTATTGTTTGTAACTTTTTCACGAGGATATACTTTGTAATTAGTACACCACGGGCTTTCAAAAGTCAATAAAATGAGATGAAGATATTCAACTAAATTATTATTTGCCCCTTCGAAATCCTTGACAAAATTTCAATTCGTTTCCCATTTTTCGAAAATAACTCACGTTAGTGCAAAGAACTTTTTTCGTTTGTTCATTCAAGAAATATTTTCGACGCAGGTAATTTCATTTAAAAAATTCCTTTAACTTCGTTTGCATGTCATTGTTACGGCATCGTTCAAGATGGCAGCCATGAGAACGCTCGAATATCATGACATTTGCAACGTATAATTGAAGTTGTAATTAGCATGAAGCGTAGCCTCTGAACTATTGCAATGTTTTAGTATTTTGTCGCGGTACAATTTTTTTTTTTAATCATGCGTGGGTTTTCACTTTTGATCATTTATGGTAGAACAAACAACCGATTTCACTTCAGACAAGATCACCCCACATACTTTCGTCATAGAATTTCGTTAAAAAGTTATAGTCGAGCAAAGCGTATCTCGAACTGCTATCCTGGGGATCAGCGCTGGAATCTTGTTGGGAAGGTTTCCCGTTTTTACATAACTCTTTCTTTTATGTGACTTCCTGTTACGTTCTATGGTGCACCTAATTAAATGTTATAATCAAACCGCGAATATTTATGTGAACTCACTTTGCAAAAAGGAAAGGTTTTTCTTCGAGAATAATCATACCTACTTTCGATAAAATTATTTATCAGCGCCGTTGAATTTAATTCCTGTTATCATTTTGCATTTGCAATTTCACACAACACTCTAAACGCGTTTTGCAAAGACTTTCCCACACAGTCTAGATTAGGTTTTATTCTTCACTTGGAAATAAGCAGCGACTTAAATTACACATTTAAATATTCAAATTTCGAATTTGAATTCAATCTCAATTTAAAGTCGATTTCGAAATGAAACAGAAATGAAACCATAATAGTCATTGGAAAAGGTGGAATGTCACGATAGTTTACGAACGTAATTTGAAATTCGAAACTTTCGTTTGCCCATTAGCTGCCGTCACCATTTTCGTCATTTTGTGATCGTGAATTTTTTATCACCTTCTTTTCTTTGCAAAAGGAGAAAGAAACTTTCGCCTGCACCGCGCGGAAGAAACCACGTTTTTCACGAATTACGAACCGGAAGAAGCGCCCATATTTCACACCGAAGGGTGAACGTCTCCTTCACGAAAGTGGACGGCGCTCTTTCGACCGGTTGCGTTTTTTCTTTTCGTTCCTTTTGCTTTTCGTGGTAACAGGTACACGTTGCGAAATCTTCGGGACATTTCGTCGACGTATTCGCACGTTCACGAGTCAAACGATAATAACAGGTTGCCGCGAAACAAGGTTCGATTCTCTAGTCGCTTCTAGGATGAGTCAGCTACCGATTAACGCTAGGTTAACGGGACCCGTCAAAATGGCGGGTGCTAATGACGCATACATGAGACATTATTTAGCAAATTGATTTCTTTGGGTATATACTATTTTAAAAATATTTCTAAAAATGTGGGTAGCACGTTCTTATTATTTTTATAAACTAATGCAAAATAGTCACTTTTAGTGCTCCGTAAACCTAGTGTTAAAAATGAAGCATATGCAAAATAGGTCGTCCGTTTCTTGGAAACTAGTTACGTTAAACCTCAAGAAAAATATCAAGTAATTGGCTACCTTTCAGATTTTTAAAATAAAAATATCCCTTATATTTTCTGTGTACGTATTTCTCTATTTCTGGTACACCTTGGAAATCTGAAGAACGGAAACAGAAAATTTTTTAATATATCTGGCTGTTTACAGTGTTAAGACTATAATTTTGAGCTCTTCAAAATTCTTTGATCCCTTGCTCTCTAATATCGGGTCAGATTCATAAGATTTCGAGTATATTCTATTTTGTTTATTGTTAGCTGTTACGGTAAATGTAGGCATTCGACATAAATGTTCTTTTCCTTGTAGGAAACGATTAACGACAAAGGAATATTTGTTGCGGTTGCGAAAGAAATCGTAGAGTACAAAGTAGACGAGTAAAGGCTTTTGTAATTCTGAAAGGCTTCCGTTTATCAGGAACGATCTAGCAAGCGATCGAGAGGGAAATAGCGCGAAATTGCACCGTGTTCGTTAAGTATTTCTGGAACGCTACTGACGACAACAAATGTCAAAATACACGGCGAGGCCGCCGCGATGAAAAAACAACCGACCGCGCGGCAAAGAGAAAGCTACTGCTGAGCAAGGAAACTTCGAGACTTGAACAAACATTTTGTTGCACATTTCGCAATCGACTTTTTGCAAAATTAATGTCTAAAAGAAATTGTAATAAAGCCCCGAGAACTGATATGTAAATAGTCTAGAACTGCATCGGTACGATCTTTCGGCGTTGTCGCGAAAATGAACTTCGTCTTCGTGCATAAAAAAAGTTCATTAATCATGTCACTTAATCGTAATGCCGGTGTCCTCGCATATCCTTATGCAGACGCGTTTATTTTGAACTAGCTTAAAAGTACCAGAGTTTCAAAATATCAGTTTTTGAAGATTTACGTTAAATATAAAATATAGAATCACGTTAAATGTCCTCATTTTTATATTTGTAGCAATAAATAAATCACACAAATTTACATCTTTTACTAACAATCTCGAAACGATTAAATTGAATAACTTTTTTCATGAATGATTGAAAACGAATAAATTACTGTACGGGATGTTGTCAAGTTGTAAGTGCATAGTCTCGACGGACTGTTAATCATCGAATAGACACGCAATCGTTGTTTTGCTCATGCCCATCGCAGTAATCGCGCGAATTGCGTTTGGGCGATTGCACTTTCCTTTTCTTTTTTTACTAGTCATTGAACTTTGTCCAGGCATCGCGTTCACACGCATCGCTCGCGACTCGGGCATTAATTGAATTTTAATGAACGATACTTTCGCATTAAATAAGCAACTATATGATGATTCATTCACGAATAATCGCTATCACGACAGCACAGAATCCTCAACAGATACTGCAACCGCAGCATACCGAAACCTGGGGAATGCACTCTGGAGCACGTTCGCACAGTGCATTATGCACTGTTATGCGTTTATAAATATTTATGAAATTTCCTTCGCACGAGGCGAATCATCTTGCCCGATCAAGGGAAAGCTTTACAACTAACGTCGCGATTGCTGAATTTATTCGCACATACTCTGAACAATCTCAATTGCAAAATAATTATTCCGATCGAACTTGTTAATTACCAGGCGACACCGAGTGCTCTTCGTCCGATAATCCTTCGGTTCCATAATTAAATGTCCCAACGATTAATTCAGTATTCTGTCGCACACAAGCAAGGAAGAGGACTTCCATTAAAAATATTGAAACTGTTATAAAAAATAATAAAATTTCCATTACTTGCACTAGCAGTTGTTAAGCTTTCGTACGGTTATGCATTAAGTGGCAAATGAAAGCGTTTGAGCGTCCAGATGCAACCTTAAAACAGATACAAGTTCTGACCTTGAATAGGACTAAAATTAGAATTACACACTACTGTTTCCGTACAGTGTTTATTAAAACTGAACTATTTCCAGGAGGAGATTCGGAAGCGAGCAGAAATCAAAAACGACGCTCCCAAGTTCCCATTCTACGGGGACGACGAAAATTCGAGCGAGCGGATCGGAAGATGGCGGAAAAATGGCGAAGCCCTCGAACCAAAATGGCGGGATGGCGACACGGTGCCGTTGTTGCCGTTTTCTCAGCTGACGCGGTACACCGCCGGCGATCTGGACAACATCGAGGAAGACGAAGAGGTATCCAACCCACGGGGACCGAAGTACAAACAAGATAGAGAGATTCAATTTTCAAGGAACACTGAAAGAATCCCTTACGCCGACCACAGAGACTACGAATCGATCGACCAGAAGCGCGAGAACAGAAAAGAGGTGGTCCTATCGCGAAAAAGAAACAACCGGCCGGCAAACGCCTTCCAGCCCGAAGCGACTTCGAACGACGAAGAGGAGACGAAGACTGAAGACCTAGAGGAACGTAGAAGAGATTCGACGTCGACAAAATATCGAGAGGCCTTCCAAGTCCGTCCGAACGACTACGAACACGAGCTAGACGACGAGGAGTATCTGAAGCCTCGACCAAGGAAGAGGCGTCCTCCTCAGAACTACGAGTTCGCCCTGACATGGAACGAGACGTCGAGGCCGGAAGCCAGCGGGTTCAAACCGAACGTCCAGACAACTTCTTCAGTATCGGAGTCCAGTAACCAGTTCGCGAAGAACGCGATCGAGTTGAAGTCTCTGCTGAAAATGCAACAGGAGGAGGGTCTGAGCCTGTCGGAACTGTTGCAGAGGCGGAACCTGACGCTGAACGATCTCCTGAAAGGCAGAGCCGACGCGATCAACGCTCTCAGGTCAAAGGACGCCGATACCGACGATTACGTCGACGAGAGGACGACGATCCCGCCTCTCGCGAAATCGACCACAAAGAGACCGCCGCGGACCAGCACGGAAGCGACGAGGTCGAAAAGTTCGCTGAGGGAAGGAATAATCTCGATCGTTCCGGTGGTGGTTGATCTGCATGAAAATGCGAGAGGCCCGAGCGAGATGCGTTTAGGACAATCAACGACCGGAAAATCGCTCGACACGGAACTTCCCGGAGCCAGGGGAACGCCTCCGGCGGGCATTCTAACTTTGGTTACGACATCGATGCCGCTCCCTGTCGCCACCAATTCCATGGAATTGCTGCGGTCCGAGGAGAGCACCGCAAGCCTACGGGGCAACGGTGAAATCAGGTTCGACGGTCTCGACGAAGACGAGATCATGGAGTTCTCCGACTTCCCCGACTACAAGAACGGCCGGAACGCGATGTCCCCGGTCTGGTTGACCGTGAAAGATGGAAACGGCGAGTCCCCGGAGCTGCCCCGAGAGAATTACGAGGACAAGGGATCCACGTTGAGCATCGAACAGCTTCTGAATCCTACGGAACGCTCGAAATCGACCCCGGAGAACGAGAAACGGATGAATACGGAGGACAGCATGACTGGACGACCTGGAAAGGAGGACTATAACGTGTACATGGATCACGAGTACCAGGACGATGCGTCAGCGGCATACCAAGATCGTAACGTTGAAGTTACAACCTCGACCGACGAGAGCGATCAGGGAAAGACTGTAACGAGTGGGATGGAGATTATGCTAGACTCGCCGACCGACGGAAACTCGACGAAGCATCACGGAACAAATCCTGACGACGCTAATTATACCTTCAGACATGAACACGGTGTAAACGCAACCACGAAGAAGAGTTACGACGACATTATATCCGAAGTGGAACCGGAAGCACGAGCGGAGATCTTCGAGTTGTTCGCGTCGGGGTCCGCCGGTAAGCGATTGGAGAGACTTCTAAAGTCCAGGAACATGAGTTTGGAGGAGTTGATCTCGCTCAGACAGAGGGGATCTAGCAAGGTTCACCTGGCCGAAGTGTCGCGGATCAAAGTACCTAAATTAAAAAACGAAAATAAGGAGGAAAACAGCTCCGGCGCAGCGACTTCGGCGTTTACGGAGAATGGTACTGGGGAGGGAAGAGCGATCGGCAATAACTATGACAAAAGGATGAATGGTTATCTGACGGAGTCCTACGAGAATGTGCCGAAATCTGCATCCTATCCGGTGAACTTTATTCAACCGGAGGAAATTACTACCGCGAGATCGGTCTCTACCGTTGCGACCTCGCGAACCGAAGACGGAAGTGTCCTTGATGAGAAAGAGGAGATCGGTAGACGACGCGAAGTGCAAATTGTCGATTTGTTAACGACGTTCGACTCTCTGCCGTTCGCGAAGGACATTCAACGGAAGTTGGCTGGTGAATACAACAGAGAAGAGAAGAAGAGACTACCTGCAGATGACGACAAGCTTCGCATGATAGTTGTAAATAATCGGGAAATTGTTGGAGCCAATGATACCACGAACAAGATTCAGTCCGGCTTCGTGAAAGAGATCGTTAAACACGAACCAAATTCTATCGACATCAGAACGATCTACAGAGAGACAGAAGTCTTTACCGGCGACGAGGGTAGAAGCGAAAAGGAGAGAACTTTGTCGAAGATAAGGCCGAGCATAATCGCCAGTGGAGCAATTCTTGGCGTAACCATTGTCGTTTTTCTTGCCATATTCATCACATGCAGGATCAAACAAAAGCAGAAATACAGATACAGAAACACTTTCTCCAGAGCTGTGTTTCAAGGTCCCATGCTGGCTGCGAGGAAATTATCGAACTCGAGCAGCCTGAGCACTGTCATGGTCAACGTGATTGCCACCTCGACGACCAAGAGGCCAGAGAAAAATGATACGGTGGTACACGCTGGTGAAATGGATTCTAAAAGCGACATCGACAACGACTCCTTGGATGCCAACGACAGTTGGGAAACCATTCCTGACTACATGAAATGATGACTTACTCAAACCTTGGAAAATCAACAGTATTTTCATAATAGCGTTAAATTCAATCTTTCACGTGTACAGAAGCTTGACCATGCACAAAATGAAAGGCAGATTAACCGCTGTCAGTCAGTCTCTATTAGAGCTACGAGCAACTGTTTCCAACGGTTGCAATTTGTACATACAATTGTATAGAGTTTCTAATCTTGTTTAATCAGTACAGCTTAATGTAATTTAGAGTTTTAGGGTTAGTATAATATTCTTGCATAGGATATTGTCTTCGAAGCGTTTTCTGATATTGTAAACGTATTCTTTCAAACGTATACACAATGAAATAAAGTATTTATTTATGTCCAGATCAATCTGGAACCGTCATTATACGATTTAAATAAAGAGAATTATTTTTACTACTTACCAGTATCTCTCATATGTAAAAACATCCCTGAGTATAGCAGACACAGCATTATTATTACTTTGAAATACTTTACTAAAATAGGAATACTGTCTTGCAATATTTCTACATTGCTTTAAGGCAGCCTCTACAAAAACAGAAGAGAAAATCATGAATGAAATCAGTTTGAATTTGGCTTTGAATTCATTTTTAAAGTGAACCTAAGTGATGTACCTAATGTAGGACTGCCTTTCAGTTCAATCATCTCAGCAGCAGTCATGTACAACACAGTTGTGTAGCTTGTAGGGAGAATATCCAAATAAGGTTTCCATTTAGAATTCTCTTTATGCCTTTCGATCAGAAGCGCAATGGCCAAAGCCACTTGTGGCATGTGCTGTATCAATGGATCATTTTGGAGACAAGCTAGCTCCGGTGCCACATTATGAATACTGAAAATCAGATCTCTTGGTATCCTTAAAATCAACTCATTCTCAAGGAAATTACGTTCCGCTTTCAATCCCAAATCGTATCCTGGAAATTCAGCCACGCTTGCTCCATCTATACTAGCTCCATTCTCTTTGAGCCAACTCATAAATTCTCCAATTCCATGGGACCGCTTCAATGACTCTGTCTTCATTTCCTCCAACCTTTTAACCTTCTCCAAAACTGATGATATTTCTATATAGTTGTCCCATAGCTGTGTCACGTAAGCTGAATTACTGCTAACTGATTTGAAATACACAAATAAATTATCTTCTATGTCTATTTTGCCAAGCTCCTTGCAAAAGACAGTTTACTACTTTTTAAATAAGTGATAAATGAAGGATTTACTAGACCTCTCAGAATGAAATTATTTGAAATTAATAATTAAAAATCTGTTTACAATTGAACGCTCGTCATACAGCTTCTCTCTCATATTTTATTCATCATTTTATTACCATTTTGGAGTCTCGTGGTACAAGTAGAGAAATGCAATTGAATAATGTATGGTAGTCGAAAATATATTGAAGGAAATGTACTCACGATGAAACAACTTTTCACACAAGGCATTTATTTCGTTCCTTTTCGGTGAAGACAACTGCCTTTGATTCGAAACGTGTTTACTTTTGGATGATGCATGAGATTTTCTTCTGCCCATGTTTGTACTATCTCACGGCACTTTCGTGACTTCTTCTCACATTTAGATGCATTATAATGTGTGACGTGCGCCTACGACTAGCAAGAATAAACACTTCACCGAAACGAAAATAGAACGTTTGACGCTCTGCGCTTTCTGCGTCCGGACCGACATAACCTCGAAACGGCAGAGTGGAGCTACCTTCCTTCCCTGTGTACTATTGACTTCACTGCACTTTATTGATTTTCAATTTCTATCAGGGGTCACCTACTTTCGCAATAACGCCAAACCCTCGTCAAAATCATTTTTTTATGAATCTTTCCATTGACCCGCTTTGGACAAACATATTTATAATTCACTGTTGAGCGAATTTCCAAAATACTTGTAATTAAATTCAATATTTTTTCAATTCCATTGACGCAAAAGAGGATGTTTATTCGATGATTGAAGGTCAACATTGGCGCGACATAAGATAACATTTTGAAAATATGTACAAGTTTGTGTACGTATATCTACAAGTTTAATAATCTCCCCCATCACTTTTTACATTTCTTGAAAGTTACTTTATGTGCTTTAAGAATTAAATGTACAAACGCTTAATGAAAGAAATGTTTCTTTTGTTTAAAAGCTATATTATACAAAGTAATAAACAAGTGGTTGATATATTTTAATATTTTCTTTATGGATAGATTTGTATTACCTTTATAGTTTATTTATAAAGCCACATTAAAGGGGATCTAAAAGACAGAACAGTTGAAAAATAATTAGTTACAAAAATAAAATACAAATTTTAAATTACATTTTATATATAACTTTTTGTATGAATATATACGTACATAGATGAGACTTATAATGAAAAATATGAATTAAGATATGTATTGTGTGTTAGTATCAACAGCAATATTAATTTGTTTAAATAAAATTATTGAAAACTACAAAAAAAAACAAACAAAATAGAGATTATAAAGTGTACAATATGAACTGTAAACAACGAAAAAAATGAAAACTTGGAGAAAGATGAAAAGATAATTTTCAATAGTTGTTTCAGTAGTCATTTAACATTTATTACTTTCGTATAAAAGTATTTGTAATACTTATATCAAGGCTAAGAGCCATAAAATGTAATATTTGTTCTTAAATTTAATTCAATAATATTCACAGCTCGTACTTAATCATTTTTTCATACATTTAACGTGTTAACTAGAGTAGTGCACTTATAGATCCCCCTTAATGTTGATAAATTATCCAATTGTGTACACCTAAAAATAATATAATAAAACAATCAATTGAATTTTCACGCTGCAAAGTAAGGTAACTAATTGTAAAATCTTTTCGTAAAAACCAACGAATTCAAAGTTGCGCGAAATGTACGACGTCAAATGTAACAAATCGATACAACAGTAATTGGAAAAAATCACTTACATACATAGTTCTACTCGCGGTATAATCATTATAACATTATTTAAAAATTATATGTGCGACACACCTATGCTTAAAATTCTTAATGCTCTTCTTTAGGATCATTGTTTCAGTATAAAATCTAATTTTGTATTATTATTATACACTACTCTGAAAAATGAAATAGAAGAAAGGAAAGGAAAGAATAATTATAATATTTGAAAACGAAATTTAAATACCCTGATTGGGAATTTACCGTAATTATGTAATTTGTACTGAGTATAGATAAACCACTACGTTTTTATAATAATATATTTGATTATGAATTGTGCAGAATAGTAAATATATTACACATTCTACAACATTACCCATAAACTTCTTAACTTCTTTGCAGCGGAAAATTCATATCTTAAATATTAAAGATACAGTTATAGTAGTATATACCGTTATTTATACAGCCTAACCTCTAAGTAGAGCCTTATAGACCACATGATTTTATTTCTTCTTTCACTGCTACCTCAATAGAATTTTAACGAAGTCCGTTGTATAACATAAAATTAAAAGTATAATTTATCTTGACACAAAGCCCAATAGTTTTACACATTCGTAAAAAATCGAAAACTGAATACTTCATTTTTCATTCCCCTTTCAACAAATGTGCGCGACGCTTTTACATCTTAATTTCGTACAGTAATTATTCTAAGCATGTACATCTCTCATCCTTCTCGCAGATACACATTACAGTATATCAGATGATATCAAACCATATTTGAAAACAATATCATATATCATAAACTACAAAATTGGAAACTTTCTTTGTTCAAACGAATTTTATACAAGGATACCAGCCTCTCATGGAATTTTGCTTTGTAGCCAAAACAGCACGCGGTGCATTTGTGGTCCCCTGTTTTTATCACTAATAACTTCAATTAAAACACTATTTGTGATTACTGTAGAGTGTATCAGTACAGTATTCAAGGGGAATTGTTGAAGACTACAAAACATATAGTATATAAATATTAAATTACTTTTTGTCCAATTCACAATGACTGGAATTAAGTTGTGCAAACACTGTGGAATCGAATTCACAAAATTTCTAATTTTTTCGTAACTGGTTCTTTTTCTTCACTTTGTAGCATACGTGTCTATACAATTTGTGTTTAACTTGTTTCTATTGTGTAGCAGTATCTGAAATGCTTTGCCGCCACGTCGCATGGAAAGGAATTTTTAAGATTTTAACACGTGTTCTGGGCAATGCAGTTAGTAACAGTTTTTGAAGTTGAGGCAACGGTAATATATCCACTTGAGGATTCGTTAAGTTTGGTTGTTTATCATCATCTGAAAAGTAAAGATTTTTCTTGGTAAATAATTTTATACATAACATAATTTGTTATGCTCACATACACATCTATTTTAAAAAATACTACCTTTTTGATTGTCATTTTCATCTTCAACCTCTTTGATTAATTTTAAACAAGGTACTGGCTTGAGAATTGGTATCGAGTCACCAGTGACTTGATTATTCATTAAATTACATTGATCGACAAATAATTCTGTAACCCTAAGTAACTCAAGTGTAACACCCCAAACGAAGTGTGTCAAATTACTCGACAATTCGGTAACACCGCCAAGCACCATGTTGTTAGACGTTGCTGACTGCGATATGTAAGTTGGTATAATTAACAGCCTCTTAATATTTTTACAATTTGCAAGATATTTATCGAAGCCATTTTTCACATCGAAGTTGACCAACTCCAATTGCATTAAATTTTGCAGTTTCGATAAACCCTCCAAAATGTCAAATGTGCAACACGAGCCTTGACCTTTTTCGAGCCTCAGGCGCTCTAATTTCTGCAATTTTATCAAAACGGTAGTACCAAATTTGTCTGGAAAATCGGAACATTCTCCTAATTCCAATGTCTCCAAATTTGCTAAATTTTGTATGACGTCGATTCTCTTCTTCCCAAGTTCCTTAACAGATGTTAAACTCTGCAACACGCATTAGGTTTAAGCATTAAGAAGCAAGATAAATGAAATAATGTTAATATAATCTATGATTTAACTTACAAGTTGTGATAAATGCGTTAATTCTTGTAAAGGTGTGAGATCTACTTGCAAAGACATTCCGCTTATTGCTTTCAGCCTCAATTCTTGACAGCGTTTCAGGTTTCCAACCGATTCCAAGTTCAAGGTGTCGCATTTTATTGACATTGCACTCAATACCTCTAACTGAGGACAACTGCTTATAACTTCTTCCACTACCATTACAGGGCATCTGCACAACTCTAGCTTGACAAGACTAGTGACACGTGGTATGACTAACAAGAACTTTTTCCAAATGTCATCGCATTCACCCGCCACAAGCATTTTTCGGAGATCTAAGTGCTGAGTACCACGCCTTTGTAACGTATCCGCTAAACCATCCCAGTCCGTAACCTGACTATTTTTCATTCTCACAGTTTTCCACAAAGAAGGATGTGCGGCCAAGTCCCTCCACATGTTGCACACTCTAGCCGCTCGAAGTAATTCTTGAACTTTAAGGTATTGAAATATACGTAGCAAGGCATGATATCCAGCACAGACTGAATCCATAAAATTTTGTGGTTGTTGGTGATGTTGTTGATGATGTTGTTGGTGGTGGTGTTGTTGTTGCTGATGTTCTTCTTCTTCTTCTTCTTCTTGTTCTGTTTCCTGTTGAGTTTGCTTCATTCTGCAAGCATCAAGATAAAGTTATAATTACAAGCCTTTTTTTAAGTAATCGCCTAAGATCTATACACTAAGGGTATCGCTCATCGTATATATAAAATCGGTTTATTTCTAAAATAAAAGAGTAAGTGTACATTACTATCAGAACTATTAGCTATTTCCCTTAACATTAAGGCGAGAATATTAATTTTTAAAGAGGCTTTTAAAGGACCAATGATTTACAACAATGACGCCAACGATCTTATACCGTATCGAATTAGTAATATACATGTAAAAGCCTCTGAAAAAGTTTTAACACTGAGAACTCGACATTTTTAAAACACACATTAAAAGTATAGAAACAAAAAACAAACATAAACAGGAGGTATAAATAATGTGGAAAAAGGACTGTAGGATATTTTCGGGAAAACGCACTAAGAGATTTTTGTGTTTCAGCTCGCACATGTCTTTATATCTGTAAATATAAAAAGTAAAAATGAATTAGATTTTTTCCACTGAAGCACTTATCAGTAGCTGTATCAGTAATTGTAGCATGAATGTAAATAACATGTTAAAGAGTTAGCCAATTTTTTGGTTTAATTAAATTTTTGTTTGTTTTAAGTAAAAAGTCTGAGTCTATTGAGTATATTCTTTTACGTTGATACTACAATTACACAATACCTGCAAGAACCAACGATATGTGATTGTTTTGTTCATTTTTCCACACGTCTCAAAAATTTGGCCGCATTTCTAAGAAGCTAAGGCAGTGTGCTTCGATCACAAGATAAAATCAAATTCATTTTTCACCTCGAACTTTTATATTTTCAAATATAATAAACATCAGTATATATTGCATTTACAATGGCACTCGCGTAAATTTTGCATAATTTTTCTCTTAAATACTTTAACAAGACTATGCCAGAAATGTTCCGACATAATTGAAGAAAGAAAAATAAAAAGAAAATGGAATGAAATACTTAAACACACTGATGATAATCAATAAATCATCATATAAACAGAACACATATCTTGTAAATACAATATGTACAAAGCAACTGCCAAAACCTCAAAAGAGAGTTGCCTTAATTTATCTGGAGAAAATGTATAAAATAAGGAAGTAAAAAGAATATGTTGGTGTGTTTGAGAAACAAACACTTACTTGCTACTTATTTTAATAGTACCCAAACTACTTGTGATTGACTGTCGTGAATCGACTTTATCGTTATTTGTACTAGCTGTGTTTGAATTATTTACTAACGTCGTCCTCTCAAGTGATTTGCTATGTGCAACTAATTTCTCGGCTGGTTCTGTAAGTTCTGTTTTTGCATTGGATCTATCCTTTTCCGATCTATTAACAGACGATGTATCTATTTTATTGCTGTTATTGCACGTTTCTTCTCTCTGTTCCTCCGCAAGAGATGTAGTAATTTCTGTATGTGTAACATCTTTCGACATATTTCGGTCACTTGATTTGTCAACATCCTTGCCTGAAGAATTTATCGATGAACGACCATGTGATCTTGCGATTAACGAATTTTCAGCAGTGTTTGAGATATCAGTAAACGAACCATCCTGAAGTATCGGAGGCTTATCACCAATTTTATCAGGTTTCACTGTTATAGCTGGCTGGACAGCCATAGCGTTATTTTTTGGCACAACAATGTACTTTTTGCCACCCATTAATGCGATATTTTGAGCTGGTTTCGGTACAGTTCCATCGTGACTTTGTAAAAATTCATTTTCTGCCTGAGAATACCAACTGCTCTCTTTTTTCTCGGAATTCGATGGGGAATACGATGCCGACGGATGCGCTTTCGAAACTTTGGTAGCATTTCGAGACTGTGAATCTGTACTATCAGATTTTGGAATTCTTTGTAATTTTGGAGGCGTTGAGTTTGCTTGATACTTTGTTTTTGCACCTTGTGCACCTAGCATACTAATTGGTATTAATGGAGGAGGTGTCATAGACGCATTTGTTTGAGATTGTTGAGATTCACTAGTATCCTGCTGACAGTTCTACAACAAAATAAACATATTTAAAACTTACAACACTGTCAACAATTTTAACTTTATTCAAGTGTATCTAGTTAATAATATTTACAAAGCTTAAAAATATTCTGTATGACATTACATTTGATATAGATGCGTCAAATTATAGTTGGAATTATATTTTTAAACGATCATGTACAAAAAAGATTTAATATTATAATCGTAAATTGAGAAGAATTACCTTGCAAACGTAATCGTCACTTCCCGCAAATTCCAAACCATCAACACATTCAGGATGATATAAACAGAGACACACGCTACATTGTAAGCTTGGTATCAATCCCATACTCGTTGAGCATCTTATACTGCATGGTTCTTGAACTTTGGGCCTGTAAGATGTGCGTTGATTGGGGAAAAGGATTAAGGAATGAAACACAAAATTTAAATTAGGGATTTAAGGATTTAAAGGATAAAGAAGGATACAATCATGAAAAATATAGAAGGAAATGTTTGAACTGCTTCAGAATAAAATCTCGAACTCTATGATTATGTATACTTATTATACAGCATGCATTTGTATAATTGATAAAATAAAATGTACTTTAATTTCTCTTTTATACAATGCAAAATCTAATTGTTCATATGTCTACTGAAGCACTATTTATGCACGAAACGGTTAAAAGAAAATAGGTAATAGTATTTAACTAGCAAAATAAAATATTTCTGTAACAGTACAACTACTACAAAATTATATATAAAAGGATTTCTGTGTAATAATAATTCACTAACTGTACAAAGTCCGTTTTCTTTTTGAAATATTTTCTTTTACTCAATGTGTTTTGAGACTATAACACTCAAGAATTTTAAAGAGTATAATATAGTGAATGCACATGCTGTAAATCCTTCATTGGACCTTTTGAAAGCAGGTTAAACATGATTATTTACTATTAATAGTAACTATTAACCATCAATCATGTTCAACTACTAAGCATTGTGGATACCCTCAAATGTTTCAAATTAATCGCGATTATTCTATAGAATAAATATTCTTAAAAGAGAAACGATTAGATACTCACGTTAGTTGTCTTTTAGGCTTTGGAGGTAGAGGTTTTTCTACTATCGGCTGACTCCTCCTTGTGCTTGTGGTTCTTTGAGGTGGAAGCATCTCACTTTCTTCAGATAATTTTATTTCTGCTATGCATATACGAAACGTAATTCTTACAAAAGTGATATTTAATGTATAAGAAATTACAAATAAGAAATCCATTTATTAATACGTTCGCTACCATCGTTTGTTTTGTCACCAGTTTTTATAATTAACAATATTTTATTACATGCAACACATCTCCTTTATGAAATATGAAAATTAGAGGTGTGCGATAACCCGCGGGTGTTGGGTCGGAACGGAACGGGTTGAAAATTTTATTTCATAAAAGTTTCGAGAATATTCGAGAATCCTCGATGCCTTCCCGATCCGTCTCAACCATCGGATTCTCGGTCGCCTCTAATGAAAATATTTATGTATGGAATCAATTTTAACGAACATACTAATAAAACGATCTAGTCTGTCAATATATCAATATAAGCTATCATTCAATATTGTAAATAATAACTATGGATGAACTATGTTATAGTACATGGTTCAATCAAATTGCTCATTCATAAGTATATAATTACGTAAAATGAAAAAAATATAAAGATAGTAGAAAATATAATTTCGTATTGATGTAAATGCATACTTATTTGAGGAGTTCTCTTTCCAGGCACCTTGACTTTAAATCCAGTAAATGGAGTTTTTGGTGATTTAGCAGATTTTGTAGGCACAGATACAGGAGCAGTAGGCGGTGGTTCTGCAGCTCTTCTGCCAGGTGTATTTTTCTTATGCGGAAAGCTTTTCCTGGGTGGAGTTGTTCCCATAGATCCCTGTGATAAAGTTATTATTAAAATTCAATAAGAAATTGTAATCTTTGTATGAACAATAAATAAAATTACATACTCTCATTCTTTTCGCATCCCGAATAATTTCCTTAGTAGGATCTTCAATACCAATTGGTTCTTTGAAGAACGTAAAATTATCAACAGTTAACTCTTTTGTATTAACTGTAAAAACGAGAGTAATATTATCATATTTATTCCCAAATCGTTATTGATGCATGATCCATCATTGTAGATTATACTTACGAAATTCTGCAACTTCTCTAAAACTTCTCACTTTCTTTCCTTTTGGTGTATAATAATATATATCAGCCATTCTTTTGTGATTTATATCGGTACTTGCTCTAAACACTAACTCTCGTTTCCAACCATATTTAAAAGGTTCCTTGAATGCAGGGTTCGATATATCAACAATCATTTTTTGTTTTGTTATACTTCCCGGACTGACTGCACGAGCCGCTCGACCTTTCGATCGTGGAGTTCTAGCTGGACTACTAGCAGCAGATGAATTTGTTGACTTAGTCGATGTATCTTCTGTTCTTCGTGTATCTGTTTCAGACTCCACAGTATTTGGTAAACCAATTGAATCTGTTTCAGATTTATCAGATTCTTTTTCCTTTTTTATTTTATCTATATCTAAATGTAACGAATCATAACTAGGCATCCTATTGTCATCTGAATCTTCATCGTATCTTCCACTAAACTTTTTCCTTACACTATATGTAAACCGTTTTGCCAATTGAGCTTCTGCCATCTCAGCTTCAGCTGTAATAAATTATACATTATAAATTGCATTACACTGCTATAATTTTTCTATCAAGCATATCATTGTATGCAACTGATTACAAGCACAAAAAAGTAATCACTGATTTCGCATAATGAATATGTAGTTTAATTGTTCTTATGTATTAAAATAACATTATAACAAATCTATATTTTCTATCCAAAGGATTATTTGTTTAACGCAAATACTATATCGATCAATATAATGGTAACATGAATTTAATGTTTTGAAAAAATCAAGTTTCTTGAAAATTAAAATATATAAACATAATGGTAATATCTCTATCTATAATGGTAAGATTGTTCTTTATAAAAGCATGTAAACTGTTTAAAGATTCTATTAGGAATAGGGTAAGACTTGATAATAAAGATACTATAATCTAAGTATAGAATACATTATAACAACAATGACGAATACCAATCAGTTTTCTCAGAATGTGACGTCCTGGATCCATTTCATTATCTCCCTGGGTATCGAATCCGTTGAATTCCGTAGACTCCTCGGAGCTAACATCATCGGTTTCCGAAAACTTCCGTTTGCGTCCCTTTGTACTTGTATCACTTTCTATAGTACTAGTCGAATTGGCTTTAAATTTCCGTAATTTTCTTTTAACGACTGGCGTCGGACTCTTCTTCGGCGTAGGTTTAAAGTCACCGTTCACTTCTTGACATTCCATTTTAGGAGATATATCCATTTTAATTTGCGTCTCTTGCAACTCCGGCATTTCAGCGATTTCTAGGTTAGGAGTCTCGCGCGCCTCGTCGCCGTTCCCGCCATTCACGTTGGCCCCGTCCATCGTGAGGCCCTTTCGGGACCAAACCCTTATTCTACGTACTTCAACGAGAGACGCGTGAAGAACGTTAATCTTACGTTACCCGACACTTCGTATGAACTCCATTCAACGTATCTTCGCATAAGCACCCGTGCTACAGTCCCCTTGCGTCTGAGTACCACGATCCCGCGCTCATCTGTCTGCGAATGCGCATTACGTACGCGCAGGCACCACTACGCGCTATTTACACAACCGCCAGGTTTTCTCTCGATGGGATGGGTTTTTGAGCTGTCTGTCGTTACTATCATACTACCACACCACACACGTATTTCTAAATGAACAAAGAAACCATATAAGAATAAAAATTACTTATCTCTCTATAAATGCGGCTCGGATATAGCCTTCAACTTAAAAACGACAACAACTTCGGAGAGAGACGAAGCGTCTGTAAAGCACACAACCGGAAATGGCCGAAAAAATATGCTAAAGGCCCGTTTCCAATACGCATTTATTTCAAAATATTGCATCGCCTGTAATATTTCGAATAAACAACAATACCTACCCAAACAGTATTATCGTTACATAATTGCGCAAAACAACTTATTAATATTACAACAAAATAGCTAATAAGCTTGTAATGTTGATATTCAATCTAGCATGTATATAAATAGATACATGACATTACACATTTTAAATGGTAATTAATTTGACACAAGCACAAATCTTACTTATAGAATTCACAATTTTACTTAATTTAATATGATTTGCATAGAAAGTTACACTATCGTTTAACAATATTTCTTTCGAATCTGTGTTTCTATGGAGACACTGGCTTTAGGCTATACGTTAGCAGAGGTGCTCAATTTTGGGAACACATCTATGGTGGATTATTATAGGTGAACCATGACCAAATTACTGCCTGTGAGAATAAGTGAGTGCACACGTATGCTATACTTTTGCAACTTCGATCTCGCACACCAATCCAAAGTAAAGAACCAGAGTAGGTCCGTGGCGCACAGTGAAAATAGTTTAGAATTGACAGTTTCGTTCTATTCTGTCGGAATTGTTAAACAGGGAAAGCATCAATTAATAATGACATCCAGCTAAAAAAAATCTAGATCTCACACGATTCCCTATACAGGTAAGTGTAAAGTTAATCCGTACGTCTATCTTGTCGGTTATTTGAAATACGATGTATTCGCAATTTTTTAAAGATGTTGTTATGACAATTAATATTTACAATTAATTGTAAGTAACAAGCATTTTGCATTGTGAAATTTGTTTTTGTCGTTTTTTTTTTGTTGGTGTATTGAAATCCGTTATCAATTAAAAAACGATAAACAAGATACACATTGGATAAACCATATTATAACTCGTTAGAAAAGAAGAGCGTTATAAAGTGTTTTTATTAGTTCGTAAAATGTGCACATCATACCGAAAATAAATTATTGATTTTGTTTCTCTCTAAATTGACGCATATAATAATCAATAAATATTCTGTTATTTTCACTTAAATATAGTTTAATATGTTTATAGAAATAGTGTTAACATAACAATTTTATTAGATATAGAACATTCTTATAGCAAAATATCAAAATAACTCTTTAATTATCATTTGTTACGTAATAAGATTTTAATATTGTCAATGTCATGTATTGTCACCAATATTATAAATATGGATACATATGGATTTAAATTATATCACGTAATGTACAGGTCCAAGTGCATCCCTCAAATGGAGCGTGTTCTGAAAGCTGTACCAGCAGACTTAAGAGCAAAAATGGAGGCCCTTGTACATGATTTAACTTTGGCATTGGAGGAAAGCAGCAATGGTACAAATGGTAGACGCCGATGGGGTATCAGAAGGAGAACTCGTTCCACAGGCAATATTCGTAAGTGTGAGGAAGCAAGAAATACGAAGAAATATAATTTATTTTTAAAGAGTTATTTATTTGTATATTTTGTAAATTGACTTTACATAAATATATTTCAAATAGAGATTAACAATGAAGTGAGACACCTCTGTGCTAATCATATTTATATGAAATTGGTTCCAGTCTATTTCTAGAAGGCACACAAGAAATTGTTATCAAGATTGTGTTTATAGAAACCATATTTCATTACACAAAGAAGTTAAACTTTACATATCTTTAAAAGTAATTTTTGATTGAGACATGACAAATAATGAGAATGCTTTGGAGATAATATCTAAGCAAATAGTTTTCATTTCAGCATCCCTGAACGTGAGCAAACACTCAGATGACAGCTCATCTTCCATTTGTGATATTCATATACCAAAAAGTAACACAGCATCCAAATATCAGTCTGACAGCGATGATACAAATCAAACAAAACGATTTGCACGTTTTTCAAATTTGAATAATGTTAGCAACATTGAGAGTGATTCTGTTAATGAAAATTTTGTACCAATACGAAATCCAAGACGTAAAAGAAAATTTAAACGGATGGCTACAGATTCAGATTGCAATCCATCAACGTCTCAAACAGTTACGATTATGTCGACTACACTTGGAGATAAAAAAAGAATTCTACGAGGCGATTGTAAAAATAAATATGGAACAATATGGTAATGTATAGTATAACATTAACTATGTATTATTTAATAAAGAAAAACAAGTTATATATATGTATACAAAAAATAAATTATATACTGAGGGGAGTTTTTTTATTATAGGTGTGGTAAACGTAAAAGATCATGCAGGGAACGTTCTACAGATTGCGAAATGAGATCAATAAAACCAAACAGGACTCCAAAATCAAGAAATCGCATTAAAATGCAAACTGAAGATGCAATAGATTGTTCTAGAATATCAAGTTCAAGCATTTCATCCAGCGATTCAGAAGCTGGCTTAATTACGAATGATGAAGATCGTGAAGGTATCAATTTATTTAGCCTTAAACAATCTTTTTTTCTTTAACTATAATTAAGTAATCACTTTTATTTTAGGTGATGATGAACAGTCAGATTGGATTGAATCTTGTTGGTGGGATGATGGCGAAAGCGCTAATGAAGATAAAGTTGCTACAGATGCAGCTTTCCAAATGTTGTTACACGGAAATTTTGAACATGTGTCAGATAAGGGAAGAAAAAGTTACAGGCAAAGAATTCAAAGAATGCGAGAGGGTCTTAGCGGGAGAGAGATTCGTGCTGGTCGTCGTCACGTTGATAATAAGCCTGGATATTCGATTATCACATCAGCTAATGAAAAAGTGTCTAGGTTTTTACAAGACCCAACTCAAAGCGAATTGAAATTACATCCTATGCGGCAGCCGGAACGAGAAAAACTTCGCAGATTGGCAAATTTATACAGTTTAAGTTTGAAAGGAGATTTAGGATGTCCGATTTTATACAAAACTCGACATACCACACAAGCTATCTGTATAGATCAAGTCCCATTTAAGCGATTTTCAGATTATAAAAGATTAAGAAGAACTCCACCAAATACACCGAACCAAGAACCAGGTCATAATCAGGAATATCAAATTTGTAGTACAAGCTTTGGCTCGCAAGTTATAACTCCTACATCAAATTTAGATTCGGTGCAAGCTTTACCAAAATTATCACATGTGGAATGGGATTCAAATAGTATGGATATAGAAATTCATGGGAAACCAAAATTTCATGATTATGGACATTCAAAATCAAGTTAAATTAAACAAAATTTGTTTTCTACAATAAATTATTTATATGTATATTTAGATATGATATTTGCATAATATTTTTCTCGAATGAAAATTGCAGAACCATAAGTATGCACCTAGGCAATGTAAAAAGTTACAAACATTCGAGATATATTATTTACATTAGAATGTTTGTTAATGCGATAAAAATATTTAGCTGAATGAAATGCTGAATTATCTTTATTCCATTAGTTATGTACTCTTGCATTTCGTGGCATATTATTTCAATCATTTACTATCATTTTATTTAACATTAAGATTTTATTTAATATATGTTACATAAAATATTGACATTCAAATGTATTCAACCCATTATCTGTAAATATTACATAATAGATGTTCATACCATGAATTCTAAATGAAAATCTATTTCTTGTTAATTTTTATGAAATGTTTATTTTATTCATACTCTATTTCAATCGAAGACAAAGTTATATGATGGTGAAATATTCAAATTACAGTCCATGCTAACCTAATATATCCATGTGATTTCATTTAGGAACAATTTATACATTTAATCTTCTAATTATCTACCTTCTCCCAATTTTTTATTAGCAGCTAATGCATTTTCATTAGCAATCATTTGGAACTCTTGAAACCGTTGGGACACTCTTTGGTTCATCTTCAAGTATTTTTCCATACAATTCAGAGCACACTTTTCTTCCTTCGTCTTGATATCCCGTCCAGTAAAATCATTTATACAATCAACAAAACAAACTTCTGATAACTTGTTATAGGACGTCAGGAAGTCTCGAAACTGAAGTACAAAAATTTTAATCATTCAAGTTTTTATCATTAACAATTTATTCTTTTAACTTTCTTTTCAATTTTTATACTTTTAACTAACTTTCATGTTCGTAAATACATTGTTCAGTCATAAAAATCTGTCCTTTCATAAAAAATATTCAATGAGAATATTACAAATACGTACGGCTTTAATCTGCTCTGAATCCACATTTGAAGGAACCTGCATTGTCATTGCAAGAAATAAGTTACTTTTTGATTTTTATATTTACAAACTAACTATTCGATTCACCTCAAAAAACTGCAGAAACTTTGACGTGAATAGGTTTTAGGTTAAAGTCAAGCTATGTACTTCTTATACGGCACGTGCGTACTTTACTGTACCTACATATATATATTCGTGCACAAGAGTATTTCTATACAGGGTGAACCACGAAACGTGATCAGTATTATGATGCTTACCCAATTCGATTTAATATACACTAAAAGATGGGTGTAAAAAATTTCAAGATGACCTTGAAAACTCTTGGAAAAAAGAGTTGGAAAAAATTTACTACAATCGTCTTAAATCTCTCCCTGAACCATGCTATACTTGATAAAAAATTTTTCGATCGCCCTGCTTAGAGCAGAATAATCTAAACTGATCACGTTCCGCGGATCACCCTGTAGAAGCGGCATTGTTAAAACCTTTAAAACTTTCTGTGGTCCACTAGATAAGAAATCCATTTACAAATATTTTATGCAAACATAGCTATACGAATTTATTTCACGATTAAAATTAAAATTAAAAGATCGTAAATATCGTAAAATTATAATTTTATTTTAGTAAAGAAAATAAATGAAAACATTATATTTTAAATTCTACTCTAAGCTCATATTGTATGTATTATAGTTCAATTTCAATAAAAATTTTTGTATCCAATGCAGACGAATTTGAAATAAAATATCAAACCTAATGTTCGAATATTTTTCCTAACTTCTCGTTATCGAGTTCTGAAACTATGTTCATGATTCACTACTTCTATACGCATGCGCACTGAATTTTCTCAGAAAACGCTAGAGTTTCGCTTCTGCAAAACTTTTCTGTGCTTTCAATACAAATCAGTCAAACAGGTCGCAAATAATAGTCTTCCCTTAAAACATCTGATAAAATGTACAAACTGTTAGACTAAAACTATCAAAGTTCAAAACAAAAATGTCTTAATTCACAGCTGTGCATTCAAAAGTTTCTCATCATCATCAATTCTAAATCGTACGTATGTATTTCGGAACGCATTATAACGTCTACTTTTTAAAAATGAATTCGTTTGAAAAACCAAAATGCGAAATAATTTTGTACTTAATGTTAAACAGCTGTAAAATATAGTATAGTGCTGATAGATAATTGTAAAATTTATTCGATTCCTATATACACAATTCGGTTCTTGATGTCTTCTTATTAAAACACTTGGTAAACATATTTTGAGTAATAAATTATTCGGAAAAATTATTTGAAATGAATACTGACGATTCATGTCACAGGTATTGTTATATATGAAGACAGGAACTATTTGTTATTATAACACGCAAATTAGCGGTGAATGAGAATAGAGGACAAAGCTAGTAGAAATCGAGCAGATGTTTCCTGTCGGCAGTTGACCGCGGTGCATGAACATAGTGGGCCGAGTCTTTATTTCGGTTACAAGACCGAAGAAGTTCTTTATCGAAGCGTTCATGTTTTATTTAGAAGGTGAGCAGTAAACAAATACTTTCATTGTCGTATCTCATTGCATAATATTTACATTGAAATCTCAAAAACTGTAAATGATAATTTATAAATGTTTCATTATTTTGCGCACTGACAATGTTCGATTCGACGAAAAATAAATAATAACAGCGTACGAGATTTAAATATTGTTTGCTTGAAACTTTTCAATTTGTTACTGAATGTAATTGTTAGTTACTGTAACGGTTCAGAAATAAATGACAAACGAGGGTTCATCGAAGCAATGAAAAACTTCAAATACATTGCAGTATGCAAACATCAACTGAAATTTTCACACAGTTAGAATACAACTGATAAACATCCTCCTTTATTTGCATTATGCTCGGATAAATATATCAAAATTTTTGTAACATAAAATTTCAGTTATATTTCGTAGAAGTTTCAAATGTTGCCTGCGAAGTATTTTCCCTTTTTATTGGTTATAAATTACAATGGTTTTCTTGCACTGTTGCTGTTATGTTTTCTTACTTTTTTAACGGCAATATTGCACGCTGCGCAAATTAATCGATAGAATTTCAAAGTAAGTACTTTATTTTTATACATCATCATTTTAAATATTTTGAATACCGATTATGTGTGTCCTCTACGCTACCATAAGTGAATTATTGGAGCAACGAGAATTATTTTCTGTAGATGGCGCACTCTTTCCATTTTTCTCGCTTATTCGTCTCGTATGATCTATTTGCAACTACTTCTTCGAAATATTTCTTATTGTTATATAAGCACAAGCAACCCTCGGTGATATACGAAATTATTATTGTTATTATATGAAATTTCAATAAACAACCATTCATTCCTCTTTTTCATAATTTAATCATTGTCAACTAAAAATTGGTCGAAGTCTTTGTGATTTTTAAAATTTCATTATTTCAGAATATTGATTAAGGATCACTACGCGTTTGAAGTAATCATAATATTCGCAAAGATGCCTCACGATAACCGCAATATTCCTTCCATCGATATAGCATCGAGTTGCACGCTGGGTAAAAGATCGTCATCGACAAAATCGCAGCAGAAAGGGCCGTCTGGAAAAATCACTGCAAAAAACAGAACTCCGTATACTCAAAAAAGAAACGCTTCGAACAATTTGACGATGAAAGAACAAGGTGGCAGGGATGAAAAACATTTTACCGAAGAGAAAAGAATCGATCCCAAAAACCAAACAAAGTGTACAGGCAAATGTTCCAACGATACCGATTACGACGATAGAATTGCTGCGCTGCGTAGGGAAATACAAGACTGGAAGATCAACGAAGTTTTAACCTCCAGAACCGAAGAGAGACTTACCGAAACACCAAGCGAACATCGCACATTTAGTTACGGTATTATCAATTGGGATGTAAAATACAAACGAGAAATAATTTTGTTAATTTTGCCTGGTCGATTAGGTTTATGTATATATTTTTTTATTATTTCCAGTAGCTTCGGACGAAACCACAAAGAGGCAGCGAAGTCCCAATAATACCCTTAAATCCGTCAGAACGTACATTGACTTCCCTGCTGTAACGTGAGTACCATGTTTTTTTTTCTGGCGTGGGATTAGAGTTACAGTCGAGTCCAAGAAAGAATCATCCCCCTTCTACAAACTTTCTTCCGACCTGACAATTTGAAAGTAGACGCTACAGCTACGTCAAACTTAATTGGCTGCTCAAGGCCATTGTAAATGGTTACCCCCATTGTTCTGTTTGGTTAACTAGTAGCTCCATCTTCACCAATCAAGGGCATCATTTACACATAAAAGAAGAAATACTAATGACCTCTACATATGAATGATGGATTGAAGCAAATATTATTATTTTCTTAATTAGTCGTCTATTTCCTATGTAATTAAAGATAATCATACCATCAATATTGCATTCGAAAAACACGGAATGTTTAGATTCCTCCCTACCAAATCGATTCTTTCTTCGACCCTAATGTACCTTTATCGATTATATCGATCACTGTTTCCATTGCGCATGAGCAAGTCTTCTGTTGTCTGCGGAATATTCTGTTAAACCATTTGTTGCAAAATATTTTTGAAACACGCGGCAGCGAAGTAATTACTTTGCACTGATTTTAGTACAATTTATCGGACAAGTGACCAGGTTTATCGTGTTAGTGTAGTGTTTCTAACAACATGACCAAGGTAAGTGAAATGCACATTTTTATTCGAAAGAAATATGCCGGTAATGATGGATTAAAGAGTACTCTCGAGTACGACGGGGCGCACGTGTGCGTTTCCTTCGCGTACGATAAAACGTGACCGAGTCGATTGTCATGCGTCGAACAGTCAAGAAAGAGGGCCCGGGAGTGTCTTACGTAAGTAACTGTAAATGAAAAACGATGGGAGAGACACGACTGTGTATCTTCACGATGCAAGTACACACGCGGGAAGGACTACGTCATTCTGGAATTTTCGAAAGTTTCGTCTAACCGGTTTCCGATTGCAGACAGTGAGGCTCGTTTAGCTTGTCGGTGGCGCTCGTATCCAGACTAACCTCCGCGGACCATTTACCTTCGTTATCTCGTTTATTTACCCGGATAACATTTTCAGTCTTTCATCGACATTTCCCACGCTACGCGATTGAAAAATCATGTCTCTACAGAGTGACCCGCATGACCTTGCCTACATCATCTGACAAAGACAGACTCTATTTGCAAAAATAAGACGATGGACAACGAAAATTTTCAAGGGTCGCGAGACGCTATCGAACATTGTAAGTCTATTGGTTGGGGTATCCGGTGACATCACGTGGTCATAGATAAAGAGAAGTACTATTGGGTGCGCCACGATATGGCAGAGCGACGACAAGACGGTAACAATGGAAAACTGTGCTGTGCGTTATGCAGGACACCCAGTGTAATTCGATACGATCGGCCGTGTTCGTGTCTTGGGACCTCCACTTTCATTCAATACAACGGATGCATTTAAATTTTCGCGCCCTGCCGTCGCGCGTACCACCATGATTAATTAACGTGCACGGCCGCAAACTTATCGGGAGGCCGGCCGTTGCAACTGTTCGGCAGTGCCGTCACGAATGAAAAATGATAATGAGCACAGTGCTGTAGGTTAGTGAGAACAATAGCCACTTACGCTAATCAACGGCGGCCGCATGCCGCGCGCGTCCAGTAGTAAAAATATTTTCGGCGCACGGCGTCCGTGCGTCGAATGATAAGTCCCCCGAGACATTGCCGAATTCGTCCCCGACCATGAAGTCGTTCCTCCGTCGTCGTGACTGAAATTCTTTTTTTTTCCTTTTTTCGCGACGGCGCACGCACCGGCCATCATCGTTTCGCCGATGCAATAGTCGTGCGTGTCGCTGCGAGAGGCTTTTGCTGATCGAGTCACTGCGAGTCCCGAGGACATTCGTCTCGTATACTCGGCGAATGTGCATCGGGCGTGTGCTCCCCCCGTCGCGCGTTAATAATGGAAACGAAAAATAAAATCGCACGAGGAGAGCTCAAGGTCCGCGCGGGGAAACGAGACTTCGAATGCGGCCAGCTCATCCGGATAATGATGTAGGTTAGGTTCCCAGCGGTGTGTATCGCAAAAATCAACATTCTTCGCGAAGCCGAGGCTCGCAAAAACCCCGTAAACCGGTTTGCCTCGTAAATGGCACACGAGCGTGCGAACGGGAGGACAGACGGCCAAGAGAAAGACCGAGTGAGAGTAAAGGAGGCGAACGAGTAGAAGCCGATCTCGCAGACGCTGATTTACAGTAAACCAATTCCTCGACGGATATATTCGCTGAAAAGGAAAACGAATAATCCCGCCCGTGGGCCACTGGCGGCACTTCGACTATTCTCTTACGTTTATTTTTATACCAGCGAACCATGAAAACTGATGGTATCGCACAGATCGATATCAGTAAATGGAAAACGAATACCTTCTCGGCTAGAGTTATTTCTCATTGTAATGTGCACGCTCGCCGACTTCGCTGCTGTACCGGTACAGCCGATTCATCGTGCGTCCTTAACAGTAATAGACCGACGCGCGTTTCTGATTCATCAGCCATGTTTATTTTTTTTTCTTTCGCGTACCGCTACGCGCAACGTTGCTCGCGCGAAACGTCAGCTCCCTACGCTCTCAATGCTGTCCGACATTTAGCGTCGCTGTATGTATAGCGATCCATTGATCAACTACGATTTTTTTGTCCGTGTGCCTAGCTCGAAACAAGAAGGGCGCAGTCCATTGCCAAGGGTAACCGAGGCGGATAAATTGCATCGTCACCTCTTAATCAGATCATACAGGCTTTAATGAAGATCTCATGCTTGACCCTTGTTGTCGGCTGAAAGGATGTTTGCTCTCGAGCACATTTTATACTAAATAGATACGAGAAATCTGTCAGATGACTAGCTTGTTTTGACAAAGTTGTTTTCCTCGATCTCTATGAGGCGAACTTTGGCCCTTCGTGCCCTCGAGGTTAATCACTCGAGAGAACGTGTTGTCACAATGGTTGTTCATGTTCTCTCTGCCATTCGATATTTACCGTACAGCTTTATGAAAAATGCCAGAAGAAAGAACGCAGCTTCAAAACCTGAACCCAGAGTCCTAAATCCTTGCATCTGAAGAGATGCATGGAATTTAATAAATTTGTACAATCAAGAAAAAGTTTGTTCTCTTCCTCGCTCGAATTCCACCGAGCCCGTAAGCCGAACAGTGCCCGAAATGCTGTCAGTATCGTCGGCGGACACGAAATTCCTGTGGAGAAAGCGTGCTCGAGCGCAGCCCAGATTCGAGATGACTGTAAACGCGACGCCAATGCACCGCGAGTAAAAAAAGAATTCATAAGCTTCGTAGCGTGTACGCGCTAGCGTAAGCAACACACCATCGGCATAAGCACGGCCGGTTCGTGTTGCAGAGATTAAATTCGCGCCGTAGACATTACCGCTTGTTTAATCGAGCGCACGAGATACGGTATTCTTTTTTTCTTTTTCGTTGTTACGTAACATCGGTGACCGTGACGTCAGACCATCCACGGAGCGTGGTTCGACGTTCACAGTCGTCGCCAACAGACACGGAAATCTTACCGGAGAAAGCATGGGCTGAGCGTAACCCAGATCCAGAACGACAAGGCCAATGTACGACCAAATAAAAAAAAACTACTAACGCACGACGACGTCACATAATCATACCAACGAGTAACAGTATCGTAACGGAGAGTCGTCTGTATGTACGTACAGAATACTCGACTACGTAGACATTTAGCGGGAAGAAGGGGATTCTTCGCGCCACACTAACACGAAAATCAAGAGTGGTGAAATTGCGGTAGGAACTGCATTTTCAAATGAGTCACAATTCAAGTCTAACAATAGGGACTCGCGAATCGCTGTTCTCCGTCCTTTGGGCGTAACGTGTGCGCTCTTTTTCGAAGATTTTGAATCGCTAGTACGTTAAACACTTTTGATTTTCGCTCTATTTTAACTTGCAAAAGTATCTTTAATATCTAGACAGTCTTTTATTTGTTTATTTCTATTAAGAAAAATTCAGGATAGAGGGAGGTGATTGCCATTCAGTCATTTTGTTTTTCTTTTTTTATAGGAGTAGTACTCGAACTATAGTCCGAGATTGCTGTATTTACAGGCGCACGATGCCTGTAATACGAACGTCCCCTACTTGTTTCCTGAAACGTTACGAAACGTTCGTTGGCCTTGTGCGTATTCGCGGTGTTGCGAATGGTTACGGACATTTCGTTCGGGCTTTTCTTTTCTACGCTCGGCGAGCTACGTCGGCGGGCCGGGTGTCTATATACAAGAACCGCGGACATGTTCGCGAAGCAGTTCAGCAGCACATTTTTTACGTAACGCTATGCGTAACGCCAACCCGTGACGTCAGTACACTTGGCGTCGCGCCAGCCACCAACGACGACGCCGGACGCGGAATTCTTGCGAAGGAAGCGGACGGCGACCGGAGCCGAGCGAAGCCGACCGGTGCCGAGCACAGTCGAACCAGACGACACGGCGTATAGGTGCACGAGGCGGCAACGTTGCGAGCGTCTGTTAGGTTCAAGGGTACGGAGTGGAGGTTGCTCGTCCCGACGCGGTGGCGGCCGACCACCGACACAGAGCCTGGCCCCGTGAAGCAGTTCGGCGCAAGTCTGCATGCTTTCATCCAACGGGAAACACCTCGAAAGATCCGCGCAAGAAACTCCCTTGCACACGTCACGCCGCTCTGGCTGTTTCGGAGCTGGGCTCGTTTTCGGCTGTATTCCCGTTCGGAATGCGGACCAAGCTAGATGCCCCTAGCGTACCATCCTCCGGGGAATTTAAAAATGTCTCCCCCTGCCCATTTCGATCCCCTTCCCCGCAATGTAAACCGACGTCTCCAGTGTCGCCTATCTTTAGACACTATTTTCTGCAATGTTTACCATGCATTTATCGTATCGAATCGCTCGCCGATGCATAAATTGTTTAAATTCGCATTCTTGTTAGTTTTCATTTCAGCTTTAGCTAGCCGACGTTTATATTTATCAGCAATAGACTGAGGATTTTATGCGTTTATGGGAAAAAATGAGTAGTTGCAATTTAATCATATTATTCACAGCTTTAGACGATTTTTTAAGAAAATAAATCCGTATTTGACTCCTGCGACAAAGGCAATTTTTATCTTGCATAAGATCTGCAGTCTAATCACTACATTATGGATTTTAGGCATTTATAACCAAAATGAGTTGATCGAATGCAAAGTAGCAGAAACATTCAAAGAATTTGAAAATACTGTTATATTATTTCGTTTATGTCACAATTAATATAAACAATTTGTATCAATTTTTATCTATGTTGAATGTCCTTCTATTAGTTTGTACGTCCTATCCATGATATTCCAAAAGATGTTGAAAATTATTAGTAGTTCTTTGAAATTATAAATTTTTTCTTCTGTTAAAAATTGAGAAATCATGATTACCATTTGGAAAAATTAAAAGTTTACTACATGAAGGAATATTGTCCGCAAAGTACGAAATATAAATATTTTCAACGATACAGGAGTAATGCAACAGTATTATCGACAGGACAAAGAAACCTTCAGCTACCTGAACGATAATACGCGACAAAGAATGGCAAAAAACGTATAACGGTTCAGCAGACTCTTGAAATTTTCCGTGACACCGGCAAAACTGAAATAGTTTATTGACCCTAGAATTATACAGGAGGGTGAACTCTCTCGCGGATAAAGATGACCTTGGTGTACAATTTTAGAGTCGACTGTTTCTTTGTGCTTTAAAATTCCCATTTTAGGTAGCAGATTCACTCACGCTTTTAAGCTTACCGTACGTAGATATCATCGAGGAGGAAATCGTTTACAAATGATTGAACAGTGTTATGTAAGGTTTCGAACGTGAATTACAAATTACAATTTTATCAATGTACAAATACGATATCGAGCCTGAGAAGTATAACCATTGGTTAAAAATATTTTGTTACACAAAAGACGATTCTCCGATGTTTCTTTTTCTCTTTCACTTTTCTCGAAGGAAAGAGGTCCGTTCGCTTAACAACTTCCTCGATTTTTAAACACGAGAACATTATCCTCCTCACGTTTCACTTACCGGCGTGAATTAATATTTTTTCAAAACTCGTTCGGCGTCGTTTTGCCTTAACCGAAGTTTTCACTGCACGCAATTCGCAGGTTAATGCACGCCATAAATGCATAAACATCCGCCGTCAACTTATAATTATATCCCGGGTAGTCTCGTCGAATAAACGCGTGCAAAGATTGCCGCCGCTAACGAGGCGAATTTTACCACGATCGCCGGCGATCTTCTTCGAGGCATAGAATCCGCTGGCAATGATCCCGCCGGTGAATAAAAACAGAAAGTAGAAAGTCACCGAGTTGGGTACGTCCTGCTGCTGGTTGACCTCGGCCCTGACGTCGAGATCGACGAGAAACGGATTTATAACTCTGACACTCGCGCCACCGTAGGACGTGCTGCCGTGATTCACCAACAGACGATCGTTGTCGTGTCTCTCGTGAAAGCGATCAAAAAACGGGTCCGACTTTCGATCGTCCTTCGTTCGAAATATCTTCTATGATGGCTACATACTAATGAAAAGGATAAATTAGTAAACATCGGTTTATTACGGCAGCTTCCATTTCCTTCTACAATCTCACCGAGATATTTTCCTAGCAGCTATTTTCTATTCGTTGTAAATACCTTATTAACTTCTTCATACGTTCTCGAACCCTTTCTTTGTTTTCGAAGCTTCACTGTGAGATATTTCCAGACTGCTATAAAGTTTCCCCGTCTAAGTATAGCTGCAATTTTCGTAAGGTTTATTAATTAACACGTAGACTACCATGGTGGTCCGGTAACATTCCTGATTTGCTTAAGAACGATTGTTCTGAAATGAACTAAATTCTGTGGTAAGGTGAAAACTTCATGGCCAAGTAGTTGATGATTATTATTAACAACTCTGCTGGTTTATAGGAATGAAATAGGCAATATTTGAAACTAGCAAATTTTTCGCTTGAACAGTTCATCATCGAATTGTGTCACTGCTTTGATTAATTGCAGAGGTTGCTGTAACTGACTTAGCCTGATTTACTGGCGAAAATCGCGGGCGCTAATTTTTCCTTGCATGCGCATGGTTTATGAATGACGGGGCGCCCTGCGCGACTAGTAAGCTCTGTACCACAGATATCGTTATTGACTCTAAATCCGTATCTCGTCTTCCGTGGTGTTGAATGGACGCTACAACCCTCGACAATCGAAGGACCGTAACGGTGAATTTTCATCGCGTGTAGACGTCGTTGCTGTTCGGCGTGTCGAGGCCATAGATCGGGGAAAATGCAAAAATCTCGGCGCTCGGTAGAAAAATCATTCTCTTTGTCCGCGGGTTCATATTATACATTGCGCATTCAGTGAATAACATCTGCTTAATCGGACAATGGGTTCACGGGGTACGTGTTCCGTTGGCTCTTTTATTATATACCGTCTCAAAGAGTACGATGAAGGGTCTGAAAAGGGTCTCTCTTCCCTCCCCCCTCTCGTTCCGGGATCTTTAAGACGGTCCCAACCATCTGCCCTTTTCGGTGTGAAGGAGAGGAGAGTCCCGGGCCCGGGATAGAGAATGAGAAGTTTGCACGTGTCCTTTCAGGAAGGGATCTACGCGCGCGGCTCATTGTGATCGACGCGCAAAACGGGAAGTGACAATTGACATCTGTCTCGCGTTATGCAGGGATTCTGGGTCGAACTATTTTTGAAACGGCATGTGACAAAGGCTTACAAAGATGTTTCCTAGTGATTCAGGGGATGTTGAATATAAATAGACGATCTATTCGATTCGCTTCCACCACGTGTACACGCCAGAAAACAAAAACGTTCGTGCGACGAGAATGGACGAGAACGGAAGATACATTTTCTGCTGTACTAATTGTATTAGCGCTGTCCGATAAAACTTTATGGTCAAAGTTGGTAACTCGTATTCCAGCGCAGAACGAAGGGCGCTTTGAGCACTATGTTCTCCACATTTTTCGCAATTATAAAAACATCGAGTCAAATTAATTAGTATAAGTACTATTTTAATCCTCGTCCGTTTAATAAACCGAATTTTAATAAAATGTTTAATTACTAAAGGGTTGAGCGGTTGTCTGTGTTTAGGAGTAAGAAGTGTCATGGCGGGTGATCATCAGAAACGTAATTCTGCCGATTTTATTATCGCGGTGCGCAATGCTTAGGTAATTTTCATTCTGGACTACCGGTAATCTCGCGAGCGATGGCGATGACTTCTAAATCGTATCATTCCGCGGCTGAACTATGACTGCCATTTTGGAAACATAAGCCGCAAGCGCTGGTATATAATGACGGCTGATATTCTTAGGATACGCAACCACAAATTACGTAAATTATTGTATCATTCGAACGATACATTAATTATTGCGTGACCATTCGCTCGTGTAGGTACGCGTCTCTGCTGCACAATCGAGATGGCTACTTTGATATCTTCAAATAATTAATAACTCGCCATCATTTAACCGTAATCATATCCTTACGAACGAATATCAGAACAGTCAAAGTTAATAAGGAATATAATGTTTTTGAAAATATTAATCACATTTATTTCTTATATTTTTATACATTTGTACTATTGATAAATGGATGAAATATTTAGGAACTTTAAATACGCTAGTTTACATGTTATCGATTCATTTTTACTTATAACGTTTACCAGAAAATCAAATTTTTAAATATTATTTATCTCAAGGTCTTTCGGTTGTTGTGCGAAAATTTTTCAAACATTTTCATATTTAGTTGATTCATAATTTTTCAGTATTTGTTATAATTAAACAACACGGGAAATCCCATGCCTGATCACTCCTGAGACTAGAGAGGAAAAACATCAGCCTCTTTAGCTCAGTGGCAGAGCACTGGTCTCGTAAACCAGGGGTCGTGAGTTCAAACCTCACAGGAGGCAAATCTTTTTTTCGTTCGGGTTGTTATTTTTTTCACGATCGTAGATATTGAAAAGTGCTAAGAATTCTATTATTAAATTCTTAGTTGTATACAACATTTTTTCATACATGTTTCCGCGCTGTTCACAAATTTTTTATTCCGTTACCAATTTATCACAAGCGTGCCCAATTATAGATGCTATAAATACACTGCTTATAGCGTAGGCTTACAGAAATGTTTTTTTATTCAACTGTTAGTTGCAGTTACTTCCTTTATCCAACGGCTCCGATAAGTGACATACGTCGTTGACGCCAAGTTACATAAATTACAGAAATACTGCTGCTCAGCATGAATAATAATGTTTATTACACAATTTATCTTCTTGTACAATTGTTATGTAAACAAGATAAGTCCACTTTCGATATAATTTTACATTCAATTAATACATTGAAATGGGGCTTTCAAATAAACAAAATCATACTTCATTCAATAATATATACTATTAATAGGAACAATTTTTTGTTATTTTTAACAAAAAAAAGTGAGTAAGAAAGCTATCTTTGTTTTTTAAAAACGTCTAAGGTTCCTATCTTGGCTGTTTTATCTATTATCAAATAATCTTTGTTGCACATATACCTACTGTTTAAGTGGCACAACGAAGATGGCGTCCACTATCGAAGAATCCTCATTTCATACACTATCTACTTTTCATTCATTCTTTTACTCTTTGTTTAAAATTTTCAAGTAATTTAACCGCGAATCTATCAAGCTGATTGTAGTATCCCTTAAGAGCAACAAAAAAAAATGAAACATTTAATTAAAAATTAAAATAATTAGGCTTTCGATAGTAGCGAATTATTTTTCGCCCGTATTTAAGTGATACGCTTGTACACATTTTCAATCATCACTCATCATCGTCTCGATTAGATATTTGTGTTTTTGTATAAGCAAATGATTAATATAGCGTACACGGGGTAACATGGTTAATACTCCATGGAAAAGATTTTAATTTCTTCGAAAAACGCCAGCCACTGCGAAATTACTTTGGAATCTGTTCGAACGTATGGAAATTGATACGGGGCGGGGGATAAAGAAATTAGGCGACGTCAATTATAAGAAATCGGTCTGGAAACGGGGCGATTCGGAATTCAGCTTGCGTGGCGGAGTCTGCGAATGCGTCCCACGTAGCACGAACCTGCGCATTCTCGATATTCAGGAGTTACACCGAGCAGGAGGGCCGTGCTGTTTCCGTAAAATGTCTGTAAAGTAGGAAACCGGAGGTTACCGCATATATAGCGATACTTCGGGGTTTCAGGGTGGATCGTGACAGGGGTAAAAGACGTTCTTCCACTCGTTCCCATGATGAACACTGTGGAACGGCGGCCAGCGGAATCTTAATCCTTGGATTAGACGTTAGGTACACGTGCTGCGCAAAAAAATACCGTGAACCCCGAAGAACCCATAATATACGTGTCTGAAAGATTGATCGCGCCGAACGATTGCATTTTCCAACCAAGTCAGTCATCATTACACGCATTTTTATAACAATTCTTAATCCACAAATTATCGCATATAATTGTTGTCTTAAATCAACAAACGAGATCTGCTTATATTATTGGTTTCAACACACATTTGCATTTTTGGTATTGACAAAAATGTTTAATAAAATCGTTTTCATAATTCTTTAAGAATACTTGGAAAATTCTTTAAAGAATAGCAAATACAATGCGTGAGGTATGACGTTGAAAGATGTAATTTTATTCAGTTTGCATGTTAAATCGATATTTATGAACATTTTAGTGTACAAATGGTAAAATTCACACAATTTATAATAATTAATGAATGGTTATCACAGAAATAATAAAATTGTCACGGATTAATTAATAATATATCTGTAGAATACTAAGTGTATTAACAATTGTATGTCGGATGTAGTAATTTATTTATCGTTTCGAGAAAAACAGCAAAACATGCATTAACTTCGACGATACAATTGCGCGAATATTCGCCGATAGCAAAATTCACCGCGAGATAGTTACGGCCCTGCCCGGTTCAAACCGGTTTTACTCGATCACGCGACTTTAGGCGATCGTTTACGACGTGGGCGAGGTAATGGTCCGTTCGACTGAAAATCAAAATCCCTTGCAATTGATGCGCATACCATGGAAAATAAAATCTGCATATTAATTATTGAAGTATTTTCCCTCAGCAACTTTTTATTTATAATAACCGTGGTTCGATTAACATCACGCGCATCTGGAGTCTCCAACATTTAGGTTTCACTTCGAAAAATCTATTCGACCACGAAATTGAACAAATTTTGAACAATTTTTAGAAAATTGATCTCGTTTAATTCGTTGATCGGGGAGGAAAGATTTCTCTTTTCGGGGAGGGAGGATTGTGTGTGTTCCTGATAATATTTCACCGTTCATTGCAACGACTTGTACATTCTATTTGCAAATTGTGAATGACCTAGACCCAAGTCTGGCAAAAAAAAAAAAAAAAAACGTAGTCACAACATAGACCGCGTGTTAAGCAGTTAATTAAAATGTACTATTTACATTATTATAAGTGACATCGTTGTGAAGTTTGCTGTAGGGTATGTCGGATCTTTTTACTCTCTTCGTTAAGTCTGTATAATTGTTGGTGGACAGAAACTCGTTCATCCAGTAAAATATAAAATTTCAACGGTGAAAGACTGATCAAATATTAAAAAAGTAAATATTAAATAGTAATGAAGTATTATATAAACTCAAATTTTAAATCTCGCCGTGCAGAACTATAATTGGCAGGCATACCGAACAAAATGTCAAAGTTTATTAGCAATTCATGCTATCGAATAATCAGAGTAAGGAATTCTATCAATCAGATTGATCAATCGGAACTCGCAGTCTTAGCAATCTATGTTCTAGCTCTGGTCATTCACAGTCCGGGTGCAAGCTGAAACAATCCTACTGTCAATTCAGTCGAGACGTTAACCCACATACTTCCAATTGTTAGGGCGTGATTCATCGCACCATCGAGAGTGGTGCTCGCAACCATCAGCTTCCGCAAAGTTAGGGTTTCGAGGATCGATGATTGTTCTGGTTGCAAGTACTACTCTAGGTATTTCTCACTCGCCCTTGCACTTTCTTTGTTACGTTTAGGGCGCACGAGTTTCGAATGGCCGAGACTTACGAAGGTCAAACGAAGTGTTGTAAATGGCCATTCTAGGTAGAAAAAAATCATAGATCGTTTCATGCTTCTTCAAACCAATTGGAATTTTTCGTTAGGTCATGAAATGAGATTAAAAATATGTAGAACCTTTAAAAATAATATTTATATCGAAAATTATTGTATAAATTATAGAAACAAATATAAAAATAAATAAAAAATACAATATTAAGTAAGTATAACAATAATGTCTAAATATAACAATATAAAAATAATTCTTCGCTAAAATCGCTGTCGCTATCAACTAAGCTACTTATAGGATTAGACGGTAGTTCTTGTTGAAAGTAAATCTAACACACCTTTCGGTAACGAATTTTGCACCGAAATATCCACCTAAAATGTTTATTCGCAACACTGTGCGTTCTCGGCGAAACATAGCGAAACGATTGGTTCACGGGTCTCCCATAATTTTTCACTAACTTCCGGCGGCTCGAAAAACCCCTGAAAATTATGCCAGCTACGTCGGGTACATAGGACACGTTTAAGTAGATAGATATGTACAGGTATGTACATACGGTGGCGTGTCGAAGCGTGATGAGCATACCGTAGGTCTGATTCGCTCGGTCGCTCGCTCGCTCGCCTGCGACCGGTTACTCACGTTGCGGGTATTCGTCGCGCATTCTACCCACCGCTAGTATTCTAGTATTCCGTGGCGTACTCAGGGCACCCTCGGAACTATGGGGCTACGTGACCGGCATCGGCGCCGCGGCTCTTTCGAGAAAGGCGCCTTCCAATCCACGAATTGCAAAATATTCCACAATTACGGAACTCGCCGGTCACAAGCGCGACGTACATACGCGACCGTATCCGCTCCAAGCCGCTCCGCACGGTCAATCGATATTTCTACGGGAATCGAACGGACACGCGAATGGGACACGTACTTCCGCTCGAAAATATTTTACGATGGCTGAATTGAAAAATAGCCTGTGCAAATGTTCAACCGCTACGACGCCGACCGCCTTTCCTACTCTCATAATTTGCATTTTTTTTTAAAGCCTTGCCTTACATCTTATACCCGGGCACTTTGCTCCATTTTGATTCCTTGAACTCCATTTATATGAACCTATCGGGAGACAAATTGGTTCACATAACTATCCACATAACAGGCGTTCATATAAGAGGATTTCGCTCAGCTAGGGTTAACCAGGCGCTGCTAAAATTTAGTTCGCATAAACGGAGTTCCTCCGTAACGATTTCATTCAGGCTATGAGAATGCGCTTTTTCACGAGTCGTTTCAATTTCGAGGTCCTCGCGAACGCCGTAATTCGTATCCAATACATACCGTGCTGTCCGAGAAAGAAAAAAAAAAACAAAATACTGTGTCCGTATACATGGTAATAGCTGACGCCACGCGACCATACCTGCTCGGCCCAACGTAACGTGTCGGGGCGGATAAACAAAACAACCCAGCGTGCCTCCTGTGTTGATTACCTGAGAAACATAACTCGAACTCCGTCGCCCTCGAGTAACTTCCACGTGTATTTGCTTGGCTTTATTGACTGGACTCGTTGGACCGAGTATAGTTAAGAATTGTGCAGAAACCGGGGTGTTCGAGTAACTAAAGGTTAACTGGTGTTGGTCAATACTTATTTCTAAATTGTTCCCCGGGCGTTCGACGCGCGCGTCAAGCGTCCAGACGGAGCCGCCCTCGAAAAGCGCACAGGGTTTTGCTCTCTCGCGGAGATTTCTGTGATGCGCTGGTCGGAGAATGACTGTTTCGAGGTACGGTTTCCGCGGCACAGATACGCTTGCCTGTAGCTTCTCGCGAGGTTTACTCCAGTGAATCGACTACCGTTACCCGCGTATATTTGGTAACGGTTCGCGCGGACGGGTAATTGCGTGCGAAGAACGTGGCGGCGATGGTTCGAGACGAGCCTGGAAAGTCGAAAAAAGAAGCGGTCCATTACGGGCACGCATGTGCGCGTGGGCTTTTATTGTTGGCTGTAGGTGAAACCGTTTCCTGCGGTCACGTGCCTCCCCCTTCCCCCGGGAGTGGCGATGAGAGACCCATCTCTCTCTCTCTCTCGTTCTCCTTTATTCGCGGCTGTGGACTCTTACGCGCGGTTTTTCTGTATCGCAATACACTGATAAACCGCTTATCTTGCCGGCTACGATTCAACGCCGACGTCGGGAGAGCGGCGGGCACGGGGTTCGGCCGAATGGTGGAGGTGTTGAGGGGCTGACGGGGGGGGGGCAAGGGGACTTATCGGTATTGACACGCGAGTGCAACGTGACTTTCTAGCGAGGCAGGATCGATACAAAAGTTTCTTTTACGTGTTGCACGCTCGTAGGCATACCGTACCTATACGTAAGTAGATACGTATGCGCCCAGCGCTGGTGCGCGACGCTTTTCTTCCAGCCAGCTGGAAAAGGGCTGCGAATGAGACTCGGATAACCGATGTCCGCTCGAACGATCGGTCGCTAACCGCTGTTAACCAGTTCGTCACCGCAATAGCCTTTTTTCTTAAAGAATTTTTTGTTTACCGGTCCTCGCGTGCACGATGGCCGCTTATACCCTTTTTCTGTTCCACTGAGTCGTTAGACCCTCGTCTTGCCAATAGGGAAAAGGGTTTCGATGGATTTTTTTGAACGGTTATTTCTGTTTACCTTTCGATTCTTCCGTTTCATAGTTGCGAATTTACTCGAAGAAATAATTGATGAAGTCTGTTTTGGAATCCACGTGTATATCGCAAGGAATTACGAAGGTTTTGTTGTGCAGAGGTAGAACACGGAATGTCACGTGTATGTAAATAATCTAAAACACTGTCTAGCATTAGAATTGCAAAATAATACAAGCTTTTGTACGTGCAACTGTTTACTTGCTGTTCCGTTCCAAAGAATAGTAGAAACAGGAGCACTAGAACAAGGGTACTGAAACAGGAGTGATAAATAGAGTAGCTTGAAAAGAAACCCTGACGGATAAATGTGTGGTTTATTTTCATCCCAGATCATTATTGGTTTGGTGGAAATACGGTTCTGGAGGGAAGTGTGCAGTCTGGAGGAAATCATCCCTCGGTCGCACCCGCGCCATCTTAGGGCGCGCTTCCTCGACGCAATCATCAACGTATCGACGTTTTATGTTATATTTAAAAATTCATCTCTCCTTGGTATCGCCGGCTTACCCTGCATCATCGTTTCCACGTACACTCTCGACCCACTTCACTCTAAACGAGATGCTTTAAAATATCCCTGCGATCGGCTCGCTAGCATATTATACTCATCGATTCAATGATAAATTCATCGTTATTTACAGATAGTTCCGCTTTGGCGAGGCGACATTAGTCGCTAAGCGAGCAATATTTTCGGGCTAGTTATCTACGTCCATGGAAAACAACTGCAACTAGTCACGACAATTGTTGCGGGTTTGAAACTATTCAAAACGACAATGTATGGGCAATGTATGTATGTGACCTAATGCAGTCACGATGTCTGAACTTTGGCAAACAGAATGTGTATTGTAAATGACAAAATTGTAGTCATATTATCATATTATTATAGTCATATTGTATTAATTATAGTCAATATTTTCATTTTATCGGAAAAGGAAGTAAACTCGATTATTTATTCATTGCAACACTAGCTATGCAGACAAAGTATTAAAATCGAATAATCGTCGAAGAGCTCCGCGTAATCGTATTGAATATTTATAAGCGTGTAATCCGTCTGGCGAGATTGTGTACTATCGCGTAACGTCTCTAATAATCGAGCTACGGCGGCGTAGAACACGAGCCAAGCACCCACGTGTCAATAAACGTATATCAATGACACAAACATAAATCTTAGATAAACTTTGGAAATTTCCTACGACTAGAAATATGATTTCGTGGCGCGAAGCGGACATTATCGACCGAGGAGAGGCGAGAATACTATCTGATAACAATGCGATATTAACGGGTCGATCTTCCTCATTAGTTTCGTTCGTCTGTGCCCGCACTCTTCGAATATTCTTTAGCCTGTCCAAAATTTCTTGGGATTCTTTTATCGCACAAAAAAAACCGTATTGTTATTACCTCCAGAGTATTTTCTAACAGGTTGCCGCTATGGTTACTTAATTTTAGTGAATTAGTCAGTGACACCTCCAATTGTCCTTTTTTTTCGAGAAAAAAATCTTTCATCTCCACGTTTTATCCAAATTATTTTTCTGCACGATCGATTTAAACTAAAATTCAGCAAAGGGGATATTGGGAATATTGCTTTATGGGTGGTTCCGTAATATGTATATCGCGCGGAATGAATAATTTTGAAAGAAATTAAACAGTGCGTTTTTCCGAATGTTAAAAGAATTTCGTCAACGTTTTAAAACAACTACAACGTTCCCTAGAAAGTGCAATATGGACGGAAACCAGTATGGTAAGGGAACCAATTACTGTGGGGGTATAAATTAAGAATATTAAAAAAGAGATATTCAATTTTTTCATAAAAATCAGTTAATTATACCTTTATGTTATATACCTCTTTTTCAATATTCGTTATGCTTTAAAAATAGGTATAATTAATATAGGCATATTGGTACCCCCACAGTAATTGGGACGCTTACCCAACTTCCTCACAATCTTTCGTCATGGCTTGTGTACATTTCCGTGAAGAAATTAAAATGGATGACAGCTCGGAGCATCTCGAGGTGACATAAATATTTATCTCCGAGAGCGAAAGCTGCGCTTTTACGCGTGAACCGCACATTGGCCTCTGATATTACGCGATAAACTCTCCGATACCAATTATGGTCTACACTGATTCGACGTTATTGTGTACAGCAATATCAAAAAATGGTATAATTGATACCAGCCGAGAACCGGTTTCTTTAAACTTACACATACACAGGACATAATTCCCCGCAAGTGTCCGTACAGCCAAAATAATCCATTATTTCCGAAAATGTGGCCGTTTAATAACGCAACCGTTCTTTGTTGTCTTATTTTTATATGTTCTACAGGAAACGCGTTAGACTGCAAGCATGCATTTATGACGCAAGCGAGGCATTGATCTTGCATAAAGATCTTCAGGCAATTAGTCAAATGTTACAATTGCGAAGAATGTTACGAACAAACAATAGCAGCGAAAGTATCGAACACAGTCGAAGATTGAAGAGTCGTGAAAATAATCGACCGAACCTCGATCGATTTCTTGTTGCCGGTGAAAAGCTGTGTAAGCGAAATTTAAAGTCGGAAGGCCGATTATCCGGTCTCGATCTTCATCAGATAGCCGATGGACAGAAGAGAGGAAAAAAAGAAAAGGAAAAAAAATAGAGAGAGTATGAGGGAAAAGAGAAAACGTCAGTTCGGCGCTCGCACCCTCTTCTTTGTTTCGACGCGCCGTTAAGCCGGCCGAAGAAACACCTGACGTCGCCAGGCGGACGCCCGCCAGCCAGTCCGTGTACGTAAGTACATACCCGTGGCAGGTGAATCGAGTCAGGTGCCCCAGCAGATGGCTACCTTTACTCGAGAAAGCGTTATAAAAGCGGTCTATCATAAATGTGGGTTACTAGCTATGTCTAACGCCCGCTAGAGTAACCTTACAATTCACGCGTCGTTTCTGATTTCATTCGATGATCCAGGCTCGTCTCCCGCCAGCCGCACCGTGTATCCTGGTGTACGGTTCGGATCCGCTACAGTGAAGAACGTAATCGACAATTCACTATAGTTTCTTCAATCCGGCCAATTCGGACGAATCATTTACATTTTGATCAGCTATTTGTTTCCTTTTGCTATATTCAAGTTTTCATAATCAAAAGTTAGTAGGTAAAATGTACAAAAAAAAAAACATTTAAAGAATTTGAAAATATTGTTGCACACAAGGATTCGCGGTATTGCAATTATATTGCTGTGATTGCAATTATACTGCTGATTTTAAATTCATATTTTTGTAGAGGAATTGAAAAACGCGGTTGGATAATTGTATATGAATGGCAGATAAAATGAAACTATTTAACATTTCATACAAACATTTTTTGTATGAGTCATTGGAAATGTAAATACTGTGTACCATTATTTCACAAACATTTGCATAAAGACTTGCTGCTCGGAAACTAACAAAACCGTCATTGTAAGGGGCAATGTAATTTACTGTATAGCTTATGGTAAAGGAATATTTTTGGTTAAATTATTGTCATGTAAGACTGGCCAAAATGTCTGAAATCGTGTTCGCGTGACACCGGCCAATAAACGATAGCTGGGAGAAGTAACAGCGTTGCCAACGTACAGCCCGTACGCCACCCTCTTCGTCATCTGATTCTCCTCCCGCGACTCTTTGCACGAGGCACGTAACAATGGCACCAGGGGTTACGTGACGTCACATTACTCGCACTACGAGGAGAATCGATACATTCAGCGGGAAAGAGGGAAGAGCATTTTGAGAGGAATACACACCGGTCTGGTAATGCTGAACATACTTGACACCTGCCGTCAAAGTGGATACAAAATGTCATTTATACTGAATATGTCTTATACATATCGGATTATATACATATTGTATAATATATACATAAAAATGTGAATAAGGCTCGCCAGTGAGCAAAACTGAATTTAAAAAACACGGAGCATACAAACTATCCCAGCAATGTTGTACTTCCGTGACAGGAGTGATTCCCGTGGAATTTTTTCTTTTGTAAAAATATTCTCCGCGGCTTTGTTAAAGAGTTATTAACGAAAAACAGGGGCCAATCGGATCGCGGCTACAGCGGACGGATTTCTACTCGGCCAATGCCAACGCTACGCTGGGCGAGTCCTGTCGTAGCCGCGCTCCGATTGGTCCCTGTTTTTCGTGAGTAACTCCTTGACAAAGCCGCGGGGAACATTTTCGCAAAAAAAAAAATAACCACAGGAATCACCTCTTCCGATGAAGTACAACATATTTGTGTCACCCTGTATACGTACGTATGAAAAATTGTCATTAATGTTTCTCCAGCTGAATTATGAATTCATCATTTGTTTGATTCTGATTAGTTTAATTAAAACGGAACGCTTCGTTCCTTGTATGGGCAAGATTGTTAGGCGCCAGTCTCGCCTTGTTTGCGAACATAACCTATAAAGCTCGCGTGATTCATCTAACGACAGCTACGCCCTCTTCGAACGTCCTAACAGGAAACAATAATTTTCGCGACCGGATACGGAAAGATTGTACGTCCTTCGGGGCGTTCTCGTCGGACGGACGAATATAACGATTGCATCTTTTTCTATCTGTTTTTTTTTCCTCTTATTGGACACGTGGCGGTGGCCATGCGCGTAGTACGCGCCTTAGCTGTATGCAGCGGCGGCGGACGAGAGAGTATGTGCGGTCACGTGTAAGAATGGAATAGCGAAAACGTGATGCGATTATGTATTCTTCCTACGTCGTTATTTCTCGCCTGATATGACCAGCTTCGTCGTTAGATATACATACGTATTAGACTAACGTTTCATGGTAATTCCGTGAAACATTTTCCTTTTAAATGACGCCGGTGGCGAGCCGACCACCATTTTTCCTCGACTAATAGCGAGATTAACTCTTTACGGTTCATTGATACACGTGCTACTTCGATGACGTTTGCTTGACACTTTAATGAAAGGCATTGCTTTTTACCAAGATCATGAATGTTTGTTTTGAATATGTAAAAGTTTTTTAGCTTGTTTCTCTAGTAATTAGTACAGGTGGTATAAATGTCAATCGGCTGGGCCTTTTTCGGGCAGAAGATGTATGTGTTGCTTTAACGGGGTAAATTAGAGAGTAGTTTCGGCAAAGACATTCTGTAGTCGAACATCGACTTACGTGAGATTTACAACCCCGGGCTTCGCTATCTACCTAAGCCTAAGGTACAAATGTGCTTCCGGCTGATCAGCTCTCTGCATGTCAATACGTGTCCGCAAGGATTTGATTAACTGCTACTTCCTCTCTGACATTTTCTCAAAATATACGACGGAACAATATTATAATATTATGCAATGTTCCATCGGAAAATTGTTTTGTAAATGTTTACAAAAGCGGAGGCACGAAAGTTCAATGTAACTCGGACTCATTTCTGATTAAATTGAGATACATCAGAGAATTATCAAAATAGGAGATAGCTACGTTCTTGTAAATATTAATCCGTGAACCTCGAATCATAAATGAAATCGGCCGACAGCTGCTGCTCGGATACAATTTGCGGCGACAAAAAATCCTCTAATTCGTTCGACCAAAATTTTCGACGAAGGTAAACAACGATAACGTAGTGGAACATCTGCCGGGACGTCCGATTAGATCTCGCTAAAAAGTTATATTGGGTACGATTTTATCACTTTCAATCACAACTGCTTCCCGTCTCCGGTCTGCTAATAATTCATTCTAATGTGTCGTATACGTGTTAAAAAAAATAATTACTTTCCCAGATTTTTTAATGGAAAAAGTCTGTCCACTTGTCCCCCATTGAAAAACATTGAATAATTCAGTATTTTTTATAAAAATACGTTCAGTATTATTTTAATGACATCTTCAAAAGAATGTATACAAGGTATAGTAGCATATTATTTTTGTAATTCATAACAACGAAAGTTAAAAGCCTCCATTGTTTTGTACTAACTACACTTGCCAAAAGCGTTGAATTGTTTTGGCATAGGTTATACAGCGTATCCCAAAAAATAATTACTTTCTTGAAAGGGGTGATACCTGAGGTCATTCGAGCTAATTTTTTCCTTTGCGAAACTATTCTCTGCGACTTTGTCAAGGAGTTATTAACGAAAAACACGGACCAATCGGAGCGCGGCTACAGCATACCGATATCAGCTCGGCCAATGCCAACGCTACGCTCAGCGGGTCCTGTCGTAGCCTTGCTCCAATTGGTCCGTATTTTTCGTTAATAACTCTTGAACAAAGACGCGGAGAACATTTTCGCGAAGGAAGAAGTTACTTCGAATGATCTCGGGAATCACTCCTTTCAAGGAAGTACAACATATTTGGGACACCCTGTATATTAATGACTTCAACCAGCCAGCCAAACGCGATCTTATTCACGGTGAAACTTAGGATGTTCTGGGCGAAATTTGTACTCGTTTGTACAGCATTTAGACGAAACGTTGTGCGCTAGAAATACGTACAGTCATCGAATTTACTGATTGCATAAAAGTAGATTTCAAAAACTCATTATGTTTGCCAGTAACTGTGGCAAGGTAATTCGTTGGTGCCGTGTTCGCTCTCACCGAGTCATTCCTTTCTGCGCTGAACACGTATGACCGTGTCATTGTGGAACGCTTTCTCACGAGGTCTTGACAAAAGAACACGTAGACACGCACATACCGGCCAAGTTCACATTCTACAAGTGCATTTTCCCTTCGGGAGATACGCGACGCTGCATCACGTGTATTACAGTAGTGTTAAAAGTACTTATACACTTCGTTGAAACGTTAGAACAGGTTTTTTTATATAAATTTCTTTTCGGAGTAAAACTACCGATTAAAGACAAGAGAGGTCTACTAAATTGATTAGCGAAAGGAGCATTTAATCTAACAAACCAATCGGAGAAACATAACGTAGTGAACCGTTAATGTAGCCGTTTCTATCCATATTTGTTCTACGAGTTTGCATTAAAAAAAGAACTCATTTTATAACAGATCATTTATCTACTCGTGACCAGATAGTTACTCACACCTCTTTAACTTTCAGTAGGGCCTGCGACCTCTCCCCTTCAGAAGAATATAGCGAAACGAAAAATTAGCAGAGCGAACTGAAACATTCAGAAATACGTGAAACATATACAGTGACTCCAACCAATATTGGCACACTCTTAAAAATCGCATAACATTGTCAATATTGAAGTTGGAGAAGTTGGAACAATTGGTTCGCTTACATAACGTGAAAAAAATGTTTGATTAAAATTACAATTGGTTGAAATTGCAGAGAAAGTACTAACAATTGTATTTTGCAACTTTTTTATGCGGGCTTATATTAAAAATGTAAAAACTATGTTTTGTATATCTGTATTGTTCTTGTAATTGTTCCAACATCTCAAAAAATAATTCATGTAGTATACTCGAATATTGACAATCTTATGTGATTTTTAATATTCAATATTATTTGGAGTCACTGTAGAAATAACGGGAAAGACCAAGAGTTGAACAGCAAAATGGCACAAGTTTTTCAGCGTGCAAGTATGCGAAGCTTTCTAGCAAATGTGAAGACATTCCGTTCGGATAACGAGAGTTCGCATATTCTCAGGGCACTCGCTCGCGCCGGGGATCTCCGTTGTGGTAAATCAAAGATCGAATCGCGGACGCCATTGGCCGGGAAAGCAAGAAGCAATCGTGTCGTGGTACACGGTTTTCCCGTCGCAGTGAAATTTATAACTGTTTGCCGTGCGAGATAAACGTCTAATCTCGAGCGGCGTAAAGTAATAGGAACGTGTACACCGGTATCGGCTTAAGAGAAGTTTAAAGGGTTAGGAATTAGGAGGGAGGGAAGAAGCAAAACGACGCAGCAGAGCGGCGTTCGTGAGGCAAAGCATTTAGTCGAGAGATCGCGTGTAATACTCGCGACGCACGCGACTGCAACCATGGGACACGCGACATCGCGTTCTAGAGCCGTTTCATTTCGGTTCGTTTCGTTCCGTTCCGTTCCGTTTCGTTTCGTCTCGTTTCGTTCTGTTGGGTTTGGTTTGGTTCGGTTCCATCTGCCCCACCTCGGCGTGCGTGTACGCCGATGTCACGCCATCACGCCATTAACCGTCCGGTGCAATATGCGCTCGGACCGTCGTCTGGGTTAGGTGGCATTGCCCGCGGAAACTGTTAGGGGGACCCTAAGAAAGGAAAAAAAACCCGAACGTGACCACCCCTGATTCAATAACTCCGTCGCCATTGTATTGAATATACCACAGAGCACGCGTATTGCGACACTTGTCCCAATATTTTCTTACCCCGAATATCTATTTCGCAACATTCGATTCACTTTCGATGCTTTGCCATTTCTATTCCCACCGCCGAATATCAGCCAATAAGAACAAAAACAATTTAGTTTCTACTATTTCTCAACGTCTCATTGTGCCTCGCGACGTTACAGAAGGAAATGGAAACGTCTTGAGTACGAAACTCTTCGTACGTATACTGTTTTATACATTTCTGTAATAAAGATGATTCGTATCAAAATCGAAAAATGAGCTGGTTCAGCAGACAAATGGCCACCACAAATTTCAAAGGCATTTGTTCGGAACAATCGTGCGTATCAGCTTTGGAGGGGCTCGGGTAACGCGAGCCGCTAGAAAAACGCAACGGAGAAGCCGTCCGTAAATGCTGTATATAACGGGTGCATGACCGGGGCTGATGTAACCTATTCTAAAAACGAGACCGCGAACTGTGCGGCATTAACGCGCACTGCGCGTAGCTGGAGAGTACGATGTGATATTGACCGAGGCAGACAACTGTAGCGTGGCAGAGAGAATACTACATGTTCGAACAAATCGCGTGGCATGACAGAGACGGAATAGGATAAAGAGCACGCCCCGCTAGATGACCGCCGGGGGTCGGGCTGATTGCGAGTCGAAAAAGAGAAGTTTGCTTACACGCGAGCACTGTATTGCTGACGAACGAGAAAGAACGCACATGCAGAACGCAGGGAAGTTGAATGGTGGACGGCGGTGCTGGAAAAATTTTAATTCAACTGTTGGTATAGTTAAAAATATTTGTGGCAATGAAAAAACGAACGCTCAAATAATTTTGCTGGTTGCGAACATTTCAGAAACATAAATGTGCTCAGGGCCTGGACGCAGCTCCGATTGGAACTAGTCAGAGTGGTTCGAACGTTTGAATAATTCGAACTTTATTTTTGCAGCCTTCGTGCACGGCCAGCGAGGCAGCCAGTCAATCGGCTGGCTAGCTAGGTGGCTAGCCTGGTCTGTTGCATCGTTTGCGCATGGTACCTCGGAGCATGCAGAAAGAGCGAGAATGATGCATAAAAGAAAAGCGAGAAAGAAGAAGTGGGGGAGGTTGGGAACGGTTCGAAAGAGAGATGGGTCTGAAAAAGAAAGGAAAAGAAGCAACTGGAAAGAGGAAGGTGATATAGCCGGGGGGCGCGGGGATGGTAGGACTTTGCACGCGGCGCGTAACCGGTTACGCTACGAAGATATAGGTGCAGTAGGTAGATGAGAGGAGGGCAGAGGCAAAAGGAGTCGACCAACGAGCCAACCAACAGCTACACACGAGCGATGTCACCGCGCTAGTACTCTGCATGCAGACCGCCGTATGCAGGTAACAGTCGATGCATCGACGTTGCAACCCTCCGCGCGCACGCGTATACGTGGCGGTATGTACGGGGTGTCCAATTGCTTGCAATAAATATTCCCGACACTCGAATCAGATTTCTACAAAAATCAAGAATCACAAAATGACGGTAGAAGGTTTATTTACAAATTAACAATTCAAAATTCCATCCGGCCAACGATAGTGACACTCGTACGTTGGACGCGTCGAGCGACAAATATAAGTAATAATTAATTGACACTTCAATCGTGAACAACTCGGAGAAGAAAGCAAAATTACAATTTCGTCTTTTTTTCGTTCGTAGAATGTCCGTACGAAATACTTTCGATTCGAACACCCGGTATATATTTCGCGCGCGCGTCTCCCGCCCATTTTCTTCATCCCCACGTAACGTCCCTCTCTCTTGCCGTGGGCCCCCCTCCGCCCCGTTCCTCGCCCGGCTATTCCGATGAAACTTGCAGCATGACGTCACGCTCGTATACGAGAAAACGAGACGAGCGACACTGCGTAGGGTACCTCGACGAAACCGTACGAGAACCGGGCGAGATGCTGCGCAGTTGGAACGGCAAGGTGCCTGACACAAGACTCTTTCTCTCTCTCTCTCTCTCTCTCTCTCTTTCCTCCCCACCCCACTTTTCTCTCCATCGTTGTTCCCCCCACCCCACTCCTGGTTCGCTCCTGGTCCGTCTTTCTGGGCTGTTTCTCTCGTTTCCTCTGCCTGTTTACAAACACGCGTAAACTCGGCCGAATACATGACATCATCGCGCAATCTCGTGAGTTGACGCCGACGTAAGGACGACGTTGGTGAGACGACCGGTCCCCGTTCTCTCGCTGGGGCTGATCGATCTAAAGCGGCTGCTGTACTTTCATTTTCTCACGTCTCTCGTACTTTTCCAGCACGAATCAATGCTGCGGACATGTATGTATAGAGTCGTGCGAGCTAGAATTCGCCAATACAGCAGAGTGCCTTGCATCCAAATGCCCATTACCGAAATGCTCTAACGGCCGCTCCGGGGACTGTAAATAATTCTCGGTGCTACCTTCTACAGGACACGATCCCCGAAATGCTAGAACAGACTGTTGGGCTGAGAAATTTGTTTCTAAATAATTTATAACACGATTTATGTGTCACTGAACTTTTAGAGGCTGAATATACGAAATTTTAAACGTGCAACGCATACCACGCTTGTCTCTTTAAATTCCGCTGAACTTTACTATACTCGCAATGTGTCACACAAGTAGGGGTGTTGAAGTAGTGCTGGCTCTGCACGAATGTTTCTCGACACCATCTTCGCGATCGAATGGACAGCGGACCGGTCGTACGAGAACAAACCGGCCGCGTGTTGTGTCACGAGGAAAACAGCGTAACGTAACGCATAACGTAATGTAGTGTAGCACCATTATCGCCCTGCTCATCTCTACAGTTGGGTCCCGTGTCACGTAGCGTCCGTGACTAGTAACGAGTAGACGAGCTATCGTGACGTCATCGTTATCAGTAGGGTACTGAATTAGGTCGCATATCGCGCGCACATCCTCTTCCCTTGGTCCATTTCAAACGGTAAACACACGGCACAGGGGTTGATTTAAAGGATCGGCCGTACGCTTGACCATTCCCCGTCACGCGAATGCCGCAACGTGAATCGTTTCCCCTCTTACCGTCATCAAAAACCCACTTTTTCAGGAAACAGATCTTTTTCGATTCGACGAAACGAACCTTTCAGATATAAATTTGATTACGTAACCAAGAAAATATGGTTCACTTATCATTCGAGATAATAGATATTTGAGGACCCAGTCATAAGTGGCTATTTGTATATTTCAATTTATGTAACGGGAACATGCAACAAAAATTTTCTATTTCAATTTATTTGTCAACAGGTTATAATTCGGGTCACATTGTTAGGGTCTTAAATTTCCTATAAATAGTAGTTTAAAAATACTGCACGTTATGGCTTGAAATATGTTCGAAACAAGGAGCGCACACGGCGCCATGCATCCACAAGCGTATCACTTTACATTCCACTTGAGCGTGCATAGAAAGGAGTCCGCTGTGTATCTTTTACCTTCTACAGGGCATTGCACACGACGTTTAACCGTTTCGGCCATCGATACGGGGTCAAGGACATGGCCGGATGGCGGCCTACGAAACATAAGCATAACGTCCGTAAATATGCTTAACGAATTCTGTCAGGAGGAAAATTCGAATTGCGATCGCGGAAATTCGAACGTTCCACCTGAAAAGGTGCATGAACCCCGACAGAAATAACCTAACGCAACCTCGGGTCAATATCGCAACGGACCCTTGAAGAGCGTGATGTTTTCGAGGCGGATAGTATCCGGGTGACGGTGTTCCGGCAAAAGGTTAGTAGAGAAGCGCCGGATTGATTTTCCCCGGCTAGCATACATTGTAACGTGACACAATGATATTATCTGCTGCGAAACGACGCGTTGCTTTTCGCAATTGAACGGAAAGGACAGGTTCCCGAGGAGGAATCGCGGCCGAGTTCTTGTACGCCGATGGACTTCTGCGAAATTTCGTATCCGCTGGCTGCGAGTACAAAAGGGACCCGTGCGTGCCCCGTAACGATATGTCGTCACGATCAGCGAATCGTTTCGGAAACAAACAGGGTTTACGTGAATCTACATAGAACCGGGAGAGACTCTGAATTTCCGGCACACGGAGAGCGGCTCGACAACGTCGCGCGATCGTTCGCGACGTTGCCGTTGTCTCGGATGACGTCACGAGACACACGATTCTCGTTCGAGCACGTAAAGCAGCTCGCCGGCAAAGCCAGACTTACGCTCGGAAAAGTACAACGCTCTCTTTGTTGTTCGATTCGGATCGCACCTATCCGTTTCGCGATTCGTCTGCAAACCTATATATGCTATTTTTCTACTGCGTATTCGGATAAAATGTGCAAACATATACGGCACTTATCGGGAGTAATTTACATGTGCAACTTTTTCTGTCAACAACCGATAGATACTATGTACATGTAACCAGTTTTCTGTAATCACCGGGTATTTTTAAATTAGTCTTATAATAAATTCAAATGCGAACTTATTAACGAATACCTAGTGTTTTTATCCGGTATATTTATTTGTATGTTCTATTTTTTTGCTATCTTAGGAGTGTGTTATGTTTCTATGATTTTTTATTAGTTATCAAAGGTTTCGAAAATTCTTTATTTTTAGTGGCAGAGTCAGTAGAAACGTGCTGTACTTGTATAGTTAGAAATACTTAACGTTCAAACTTCTCCTTAGAAAATTCTACCTTGATCTATAGTTCCAATTTAAATTAAACAATTTTCTTCTAAGTGTACCCTTGACCAGATAGGTGAGACTGTCTAGCTATACTTTTTTCGCCAGTTACGAACAACACAGCGAAATATTCCGTTAAAGAAACTTTAAATTCCGTTACGTAATCGCTCAACCGATGATAACCCTATGACACGTACCAGGTGTGTCCGGATATTTACTGTCAACCCACGTTATCAAACATTAACATTTAAAAAATTATCGTACCGCGCGATAGAAATCTTGGCGTTTACAGTAGATACTCGGGCTCATGTTCCGTCAGTGACGATCGGTGAATGATAATATATCTTTTGCAAGATTGTAAACATAACGTTCTCATTCACGTGACACTGCTCGTTTGTAAAAATCTTCCGTTCCGAATCGATTGCCATCGAACCTGATAATAAGTTTAGAAGATAAATTTAATGGCGCACTCTGTCAATTTCGTTCTTTTCACGGAAAGACTCTAAAGAAATTTTAGCTGTACCTCTAATTGAGTATCTTTGTATATAAATATTGATTTCGGCTAATTTTCGACAAGTTTTTGCAAAAATATCGCAGAGAACGCAATCGTTTAACATTTCTGAGCAATAATCGCAACAAAGAGTATAAACAGTCACGAAAATATTCATAATTCGTCGCTTCGACAGTATAATCCGCGATGTTGAAAAGTGTACGTGTCTAATCAGACAAAAACTGCACCTGATTTTTCGACGTGAAGAAGACACCAGCGGGGCAGACCTGTCTACCGCGTGTCTCGACGAAGCGGAAATAATTTTGCAGCGTGTCGCGCTAGATAAAGTTGCCCTATCATTTGCCCCTATGAAATACATACAGTAGCCTACTGACGTGTGCACATTACGTATACATTTGCCACTTGTACGCGATGTCTCTTAATAGTTCTCCTCGTTATCAGGATTGATCGTCCAGATTGATTCCACCGATACGATCTTAGCTGAACAAAATATAAGTTGATTAGTTATAGTGCTCGCTCTTTATAGCATAATACGAATGGTAAACATTCTTATCGCTCTTGTTACCAAACAGTTTAATGAAAGTAATAATATGTGTAACATTAGCTACCTCATAAGCGACAAGATTGTCCGAGGTCCTGAGTCGCGAATTTATGGGCAGGTAACGCTGTGTGCAACTAGATGAAACAGCCTGTTTGATCCGTTCGTTGATTTTGTTATTGATACAGCCCGAGAAAGATAACGCCGATTAGGATTTACGATAACAGCATGCTAGAACAATTGTTTCGACTACAATTTTCAGAAATTTCAACCGAAGTCGTGAAAATCGTTCAACGTAGCCGAACAATGTCGGAGTGCATTTACTTTCCGTGTTTTCAAAATAAATTTCGGGCCGACTAAAAATACATAATGATTCACTTTTCCTCTGGAACACTGCCGTTGAAATTGTTTTCTTTGCCCGAAGGACTGCGTCGAAAGCCTGTCGTTACGTATCAAACTATGATGTCAGAGTGATGTCACATCTGTAGATATCCGGCGCACTGTTTAGCGGTAGCACATAAAGCGCCGACGAACGTTTTATCAATGAATTAAACGTTTACGTTATTTTATTAGCAAGTAGTAGTAAATACGATCTCAATAGTTGCGAATGCTTATTTCGCTACGTCAACCGTCGGTCATCTTATCGAAATAATCGAGATAAAGATAGAAAACTGTTTGTCATCGCGATAAGAAATAATAAAATATTTACCTATATTTTTTTCTTCATTCCGAGCTTTAGCGCCGATATGCAACGTTTCCCTCGCTGATTGCGTGAACTATTATCAGGCTTTGCCTCGATCGAGATATCAAAATCGGATTTCGACATAGCGAGCGTCATTTGAGATGACGAAAAGATATTATCGCGGACAGAACAATAATCACGCGATTTAATACGCTTCCTGATAAAAGAAAAGAACGTCTAAACAATCTTATCGCAATCTTTTCTTTGTAACGCCGTCTGTAATCTGTTGAGCACACCACGAATTTTTCCCCATTAATCCCTTTCATAGTGTATCACTCCATCTCTTTGCTGATAACGATCAACAATACCGTGAACAGACAAAATTACGGAACTACGATACGGATTTTATCAATGAGACTAATTGCAAGCATAATCGAAAACGGATTTGATGCGTCGTTCTCGTGTACCTTGTTACTGCAACGACGGTATAACCGATCATCAAACTGTCCGTTTCTGTATGCCGAGCCTCCTGCGACCGTTATCACGTATTCCCTTATCGTGAAAGAAAACCCGATAAAATGGCACGCGACTATGCGATCACCCAGCCCGTATTATACCATGAATAGCCATCGTTTATGTCATTCGCTCGATGCAATTTCGTCCGAGTGCGCCTCGGCCTATCGATTCGATTCCTTTTCGAAATAAAATCTCGTTACGAATTGACAACAATCACGATCACGATAACACTGATCGTATCAGTGGAACGTCTACGTCGCGAGATTACTATAAAAAAAGTCATCAGGAATTCTGAGGTCGTACAAGTTGTTACTATAACGTTTATACAAATACATCACGCGTAACGTGCACTTAAAACCTTCCTCAAGAAAACGTTCCTGATGTCATTCCAAACGATCTTTTCAAGAAAACGCAAAATTCCTTTAACTTGAAATATTAACACTAAACCATGGACAAAATGACCGGTTGTATATTTTACAATTATTGAAACTATAAAAATTCATATATGGAAAATAGTGGAATACATTTCCTTGTCGAAGCATTTATTATAATGAAAATGATGGACAATCACAATAAACTTAAGGTTGCCATAAGGTTATTGCTTGGTAGGTTTAGTGTTAAATATAAGATAACGGACCCCATTACTGTGCCTACATTAATCGTACTTACTCTTAAAGTATAACGAATATTACAAAAGAGATATTAAATATTTTTCGCACGACATTCGAGAAAATGGAGAAAATTTATTATTCCGTTTAATTTTATTGCAAGTAAGCACGCTTCGGTCCGACCCAAATGCACCACCGAAGGATCAATCAAGCATGCTTCGTAAAGGGAACAGCCAGAAGAATTTTCCTAGCCGTTGTATTTCGCATTCGAAGCGAAAAATGTTGCACTGGCCGGTAGATCAGAAATGGGTGGAGCCCTTTTCGATTTTTACACGCCATCAGATACGTATAGCCGATTCCGCTGGATCGGGAAGACCGTGCAAACAGTAGAAAATACCACGGCCATTGAACGGAGAGCTGGCTGAAACAGCGAACAATATAAACAATCGTCGAATTCAATCAACGATACGTCCAGGGGGTTCATGCATATTCAGTAAAAATCGGGGGAACCTAGTTCGTTAGCAGCATTTTCTCCGGTGTAAAGTGGGCCTCTCGTCGCGAAGAGTGGGCACGCTGATCAAGTGCGCGCGCGTACAATCTCCGTCCTTTTTTATCTCGACGTATCGCCGTCCCTCTCTATCCCGCCTTGTCGCTGTCCTCGTCGCTCTCGGGCGATCTGTTCACGCTCGAGTCCCGGTCGCTGACTACGTGTCCCCCTAGGGCAGCGTTCGCGGCGCATGCGCGGCCTCGCGACTATGACGTCACGCGGCATGACGCCACAACGCCCGATTGGCGGAGCGCGTCGTAGCCGTCGTTGTGTCGTCGTCGCCGTCGTTGTGTCGGACCCGTGGATAGTGTAAGTGGGTAGCGGGGTGAGGGAAAAAACGAGCCAGCGAGCCTGGGGCAGGGCGAAGGGCGACGGGAGGGGGGACCGACACCCGTAGCTCCGCTTTACCGCCGCATTCTCGAGCGTTCGTCTCCGTTCGTCTCCTCGTACGGCAACCAGGCGAGCGAGCCGCACGTCGTGTCGCAAGCGCGCATACCATTACTTTGTCTGGTGTCTCGTGTTCAACCTAGAATACGGTTTTCCCGAGTTTTTGTCGTCGGTCGCGTACGTATCTATCAGGTGCCAGTCGCCGCCGGTACAATCCGATCGAACGAACCCGTCGGTTTTCTATTAACGATTCTCTAACCGCGAAGGGTAAGTTGCGGCACGAAAATATATCTGGCGTACCCGAATGTCTTCTTTATTTTACGCCGCGGCAGCTCTCGGCTCGGGCCGGCCGTAATTAAACGCGGCGTCGAAGCATATCACGGCGAGCGAATCGAATCGCCAGAACTGAGATTATCCTGTCTCTCCCGATCCCTCGTAACCCCGTGTTTCGATCCGGCTACTGCTGCTGCGTCGTTCCATGCAGCCACGGCACATCGCCGAAGTGGAAAGGAAGCGTGAATCTCACGTCGGTGGTAGTACATATTCGGAAGTGATCATTATTTTTCGCTAGTGTCAAAAAAAGAGTTGGTTTTTCCGCCGTGGTGGTTTCTTTTTCCTTCTATATAATACTTTTCCAACGATCGGTGCCCTCGGCGTCGAATATGCTGTAAACCGAGTAACCGTTTAACTCTGTGCGAAGTTCGACACACCGGAGTGCGTGGAAAAAAAAAGAAAAAGTATAGCGTCGAGAAACAGGATACGATCGAGACGTGTTTCAAAAGTGTGGATGTGAGTGACAAAGGTAACGAATCGCCGAATATACACGGACGAACAAATCCGACAAAATGATGGGGAAGAGAACGCAGTGTTACTTGTGCGATCTGCCCAGGATGCCCTGGGCCATGATCTTGGACTACTCGGAACCCGTTTGCCGCGGTTGCGTGAACTACGAGGGTGCGGATAGGATAGATCTGGTATTGGAATCGGCGAAGCAAATGAAGAAGGCGCACGGGTTTCAAGAGGCGAGATCCTCGACGACAAAGGCGTACAGGACAACCGGACACACGGAACACAACGGCGGTACGAATCTCGACGTTCTGCCTATACAGAACACGGGCCAGAGTCATTCGAGGCATCACAACATCGCCGGCTACTCGCAGCTCCATCACAGGAACTCGATTACCGAATTCAATTCCGGTACGTCGAGGCTGACCGCGGCGCGCCAGCACGAGGACACTCACGAAATACAAAATGGCATAAGGAGCAACAACGTGAGGATCCCGAACGCCCACCTAGCCGCGGTGGCGCATCACGTGAACCTCAGCCACAACAGAGGCATCGCGCAGCTTAAACGCGGGATCGCCACCATCGACGAGGACGAGCACGCGGAGAAGAGGCTCTCTTTGGAGGAACAGCATCCGGTTAGGCCGCCATTGACCAGGGGCGATTCCCTGCCAGCTGTGAGCCTGGCCGTCAGCTACGTCCAGGACAGAAGCAAGGAGAAACACCCGGTCAGGGCGCCCAGCTTCGAGACCGCTACTACGTTCAAATCCAACGGTGAGTTTCACAGATGGCACAGCAACCGATGCTCGTATCGCATTTCCGCCGTTATAAATTCGGGCTGTGTCACGTGACCCCCCATTCTTCGAGTTCGTATCCAGCCGAACGGTGTCACGAAAGTGGAAGACAGTGTATATAGATATATCTCGAACTTTTACGACGGGATTTCCTCCGGATCTCTAATTGTTCGGCAAAAATTTCTTATTTTTAGTTTCACAAAGACGGACCATATTGGGGTTAAGTCTAATCGTTCTTTAATAAAGCGCAAAGTTATCTTGACCAACCCGATGTAAAATGGATATTATGAACGGGCATGGTTCCGTTAAGTTAACAATGTACAATGTAAAGGAAATTGTTCTCGCCAGTCGTATCTCATGGAGAGAACGTATCTCGGAACGTTTTTAAAGCAAACAGCGTTTCGCGCGGTCTTATCGGTGGATGGTAAAAATAGAAATACGTTTCAGTAGTCCGCGTGGCCATCTGGCAGGAGAAAAGAGCCGCGTGCGTGCGTTAAAAGACGCGGGCTCTCAGGCTTTAAGCTTCGAAGAATCGCTCCGGTTAAAGGATATAGCATCTTCGTTCTCTCTCTCTCTCTCTCTCTCTCTCCCCCTCCCTCCCTTTCCGCGGTGAACGCATTAGCGCGGCCAGCTCTCTTATGTCCCAAAGCCGGTTCCTTCATTCTGGACGAGAACGGCAGTCGTCCAAACGCGTATAAAGGAGACGTACGTCGAGCACGTGATGGGACGACCAAAAGATACGAGTTGCCGCGGCGTGACGTCCAATCGAATGACGTCACACGGTATATTTAGATACAATGAATGAGACCGTTGTTGCGTTATTACGAATCTCGACGTCCAGAGATCATTTTGCGAGTATAATTTTTATTAGCGAATCCTAACGGCCCCCCGGTTGGGTTAGGTCGGTTTACAGAACACGTTTACCGGCCGACAATAATATTTTTTTACCAGTCGATGCCCTTCCGCGTATAGTATCGTGTTTCGTGAACTAAGAGACTTTTGTTTACCCATTATGGGCCGCGCGTGAACCGTGTTACTTTCGAATGTCTACACAAGCGTGGAACGGAATTTGAATTTCTGATTCCCGTGCGTATAATAATACGTTTCTACTGTTAATTCGATCGTATCGGTGCAGCACTTTCGTGAAAACCGGTTCGCGGTCTGCGGCACGATACATTTTGCTGCATCGCGAAGCTAACTGTAGTGTGGCCCCCTTTTTCTTGCACTCTTTTTTCGTAGTAGGCACTCATTGACGAGGCAGTTCGAAACGCGCTTCGCGTTTTGCCACCCGTACGTACGCGTACCCTACGTACAGGCGGGGTGACCTTGGTCATCGACCGTTATTTCGACACTGGCCACTTTCTAATTCGACCTTAACGCTTGTGTTTACGGTTATCAAATTGCTAGATCAGCTACATTACGCGCACAATCGTTTCACTGGTTTTCCCGCTGTTTATAAATATTTTTGAAAACACTTCGACACCGTATTTCTTACGAGAAAAACCAATTTTTATTATTTGAATATCAACAACTCGACCTGCGCTGTGACAAATTTTTATATTTATTTTCTCAATTTTCTAAATATTCTTGTAGCTTTATATCAACTGTGAAAGTCACAATAACTTGAGAGGAATTTAATTCAATTTTTTTTAACTTCTGTCCTTGCCGAGAAAGTTTTATTTCGCACAAAGATTTACAGCCCGTTTTAATTGTTGTCGTCTGTGTTAGGCAAAAATAATACAATATAAAAAGTGAAAGAATCGTAGAAAGGAAAGGATACGTTATTAGGCGAGAACAAGTTGTAAACGTTCAGTGGGTTCGATGCCGTGGTTATGATAAATTATATTTCTGCGAAGTAACGGAACAGCTATCTGTTTTACCTCGCTCCAGGTATTTTTCTGTTAGCTGACCTTAAACCGTTCCTCTCTCGCAGTTGGAACGTCGGAGGAGTAATTAATAGTTATTATTACCTGTAAAATCGTCTAGCGAAGAAACAGCCGTTGGTAAATCTTATTCGGAAGACCTAACGGCTTTTGAAATCGCTTCCGTTTTAAATGACTATAAGCATCGTAGCGATCGAGGGGCCGAGCCAGGTATTTTAGAAAATGCACGGTCCGTTGTCTGCACGATAAAGAATTTCACTTGTTGCCTTGCAGAGGAGCTATTGTTGATGCATGTTAACTCGGCAAACTGTATTCCGGTACATTAATTGAGAAACTAGTTCTTCCATTTTTGTATCTTTGTTTTTATCCTTGAAGATTGTGTTTCCGCTTGAAAGATAGAATTCGCAACTACGTATGCGTGTTCTGATAAAAATAGATTACCGCTGGCAAAGATATTAGGGTCCGGAAATAAGCGTAAGATATGACAAAAAGTTTCCGAAAGTTTTACCGGTTATTTTTCTTCCGTACAGTTCCCACGTTTTTTTTTTTGTTTTTTCGACGACAAATGAAAGATTACGTAGCGAGAAAATTATCACGCGATAATTCCGTAACTACGTATTACACGTTACGCGGTTTCAGTAAATACGGTGTCGTGAACGTTGTCCTCGGTACCTTTATCGCGTGGACGCTGCGGTCTGTGATATATGTAATTCCGCGTGCAATCATCTGACTGCTTGCACATGATATTTTCCCTAACCGGCTACTTAAATTTATTGCTCATTTCACGTTATCTGTGCACGTTACGCGCTTCTGTAACTCGATGTGCCTCTGTGAAGGGAGTTAACGCGCGAGGCACTCTCATTCCCGCTAATGTAGAGTAACTGCATAAAAGGCTCGCGAAGCGCCAATTTTCTAGATTAATCCGATACAGGCATACATCAAACGAGATCCTCTATACGTACCCATACGATTCCTTTCTGTTCATTTAAGTTAAGGGAACCAATTATGCTTATTTTTAAAGCATAATAAATATTCAAAAAGAGATATACATATATATTAACTGAGTTCAATGAGAAGAATTTAATATCTCTTGTTTTAATGTTCATTATGCTGTAAAAATAAGTATAATTAATATAGGCACAGTAATTGAGTCCCGCACCCTGTTCTCATGCTTTTCTTATTTTTTGTTTTTATTTTGTTAATGTTATCCGAACCGAACGTGCCCTCTATGCTGCTCGCGGTCACCGGGCTCTCGGAATGACGGGAATCTAGAGCAATTATGCGACCAAAATACGTATTGTTTTACCTCTCGATTGATCGGCCCGATACGTATACCATCAGCGTGCGTGTGTTGGGAGACTGGTGAGAAACGACGGCTGTCAACGGTAGTAACAGAAGCGAAGTCTATTTTGTTTCGAAACGATCGCCACGCTGCGCGAGTTCCTCGACACACTCCATCGATCGCGTACAGATACAGAGGCACCGCGTATACATCGGTTTCGTGCTACGTCACTGAACGATTATCGCGTTCATCCCGCCACTGGTGCGTGTCTCCTCGTGTCCCTCTATATACCGAGTGTTCGCGAAGTTCCATCGACATTCAATTCCTTCCACATCACGTACAGAATTAGGACAAGGGATCCAATTATTGTTATTGATTTGGGGTATCAATGTGCCTATATTAATTACATTTCTTTTTAAAGCCTAATCAATACTAAAAAAGAGAATGGTCTATTAAAAGTAATAAAATACAAGAATAGAAATCTGGAAAATTTAGAAGCAACGACAGAATCTCGAACCAACCAGAAAACAAAATTTACGGATAATTGTTCCAGTAGTCAGCCATCGTAAACCTTGTTATTATACTATTTTCCAAACTTTTAATAAGACTGAACATTGTACTCATTCAAGTTTAAGGGAGTTTGTTAATAAATATCTTTGAGTTTTATTGATTTTTATTGAAAGGGTAGGGCCCACAGGAACGTGCTCACGGTCTACGACCGCCATGATGCGAGCGACCCTGGTAATTCCCACCGATTTCCATCTTGCTAAATTCCGAGCGGGCAACCCGTCACTTCGTTGTACGACTCGAACCGTTGTTGTTTCCTCGTTTCATTAACAATTCCCCAAGGTCATCTCAAGATTCCTATGCGCCGCCTAAGAATAGATTTTTCGGGAGCATTGTAGAGAGAGAGAGAGAGAGAGAGAGAGAGAGAGAGAGAGAGAGAGAGAGAGAGAGAGAAAGCGTCAGCTGCGAGCGCGTGTTGTCTGCGGCATGAACGGCTGGGTAGGGCTCACATTGTCGAAACAAGGCCGGTACAGGGTGTTCACCAACCCAAAAATAACGTGGCGAAATTATAATAAAAATTCTTCTATGTAATTAAAGAATTCTCCAGTTCCGATCAAACGTTCATTATTGACGGATAAGAGAAATATTTACTAGTAAACCGTTTGAAAACTTTTAAAACCGCAGAATTGATATTACAATAGTGCACGATTAAATTTAGACGAGTCAACCCCACTCATCTCACAATATGTCTAGAGTTCGACGAAGTTATTTCAGTAGAGAAGAATAAAGAATGAATACAATGTAAACAAAGAAGACAAAAAAAAGATGTATTGGTTGCGAGAATGTAACGGCTGGCTGCTAAACTTGTGTAAATTTAACCGTGCACTATTGTATCAGTTTTATTTTTGCTGGTAGAACGACTCCTGGTAATACATATTTGCTGTTGTAAACACCCTGTATACAGATGACCGGTTAGCAGTGATATACAAAGCGCACAGTGTGACTAAGCCGGCCGCCTACGTGTGCGACACGATGATGTCTGTTATAAAACCGCGCATGCGCGCTCGCGCTCTGCCGACTGCTCGTCCGGACCCGCGCGTCCACCATTTTTCCATTTGTCCTCCGGCCGCTACGTTTCTTCGCACGATTCGAGATAGATATAGAGAAACGCGGCAGCCGGTCCTCGCTCTATCAAAGTCGCGTCACGGAAAAGTACCGGTCACAAGTCTTCTCGATGACAAACCACACGCACGCACACCTCCTACCTCCGTCTCTAACAGATGCGAGTAACTACATTTCTAGAGAAAATATGTAGTCTCTTTAGTCAATATTCTGTCCTCCGCATCGACAACAAGATTTTGGCAACAATTATTTGGAAATAATTGTATTTTGCTAACGTGTAATATAGATCGAAATGCTTTGAAATATTTAAAGTATTTCCTAGTAATGAGAGTAAATTTAGAAAGGAAACTATTATATCGCAGAATATTTGTCTTTAACCTTTTAAAAGAGATATATAAATTATATATGTATATGTGTTAACTGATTTTAATGAGAAAAATTGAATATCACTTTTGTAATATTCATTAAAACAAGATTTTGGCGATAATAATATTTGGAAATAATACTATTTTGGCAACGTGAAATATACATCGAAATGCTTTAAAATATTTAAAGTATTTCCTAATAATACGAGTAAGTTTAGAAAGGAAACTACTATATCGCTGAAAATTTATCTTTAACCTTTCAGCTACGGCGAGATTGAATGCAAAAACGACGTTAGCACCGAAACCGGTGTTGGACGCTTTTAACATTTTGATAGGTTCATAGAAAAAGTTTAATGGTTAAACTTTAACTGAGCTGTACTGTAATAGTTTGAGACAAATAAGCAAGCCATTATAGCGGCGTATTGTGGCTAAGAGATAGATTCTCACTGGTGATCGCAACACCGATTCAAAGACGCCGAGCAGAAATATTATAGCTCTACTATTTTCAACGTTTCCCGAATGAAAAAATAATCATTCTATTTCCGAGAAAATCGAAAGAGATAGATTATATATGCGAAATAATATTTTATCCAGGATTGCTTTCTGTTCGGGAAAACTTCGAGTGAGTCGTACGTAAGGGCGCGAACGGTGGGGGTAGGAGTACGTGCGCGCGGATGCTGCGTTGTACTGGAATAGCTGGATACGAGATATCGCGTGTCACGGTCCTGTCTGTGCGGGACGTGACGAAATCGTGGGCTTTTAATATCGATTCGTGCTTATCTCGCGGCCAGGGGAACGCGTTTCTCCGTAAGGAGGTTCGGAACCGTGTAAACACCGCAGGGGAAAAATAATGAGACGATAACCGAGAAAGAAATAGCACGTCGTCAGTAAATTCCGTTGCGTAGGATCGATAAAGCTGAATGGATAATATTATCGGCAGGGACGCGTGACAAACGGAAGCCTTCGGAAATTTCTGTTGAACGAACCGCCGGGGGGACCGGTTCACAGAAGCCTTGTAGAATTTTTTTCTAAATCGCTAACTTTCTTGGGAATTAGAAAGTGGCTCATTGATCGTCCGACGTGAATGAACGTGATTTATTATAGTACCAACCATTTATGTATAAACTCGTCGGGTTTCTTCTCTCGACGGAGAGAAAATACGATTATGGGTTCTGGTGGCACGTTCAAAATGGTTGACGAACAAGATACGTTACTACCACGCACGCAAGAACTGTCCAGGGTCACGAAGATATCTAACACGTGGGACTAGGACAAACACATTTTTTTCTTTCTTCACGAATGTTGACATACGAGTTCAGTAAATTCGAGAAAATACCAGCGCGTTCCCGTTTGTTTGTTGACCTTCTTAATGTATGATCGATTCGGCGAAGGAGGAACACACTTTCAACGAAGTCGGCGGACTCGTTTACATGAACTATCTATTAGATTCAAATGCATGCATATTATTTTGTTCGCTGAATTTCATAAAATACACAATGTAAAGTACAATTATAATATTTTCCAAATATTTTATAATTTCTATATCTACAAAATGAAGACTGTGCCACATTATATCGATGATATGATATGATTAGACTGGGGATCTTTATGCAAAAATTGTTTGCATCGATTGGAAGCCGTAGAAACCAAGTAGTTTTATCAAATCGTAATGTATCGATATTCTCAAATTCATTTAATTTTGCCATTGCATGCAGTTACACTCACCTATGTTTGCTGTAAACGCATAAATCCGCAGATACGGTAAATAGAATATTATCGTAGTCGATGATATTGTACGATAGTATATGATACTGTATTATAGAACATATACATATATCAGCATATGATACCATATGATAGCGTATTGTGTCCACGGTATGTAGTACTCTATAGTAGCATAATGTTAGCCAATGATAGCATATGATATCGTACAGCGGCATATGCTAGGTTGTATTATCCGTACGCAGTTACGCAGTGTCTTACAGTATCAATATAAACGTGGCACACCGTGGTGTCATGCAAATAGATTGATGCAATGTATTTGAATTTGCGCATGTGCCGCGTGTTAATAATTTTGTCGGCCGGAATGTCCCAAGGTGCGGGGTTGTGTGTGGGGTGGGAGGGGGGGGGGCGCCTTCGTAAACAATATCAAAATGCGTAAGCTCGTAACGTCCTGTAGTACTCGGGATCCTAGCAGGGCACTCTACATTCTGCGGTGTGTACGCGGCTACGGGTCGTGGTCGTGAAAAGTAAATAAGTCACGAAAAGCATTCCGTACACACGCAGACGCACGCGCGCATACACGCTCGTATCCCGTGCCGGGAGTCGATATCGAAGGCACGTCGTGTTCCCTCGATCACGGCGTGCTTCCACCGGAATATAAATCCTCCGGGTAATATTGGAATTCGCGCGACTTAACGGACAGCTGATAATTCAACGCGCGACGTTCGAGGAAGTCGGTCGAGTCTGCCTCGCGGAGTTCAGCCCGGAGGAAACCAGGTCCCGGTACCGATGCAACGCGGCGGCGATACGCGTCGATAATGAAGAAAAAAAAGTCCGACGTTTCCTTCAATATATAATCGCGACACGTTCTCCCCGTCCGAAGAAGGCGAGGAATATCTATTTCTGTCTTCCCACTTGAATGGTTGTGAAAAATCGCACGCGCAGAAAATGTTTCGATCTTTCTCGAAGATGGCGTGAAGCCATGATCAATCGCTCGGTCACGTTTTTTTTTTGTTTTTAGAACGATTCATTGAATTTATTGAATTTCAGGAGCATATGTCGGCCCCTCGATCCCACTGGCGCCAGCCAACGTGGCTGCGAACGGTGGAGGCTCCCCTCTTCGTCCACGAACGAGTCCGCCGCCGCCGCCACCACCTGCCCAAGAAGGCTCGAATGATAATCCACAATCAAATCACCACCAGGTAATCAAGTTCATATTACAATTACAAAGTTCTTTGAAAAGACTCGTGGTCTTCGCGCGAGATTGTTTCATTTATACGTGTTTGTAACTGACATGGAAATTGAACGTGTAATTTTATCCCTCAGGGTTCGACGAATGGCCCATCACCGATGGCCGCGCTCATGTCCGTCGCTGACAATCTGGCGTCACCGGAGTCAGTGCCACAACCACCGAACAATCCAAGCCCGACAAGCAGAAGCCCGCCGACAACGGCCACGAATGCTCAACAACGCAGTTCCTCTAGAGGTTCCCAACACAGCCCGAATGGTTCAGGTAAATATGCTTGAAAGAGAATTGTTCACTATAACGTGTCCACACAATTGCGTTTAGAACATTACCGGACTATTTGAGTGTGTTGTTTGATGTTCGAGACGGTCCGTTGTCGGTTTCCAGGTGCGTCGGGTAGGAGGCCCAGTTGTTCAAGGCACGTGTCGTCAACGACCGTGACGACGTCGTCGGAAGGAGCTGTCGCTCAGGTTGCTGGAACGGAACAAGTGTCCGCACCGATTCTGAAATGCACTCTCTGCCAGGAACGCCTGGAAGACACTCACTTCGTTCAGTGCCCCAGCGTGCCGCACCACAAATTCTGCTTCCCGTGCAGCCGGGAGAGCATAAAGCGCCAGGGTGCTGGTTCAGAGGTGGGTTACGCGTCGTCTTCTACATCCCGGCCCCTCGCGGCACTTAACGTTCCAATTTTCTGTCGTATAAAAACCTGAATCCTCCAGAGTTAGGCTGGCTTCTTTTTTTGTCTTCTCTCTTTAACGACTCTTAATTTCACCGGCTCCGATTCCGTTCGTTTCAGGTTTACTGCCCGAGCGGAGAAAAGTGTCCACTGGCGAACAGCCAAGTGCCATGGGCATTCATGCAAGGCGAGATCGCCACCATCTTGGGCGACGACACCACAGGCTCCGGCCTGAAGGTGAAGAAGGAGAGAGAAACTTAAGGGATTCTCGTAAAATGTTTAATCGGGGCTCAAATTTTGCACCCTCGTCAGGAGGGTAAAATATCATGGTGGAACCGTGAAGGTCCACTGAAATTCTACATTTTGGTAATGGTGATGACCGTATGTTGGCCGGTATGTCGGTCAACGTGTCTCGACTCGAGCCAAAGACGTTGTCGGCGTTAAATTGGATTTTCACGAGCGTTGTATGACGTTGTCGGGGAAAGTGGACGATTTTCGTTTCCAGCGATCGTCGATGAGGATTGTACGATCGCTGGGCTGGTTGGTCCGTTCACGGAGGCAACGATAATGTTTCGGGATCGGATCGTGTTTCTCGATCGATCGTTTTTTGACAGGCCATGAGAAGAAGTCTTTGGCAATTTTTGCATTCTGACGGTCTTGCATATACAGAGACACACATCACATACACACAGATACAAGCAAGCGTTGTATATACGGGATGATTATCATAGAAACGGTTAACGCGCAAGGATTCAAACGAAGAAACACGTGATTTTTTGTGGTCGTTTCTGTACGAATTATGTAAAGGAACGTTGCGGAGAGAGAGAGTGAGAGAACGAGAGAGAAAGAGAAGAATTTGTGTCCGGTTTGGGTTTGTACTTAGGCTCGGTAGCAGCCTTTATTGTTTGTTGTATCGCGAGCGCTGTCGCGTCTCTTTTTCTTTTTCCTTTTTCGAGTACAATGTACCACCAACGGAGACTGCGGAACACTGATCTACTGCAACACGTATACATAAACATTTACACACATATACACAATCACACCCGCAAACATACAAGCGCTTACACACGTATACACATGACACGATACCGTAAGAATTGTACGGTTGTATTGTACTTTATTTTTAACCACGTTGTATTGCGTGGAATATCGCGGATTGACGGAAAGCTGAACGCGTCCCTTCGGTGATTTGAACCGATCGGTGAGATTCCGACGGTTGGGTCCTTTTCTAATCTTTTATTTGTATACTCTTTCTACTGTTACCCTCGTGTTGTATCATACGAAGAAAGGAAACATGGCGGACATATTTAGACCCAGCGTACGGGTTTTTTTTCTGTACATTGTGTATATGTGTACATACCACATTATTAATAAAACTTATAACTAAAGGAGTAACAATTTTTAAATGTACAAAAGAAACTTACTTTCGTTTTTGCGTGTTCTCTGTCGACTTAAATTATTTTTTTCTCTCTCTTACCGTTTTGTTTTTATTTTCGTTCTTCTCGTTTTTCTAATCGAACAATTCGAGACTCGAATAAGGGAACTGTACGTCTAGATCGTTTATTCGCATCGATTCGACATATTTTTCTTCCGACGTCTCGCAAGACGCACGAACGCATATATATATATATATATATATATATATATATATATATATATATATATATATATATCACACTGTCTGTTTCATTTTCGATCGTTTCCTCTCGAGAATTCTTTGTACACACCGTTTTTCCGTAACGCATCTCCCGCGAGACTCGTCCGGTATTCGAGGAAACGTCCGGGGTTAGAGAGAGGAGGGCAGGGCGAGCATCGTTTCTTATCCAGTCATGCTTAAAGGAGAAAAAACAAGTAAACTGAAATAAAGAAAATATAAGCGGATTTTGATATAATCCGATCGTTGTAACGTCCACTTTCGCCTTTAGTTAATCGCTAGACTTTAAGTGTGAGGGCCTTTTGGTTTTTCATTTTGCCGATGAAAAAGAAGTACGCCCGTCAAATAGGAACCATACACTCGCTATGTCTAAAAACAAAAAAAAAAATAAATAAAAAAAAAGTAAAAAAATGTGTTAAAACGAAGAAGAAATAAAAAAAGGATGAATTTCGACGAGGAGAAAAGGGGAAAGAAGAATACGAAAAAAATGCAGACAACGCGTTCTCGCTCGCGTTCGAGGAGCCCCCTCCTCTCGTTCCAAACACGGGAGCCGAGAGGATGGTCTCGCACGCTTGCGGTTCTTTCTTTTTTTTTTTGTAAATAAATATATATTTGTACAAAACGGATCGGCACAATGATGGGAGATAAGCGGCGATTGAAACGAAAGAGGAGAAGAAAAGAAAAGCAAGAAGAAATGTTCGCGAGACGATCACGTGCTAGCTGTGTATAGACCTCTTTGAAAAGCGGCCGCGGTGTTGGCGCGCCACAGGAACGCGTTCGATCCGCCGCCATTTTGTCGCGGAACTTGGGATCGGTTTGATCGCGAACCGGCGCTATTTGATTTTTAACGTTGTTTCGCGGAGAAACAACGCTCGTAGAGGCTATCTGCGTAGCGTAAGCAACACTTATGTATCGAACTATCGTGGACAATTGTTTGAGAAACATGGGAGAGAGAGACTGAGAGAGTGCGCGCGAATGCGAGGAGAAAAGAAAACCGTGAAAATGCGACGACGGAACGACAGTGATGGCGGAGAGAATGGGAGAAGAGAGAGGAGAAGAGAGACCGGTAACGAAAACTGAGCACAATTGATCGTAGCAATACTTTACAGAGGCTGTACGTGATATTTTTTAGTTCGAGGCAGGTAGCTCCTACCTTCGATGTCAAAGTTGATTACGGCACTCGTTTAGGGATTAATCGCCCCTGTGCAAGAGAATAAAAAAAAAAACAAACATATTTCGTAGATAAAAGACGACTTGAAGGAAGAGAGGAAACAAAGCAACTTAATAAGTCGAGACTTTCTCACGCAGATACGACCTCTTTGTTTGTCACACATTGGATCCATGGAACCGTATCCGCTATTGTCTTTTTTCTGGTTTTTGTACATTTCCGAGACACGGTTCCCGATTTCAACGGGGGTGGACAGGGAACTTGATCCCTTTTGCCCCCCGTTGGCGTTCAGGTTCCAAAATATATATATATATATATATGTATATCCTATATATATGTATATATATGTATATCCTATATATGTGTATATATACATATACATATACATATATATTTGGTCGTCGAACTCGGCGCCTGAGCGCCGATCGTTTCGTTCACACATCCGTTCCGTGTAGTCGCCGGTATGCGCGTTGCTCGCGAGATCGGATCGCGTTTTGACGCTTGCTCAATTTCCCGAAACTATTTTTGGACGATGTTTTGCGGATCACGAGAGAATTGGTTCTGGACGCGTACGCGCGTTGATACACACCGTTCCCCTCCAAGGCAGCGTGTACGCTCTTTTTCGATCAGCGGCAGCGGACAAACTACGGAAAAAATTTTTCGGACCGTCGCACAGTGTTCGAAGGCAATGCTGAAGAGTTAATACAAAATTTGAACAAAAATTTTTTGTCGTAATACACAACAGTAATATAGCTTGTAACACTAATCGTCATTTTTACTAATTGTACGAATTTATTGTCGAAACTGAACGCTTAGAGTCGAATACAGTACTCGATACATTCTCTGAAACGCACGTGTGGCTGAATGTTAATTAATTTTGACAAGTTATCTTCATACGGCCTGTTGAGCCCCACAACATTTTCCGAAATATTAACAATTTCTGTTAAGTGTTGATCAACTTTGATTCGAGTCTCTGATTTTTCGCACATTTCTGGAACCTGGTAAAAAATTATGAACAAAAGAAATGATCAAAAAGGTTTTCGTTTAGTTGAAAAATGGAGTTCGCTTGTGTTTAGCAACTCGTATTCTTTTTTTTTCGCTAACCTATCGTCCTATCCTCTTCAAAAAGAGTTTCAGGGTGAAAACGGACTAGTTTCGAAATTTTCTGCCATAAGCGACCGAACACTGTGCGTCGGTCGGCCAGATGAGCGAAATCGGGGAGAATGCCACGGGGAGGAAAGAGTGACGACATCCGGTTCGAGAACGATCCCCCGGGCCTCTGGCAACCGCCGCATCTCCTCGACCCCCGTTGCATTCTGTAGCTTACATTCGATTTCATTGTCGACGACCAAGCCATTTTCGATGAACTATCAAATACGACACACACTCGTTCTTTCGGACGAAGCGCCCAGAGCGCACAACAAACATTGTACCAAACGAGACAGGATCTGTTTGCGAAGCCAGTCGTTTTACGAACACACATTAACGTCGTGTCGTTCGTTCCGTTTGTTTGTTGTTTCTTTCTTTCTGTCTTTCTTTCATTTTTTCTCTTTTTTTTTCATAGACTCTTATATAGCCACGCAGACTACACACGAAAGAAAAGTGGAAGTACGAGACAAAATAACGTCGAATAGCAATTGTAGTAATGGATAATGAAATTTTCTAGTATACCATACCTCGAGGAACGCGTAACACTGTACTGTTTATCGTATGTATGCAACATGCAAAAGCAAAAATATATGTGTTGATGTGTAACAATTATGTGCGTTGTTCTTTCCCCGTTCCGATACTCTTCCATCTTTTCAGGGGTACATCGTTTGAAATCTCGTGAACTCTCCTGGTTTCAATTTTTAACGCAAACATATTTTATACTTTTTAATTTGACCTTTACAATGACGAATTTAGTCGGATTTGTTTCTCACAGTTGGTTCGAATTCAGCTATTTGAAAGTTCTATACTTTTACTTTCTGGAACCTCAAGTCGCGAGTTTGTCTGTTATTTATTTTGTAGTACGAGGAATTTAATTGTAACATTTTACGTGCATCATTTTGTATGATCGTGAACTACCGCTGCCTGCGAAGTTTGCACAGAGGACGGCATCTTGCGTGAGTAATCTACGAATTAGTCATTGATAAGGAAAATATGAAGTTTCCACTGACAAACGAACAGATAAATAACTGTAGTTGATGATAAAAACGGAACTGAAAATCGTTTCGTACAAAGCGAAAACTATTTTTCGATATCCATTACATTTCATATAGGGTAAGGGACCCAGTTATTGTGGGGACACCAACACGCCTATATTAATCATATTTATTTTTAAAGCGTAAGGAATATTGAAAAAAAGTCATTAAATATTTTCCATTAAAATCAGTTAACCCTTTGCACTCGAAGCTATTTTAACTCCAAAACGAAACATTTATTCCTAAAATATTTCCCTTTTGTATATTTTTTACGAAAATGGTTCAATTTACTCGTACAATACTGAAATGTTGAATAATTTATTAAATACAAACAAATTTGATAATGTAAAAAATATTTGGAATAATGATACAGTAAATTTTTAGTGGCGCTTTACAGTCGCTAAGTCGAGTGCTCTCTTTTAGTAGTAATTGTGCTTTAAAAATAAGTATAATTAATATAGGCGTATTGGTACCCCTACAGTAATTGGGTCTCTTACCCTACCTGTACACCATTTATTCAAACAGCCGTAGACACGATGCTCAGAGTTGTTTATAGTACGTCACCGTAGTCTGTCCCAAATTTTCAACTTCCCGCTAAATTCGCCGATCAATACCAGACCCGAAGGACAATGTCAATGACACCAAGGGAACTTCCGGCGTTCTAGCTTCCCTGGAACCGATGAACCTTCTAGCACACCCAATGCACGTGGGAAATCCATAACAGTTTGTAACGCGCGTCCTATAATAAACAGCTCCAATACGGAAAATAACTATCATAAATGTTTTCAGATGCAGCAATTATTACGTAAATCGTCGTGTGTTTTTCAAAAAAATATATTACGATTCCATAAGCATTTTAACTAGTTCCTCTAAGAGCTGAATTAATTACAAAGCATTATCGGCAAGGCGAACGTTGTTTACGATTGTACAGTAAAGTAATGTAACATTTCGCCCGTGTGCGTGTCGAAATCGCAATTTTCTAATTTAAAAAAATATTTTAGAACGCAATTGAGAGACTAGAAATTTCAGTTGGGAACCGTAAGAAAAAGAAGCGTAAATGCAGCCACAGAAACGCACACACACGATTTCCCCGTTGCACTCGTTGCTCGTGTTTACGCGCGTGGCAAATTCGATGTCGCATAAGACCGTCCTGGCAGAACGAGAAACATGCATTTCTTAAATCGAGATCCATCGATTTCCTGCGACGAAACAAAAATTCGTTACGTAATCCCTGGTTGGTTACTTTGTTTCTTAACTTTTTCCAGAGAGCATTACGTTTTCATCGGTCGTTGCGTGCCTGCCGGGAGGTGTGTGTGTGTGTGTGCAAGTGCACGCGACACGTAGTCTGGTCACAACACATCCCGGCTCCAGAAGACTTCCTGAACTTTGAAAATCAATGCCAATGTTCAGCTGTTGTGTGATAGGTGGGCCAAAGAGAGAGAAAGAGGTACGGTCCGGGCGGGGGTGTCGGTGAGAGGGGTTGAAACGGAGCGGTGAGGGGCGAGGGGGAAAACGGGAAAACCGGCATATTGATCTGGCTCTCCCAGACGGCTCGAATGCCAACCACGCTCCGCTGTCTGCGCAACGGGTCCGTGCTTTAAAGAGGATGGACACCGTATACGGGGAAACGTGCTTAATCCGAGGAGACGGGGATTCTGATGGCACGTGCGTGCACGCGGCCTGCCCGATATCGCCATATTCTCGCATACGCGGGAGTCGTTTCGCAAGAAATTGTCGCGGAATTATTCCGCGCGACGCGCAACCGTTCGCTTGAATCGCAGCTGAATTTCTCCGTACCGTCACGTTTCCACTATTAGACTTCCTTTGATCGTCTAATTTGCGTTTGACGTCGCGCTGGTAAATTTTTAAGCGACCAGTCCACTTTTACTCGCGGCTATTCACTTCTAAATTTCCTTTTCGAAACCTTTGCAGATTATTTACCAACGTTACTCTGTGACCTCGCCATTTCGTTAAAGAATATATGATTTGAATGAGCGCATTCTTTGAGCACCGAGCCACTTATTTCGCGTTATTGGTTAGAAGGAATTTCTGCAATAAAGGGGTTGTTGTTATTATCATTAGCGTATCACGAGTAATTACGAGAGGAGAGAATGTTAAAGGATCATTAAGGGCTCTTAAAGAGCATCTCGCCTCAACGACTTCCACGCGTTTCCGGTAGCTGCTGTTACAAATCGTTCTACCGTTCATTAACAATTTATATTTATAACTTTTGCTGTGAATTTTAAATGCATGTAAAGGAATAAATTGTATACAAAATAATTTAGAAATTTTTGTGAAACGTATAAGGCAAGACCGCGATAATTATTAGCTTAACTACTCTAACAACCTCTTAAACAAATCTAGTGTTTTGTTAGTAATTCACACCTTTTGGAAAAGAGTATTACATTCTCCCAAAAGAGATGCCCTGATACTCTTACTTCCAATCTAAACATATTTTAATATCAATAATTCGATTAACAGTTCAGAAAGAAATCTGAAAATTAAATTTCATTTTATTTTGCACGATCAAAAAATATTTGACTATTCAAGTGAGTTCTCAAAAAATCTGGCAAACTTGTGGAGGGTTCGGCAAAATCGGATTGATAGCGCGTTCCGATTGAATTGTTTAACGATGACTCACCATGTGCGTTACATTGGTACACTGATCCATCCTCTTTAAAAGACGCCACGGATTACGTACCTTTGACGTATTGTTATCGATCACGGAGCACGGGGACATTAAAGCAGGAAGCCCGTTGAAGACACGCCGACGTCATCGTCCACGATTTACGCGCTATAAATTACCTAGTAGAAGCCCCTTCCGCCATCTTGTACTGTGGTAGATAATCACTTGAACTCTGCGAACTCTTTGTCGGAAAAAAAGCGGAACTATACGTGCAAAATGCTACCCGCTAATAAAACTGCTTATAAAACGGTTAAAAAGGGTAATTATATACAAATTTTCTTTGTTCTTAATTTCCGTACTTTTTTTCTTAACTGGCGAAAGAGCGGTGTGAAATGGAAGCAATACCTATTCAAATAATTATTCAGTGAAATGATTCCTGCTGTCTGTACTGTTATTATTGGTGTATTAAAAATGTTCTTCAGCTTTTCATTTAGCAGAAAGTACTGGATGGTAGGCGCAATCAAGATTATGTAATTTTTTTAATGTGATAGACGAACAGGAAGAAAGTAGCGGCTCCCTTTAAGGATCGATATTTACTATACATGTATAGTAAAGATATTCCTTGGCGTATCCATGTTAGAACGTGGAATGGCTGACAACGTAACGCACGGGATGGGTTGATTTTCTACTCGTGAAAGAGGTGGTGGAAGCCCGAGGGCAACCACCCCGCCTCGAAGGAAACTCATAACTTTATTGTCATCGGTTCGTGAACTTGTCTTCCCGGTGCGTCTCCCCTTTCATTTTCAATTTTCCTTTTCCCTTTCATCGCCACATCTGTCTGTAATAATATAATTCGACAACGAATGCCCGCGAAATGCGTTTTACTACATGATTCAACGGTTACTTAACGCAGAGTTAAAGTAAAAATTTCATTAACCTTCTCATTTTCTTATTAAATTGACTAAATTTGTTTTTAATTGTCACATTTACAATATCGGTCAGAAGATATAATCAGCAAAACAAAAATTTTCGTAAAGTTATAAACAACATGCCGTAAATGGACTTAACTGTAAATTAATCATATCAAACTATAATGCAATTGTTAAACTGTACCTAATAATATTAAACAATTGTTTGTATTTGCGAGTTTGAAGCACTAAAGATCGATGACGTCGAAGATCACGCGACACGATCTGTAATTGATAAAAGATTTACTAATATATATTTCACGAGAAAATATTTTACATATGTATCCTACTCGTGAAATTACACAACATATTTTTTTCTTATTCATTGCAACCTTATGTACTCATTACACGGTTTTGCGGCGCTCAATTGCAACATTACGAGCTCACCGACAGTATCTTTTTTATTGGACCGTTAAAAATACAGATACTCCAGTTTCACATTTGATTTGCCGAAAAATTATCTTTAATCTGGTAATAAATGATCGTAATTTATGTTTCAGGAATAAGCACGACGCTTTAGAGTACTTGGACTTACGGAAGGAACCGGCGATTTCTTCGTCCGCGCCTTGCCACTCGAAAATGCATTCTCAGTCCGCGTGCGATTGTTATTGCAAAGTTCGAGAGCCGACGCAGTGCCACAAAAAAGAAACCCAATCCGAGAGGAGTCGTGTTAAACTTGTGACATCGAAAGCTTCCGCTTCCAAGACGGACGCCATTAGGAGTGCAAGGAAGGTTCCATTCACGCCTGCGAGTCCCGTTAATGATCACCAGGTAACTCATAATTAAACTTGGAATATAATGTATATAACGTAACAGAATGTTTCAATGATTCTGGTTGTACTAAAAATGATCTCTTTTACCGTAGAATATTTTTAATCATTTTTTTTTCTTAACGTAGACATTTTTTTTTATAAATTATTATTTCTTTACATTATTTCTTATAATTACATTCTAAGAAAATATTATATAATTCTCAATAATTTGGCAAATTTTATGTATTTTAAAAATCTGAAAAATACAATGCGGTAAAAATTTCGGGAAAGAAACGTCCATTGGGATTCTATTTTTGCGAATAATTTTTTAAAGACTTGCGTTTACAGTGAAGATTGTTGCTGAGAATTTCTAGCTTTGTTACAGCCGGATACTAAAAGATCCACCACGATACTTCCGGTCTCCCCGGTTCTCAGTCCGGAAACATCGGCAGCGCTCGAGGACGTAGACAGATTGGTGAAGGATGCGCAGATCCAAATCAAAGCAATTAACATGGTCGCTGATTGCAGCGGTTTGAAAACGCCTGTGAACGCGTGAGCTCTTGTTCAAAAAGGGCAAGGGGACCCAATTATCGTGGGGGTGCCAATTACTTATAATTATTAATAAAGTAATTATTAATAAAGCTCTTCTTTAATATTCATTATGATTTAAAAATAATTATAAGCAAAATGGGCACAGTAATTGGCACCCCCCCCCCCCTAGTAATTGGGTCCCTCACCCTACCTATAATCCAATTGCCAGACGTTTCATGCACTTAACAAGCTGGGAATTCGAGTAACGTTCAATTCTTTGCAGGTATTCGAATGAGATATCCTTAGACGACGAAAATGATCAACTATTGTATGTCCGTGAGCGTGTAGCACATAAATTTCAAGAGGCAAACGGCTGGATTGACGTAAATTACAGGGACCCGAAGAACGAAGGGATATCATACGAAAGGAGGGTTCCGGATAAACCAAAGAGAATCATCGATTTCTCCGCGGCGAGATTCAAAACATTCGAGGACCGCCACAAGGAATTCCCGCGGTGCGTCCTGTTTGGAATCCATGATCTTGGAATTTCGACCGCGGATACACAAAACAAAGGGAGGGCCGAGGATCCCAGCGAGATACCAAGCAATGAAAGAAACGCGAAGACGAACACTTTTTCCGTTCAAACGTGTCCACCGGTGAACATCGAAAGGCATTTGACGGCTCAGAATTTGGGGAGCATTCATATATCGCCCGATCCGTCTTTCATCCGAGAGAACGCCAACGTTGGAACCTACATAGTTTCCCACGAAGGTTGCGCCAAGAGTCAGATTCGTAAAGAGAAGTTTGTGAAAATACTCGAAGAGCCTAAGGACGCCGCGAGCAATAAAAGATCGAGCGAAACCCAGAAGAAAAAGAACGGAAAGGCTGCGAACGAAATCGAAACTAGCCCCGAGTCCTCGCTTAGTTCGAAAGGAACATCTTCGGGAATTTTGGTACATGCTGATGACGAGAAGGAAACAGCAGGGATCAGCGGGGAGAGCAAAGAAAGTCACAAATCGGTAGCACCGGCGGATGTCGCTAATGGTCTCGGCCACCGAAAATCGGAAGATCGGGAAGTACAAGTGGAAATCGAGACGTTCGAGCGACGGACGGAGGACGGAACAACGGAGGCTACTTCTAATGCCAAAAGTGACCAGAAGCAAGTGCGTTTCAACGAAGTGGTTCAAGAAGATATGGAACTATCCTCCCCCAGAGAAAAAAATGGCGAAGGAAGGTTTTTGCAACGAGATGCAAAGATATCTGTCGAATCCGACGACGAAAGTATCTTGAAAGAAAATGTTGATGAAATTGAAACGCGCCAGGACCTTCTGCCACAGCATGATAAGAAGAAAAAGGAAACTCGCGACAAAGAGGATCGTGACTACGAACATAGTGAAATCATTGATCGACGTTTCGCGAGTCATCGTCGTAAATATTGTAATCAGAATGAACAAAGTGTAGAAGATTCTAGTCGTTTTGGATCCTCGACTATAGATACTTCCAGTGAAGGTTCGGGTAATGAGGATGATGACGAGTTGTATTATCCGTCCATCGACGAATTAGACAACGTACTGCTAGCTTATAATAAGACCATCGACGATGCTACACGATCGATAAGAACAATCGACAGATATTTATCGCGGCCAGAACTCAAAGAATTTTTGCAAAATGACGAAATCTCGGAGGGCAACGAGTCCCCAAAACCGACACGACTGGACCGGAAGAAGATTGAGGTACCAAACGGCGAGGATTCGATTAGGGTATATAATAGGGGATATAATAAAACAATCGACAAACATTTATCGCGGCCAAAACTCAAAGAAGTTTTGCAAAATGGCCAACTCTCGGAGGGTAACGAGTCCCCAAAACCGACCCGACTGCACCGAAAAAAGGTTGAGATGCCAAAGAGAAATTCTTGTCGTTGCGTACAAAGTAAACGAAACGCAAATGGCAAAGATTCGATTAGGGATTACAGAGCTGTTACAAACAAACTTACAAATGAAACACACCGATCTAAAAACAGGAGATCTGCGCAATTAAACTCGACTCGGCGCAATAAGATGGATAACAATTCAGAAAATAAACGTATCCTCCCGAAAAACGCGTACAAAACAGCGTCACGAGTCGACTCGAGAGTTACAAGAAGTCGGTCGGACGCCGATTCGAGAACATTGTCGACAGTGGACACGAGATTAACAGAAAGCGACAGCGATAAAATTTTAAGGCACGTCGAGGAAACGTGTGCAAATTTTTTCAAAGTGTCTCGTCGACGAGACGCCATCGTTTTTCCGGCGAGAGACGAAAGCTCGAGCTTTACATCCTCTGTGAATCCTTCGTTCTCTAGCGCGGACTTGCAGGATGTCGATCGGGATAAAAACGAAACGATTTCGAGAGCTGCGGATAACAACATTGCCGAAGTTTCGCGTCCGCGATCGAACGCGGCGCTCGTGCAAGACGTCGAAGGGAAACGAACGGAGTCAAAAGTGGGCTTCGAAGAAACGTTAAAAAACGCGTTCAATGTCGATGAAATGATACCAATATTGGTGAAGAACTTGCTGCAGCATTTTCAGAACGGCGCGACCAGTTCGCCGCAGAATCTCGAGCTACTAATAACGGAGAACCCGTCCGCGAACAATGTTGAATCGAACGTTCACGAGATGGACACCGCGCGCTTGAAAACTGACAACGAATCCGAGAAGGAATGCTCAGTTTTCCAAGCTGACGCAACGGAGATCGTCGAAATCGATGAAAAGATTACCCAGGAAAATGCTAACGATAAATCCGTTCGTGAAAATATTAACTTCGTCGATAAGCCCGTGAGTCGACCTTCGAGCTCCGAACCAACAGCATCGTGCTTCAAGCAAGAAAGCTCGACCGCCGAGCCGAGAAAAATTGATTCGGACATTGAATCGTTGAGAGAACTTTTAAGCGCGAGACGTAATAGTACTTCGAACGGAAATGGGAAAAATAACGATGCAAAAAGCTGCGAATATTTGAAGCAGAAAGAAAGTAATAATGGAAGTGTAGCTGCCTCGAGAAACGTTTCGAGCGTTGCCGACAAGAGAACGGCCGAAAACAAAACTGATGAAAATATATGTAATTCATCGGTGAATAATTTATTGGCGAAAAGCGAAGGGACCGGAAGTACGCGGCAAAACGATTCATCGAACGATCATTCCTCGAGTAAACCGAATCCCGTAGTTGAAGATGAGAAAATCGAGTCGTGTTTGGACCAGGCTAAATCGAAGAGTTCGATAGAATATAATGACAATGTTCGAAGGACTTCTGATTCTTTGCTCGATTGTGTGTCTCTTCAATCCTCCTCGAAAAGCGAGCCGAAAGTATTAAACATGGAGTCAACCAGTGAGATAAAGGGCAGCGATCAATTTACGGAAATAAATAACGAAACACGTACGCACGGTCGCATGTTTCAAAAAGAAACGTTTCTTTCACGCTTGTACGACGAGATGCGTGAACAACTCTTACGTTCCACACACGCCACGAATTATTCGACTCTGGTCCAGCAGGATATTAGGTGCAGAAACCATTCTCTTTTCGTTATCCTTATATTCATCCATTCCGGATTGTTTTATTAATTAGACCAGTAAATTAATGCGTTAAAAAATGTTCAAAGAAAGTATTCAAAACAATACTGTTTAAACTTTACGAATCATAACTAATCTAAATACAATTGAATGAAAAACAGAAGGGTAAGGAGCCCAATTACTGTGCTTATATTAATTACGCTTATTTTTAAAGCATAACGAATATTTAAAAAAGAGATATCAAATTTTTTGCATTAAAATCAGTTAATATATGTGTTATATACCTTTTCTTTTTTAATATTCATTATGCTTTAAAAGTAAGTATAACTAATGTAGGTACAGTAATTGACAACTCCACAGTAACTGGCTTCCTTACTGTAATTCCTGAATGTAATTTTATATATCAAACTATAAGATTGAAATTTCTTTCTCATATATTCATTCCATAATTTCCCCGTTTTATTTATTTTAGGACATCGGAAGATGTGCCTGCAACAGTCTCAACGAAGGTAAGACATTTTTTCTTGTTTTTTTTTTCATAATGGTTTACATGTAAAAAATTCTTTATGTAACACGTTTCATAATATCAGATTGAAAAAGTCTCTTCGGACACTTCCCGCTCCGAAGGCGAATTGTTCATGCCGAGTTCCGGTTCCTGTTCCCTGGGTGAAATTAAAATGTTAAATACCGACGAACAAGAGAATATCATTTCAGTTTTAGTCACGAAAGAGACGTTGTCTTTGTGGAGCGACTCCTCGAAAGTGAGTACAACTTCTCCAGCAGTAATTCTTGTAATTATAACATTGTTCGAAAACGTTGGATTTGAAATACCAGACATAGGTTTCTAAAAATACGTATTTATTAATCGTATCAGATTCGTTGAACGTAGCAAAGTAAAAACCCAACGAAGATACGATAAGATTGTCGCCATGCATTTAGATAAAGAAATTTCTATTTAACTTTTGTATTTCTAAAATAATTGTAAATTATAAATAATTAGATACTGTGTTCACACTCGTAGTACATTTTTATATTTTTAGTCGTTGGTACAAAGTATGGGGGAAATTTGAAGTTGCTGCTTTGACGAAAAGTGCGTTGACGAGTACGCCGCAATTATTTACCTACGTATTCCACTTGAAGATGCAACGACGGTGACGTACTCGTGCTTCCACATAAACAGGAGAAGATGATTAATAGCTGCATCGATACATTGTAAATAAATTTGTTGTTCGAAGTGTTTGTAACATATACCGGCAAACGAGGAAAGTATGTATGTTTGAGAAAAAATAATAACTCTATAGATTGTGGCCATCACTGTTATCTTGCTAACCTATGATCGTTTATCTCATGTATGGACGAAAATCGTACGAATAGTGTTTGTGCTTCGAGTTTAAATATAGAGAAATGAACATTCTATAAATAAGGAACGTGAGATAGTTAAAAATTGAAAGAACGTAATACTACCGTGACAGATGATTTTTTTTTAAATGTCACAGACATAACCTCACATTTCAACGAAAATATGTGATTACTTATTCAAGGAAGAGTCTTGTAGAAAAGGCAATTGATATATTTCACGTAGGGTGACTGTTGAAATAATGTATTGTATTCTCATTAATGGATAAATACTTTATTCGTCGTAAGGGAACAGTAAATGGAAAAGAAAATGTGCGAAAAATATATCATCGGTTATTGGATATCCGAGAAAAAGCGACAGAAGTTCAATTGGAATCATTTTTATAATTTGTGTGAAGCCGAAGGGTTTCAATTAAAAATGGTAATTAAATCTTATCTGTGCTCTATTACTATCAAATGATTGTAACTTCATACACAACTAATCAGCTTTATGAAGAAAAAATATTTGCATTACAACTAACAATATATTCTTGAACTAATGTATTGCTTTCAGATTGACATAAATTCTGATCTAGAATCTCAGGGACCATTTCATGTTTTTATACATAAATTGACATATAAACTAGCGCATGCAGAAAATGGTGATCAAAATGTATGATAAAATTCTTTGAATTTCTAATTGGAACTTGTACAACCATTTCTTTTTGTTGCAGGCCAAAGCAATTATTTCAAAAATTGAAGAATACTTCTGTCGACACCCTAAAATAATAGTTATTGATCCCTTGGACAATATTAAGATTTTAATAAATCGTTATAAATACTATGAACTCATACAAGAACATGTACAATTTAATGGTAAATTGAACAATATGTTTTTTAACTAGTTGTCAAGAAGTTCAGTAATTGAATACCTAAATTGTGAACTTAATCAATTTTGTGCTTTTATTTTTTAGATGTATTTACTCCAAAGTTTGTAGAAATTAAAAGCAAAGATACTGTTGAAAATATATCACTGTTGAAAAAGGCAAATATTAAGTTCCCAGTAATCTGCAAACCACTTATCGCTCAGGGTTCTAGTGATGCACATAAAGTGAGCATGTTATTATTTATGAAAAACTACACTTCAAATGCTGAATGCGTATCAATTTCAATTTCAAATTTCAGATGATGGTAATTTTCAATGAGGAAGGTTTGAACAATTGTCAACCACCTTGCGTGGCACAAGAGTTTATCAACCACAATGCAATTGTTTACAAAATATACATAGTCCGTGAACATATGCACGTAGACGAGAGACCCAGTTTCAAGAATTTCTACGAAGAAGACTGTACTTCTTTAAATACTATATTTTTCAACTCGGTTAATATATTTAAAAGTGGTTCTCAATCCAAATGGTCAATCTTATCAGAAGAAAACATTCCATTAACAGTAAAACCAAAACAGGAAACGTTAGAGAAAATTGTAAAAAAAATTACAGAACTCTTTGGACTCCTTTTGATCGGTGTTGATGTTGTTATTGAAAATCACACTGGAAGATACGCAATTATAGATGTAAACGTATTTCCTGGATATGTAGGCTATCCAAACTTCTTTGAACAGTTAATAGGATGCATTAGAAAATTGTTAGTACAACAAACGGATGCACAACAAATTTCTAAAAACTACTCATTAAAAAAGTGTCTAAGCGATGATCTAGATTCTGGTTTTGAAAGTGACGAAAAAAAGAAATATTCTACAAAAACAATGAAATAAAATATAAAAACAGCAGGTAAACTAAGAGAACGGATAACTATGAAATTGATATCCCAGTTCACTATATTCTATCAAGTACAAAGAGGTATTGTTTGAAGAAATAATACACCTTTTTTTTACAATAGAACATGCTCCATTCATACATATTCAAAGACAGCTGTTTCAGTTGTATCAGATCTCCGTTTTGCAATAAATAATATTTATTTCTTTTGTACATTTTTTTTTTCTTATTTTTTTACTTCCTTATACAGTTGTTGATTAATTTGTTCATTGTTCACACTGATTCGTTTTAATAAATGTATTCATTGTAGTGACAAATACATGTAACACAAACTGCCAAAAAACAAATAATTTTCACTTAAGTATGCGGCGTTTGCAGTGACGGAAAAAACTTCGAGAATGAACTTATTACGGTTACATTTTCATCAGCAATTCAATAACAAAATATTACGAACATGTAATAATAACAAAGCTATTAATCATTGTAACATCTGTATTTTACTTTACTGATTTTTAGTTGAAATTCATTACATACGATTCATTTCATTATTGGTATGTAAAAGCTCTATGTACAAATATTATGTATAACAAAGCAAATACGGTGTCATAAATACTGGTTATACTGTAAAATTTTCTAAATATAATTTTTTTTTAAAGTTCAAGACGTGTTTATTTATTCATAGAAAAAGAAAATATTAATTTATTTACATATAAATTAATAAAATATTAATTTATTTATTTACGGGAGTATTAGATAATTTTTACAATAAAAAATACAGTTAGGTTCTAACTGTTAGTCTCTAATTGATCGGTACTGATACCCGAATTAGTTTCATATTTTTCACCGAGTTCTTTTTGCTTCATCCAGGCCTTGGCAGATGCAAGGAATTTAAGATTAGGTCTTTGTGACTCATCTTCTGGGAAAACAAAATCGAATATTTCTTCCCAGCCATCGTCATTCTAAAAATCGAAAACAATGTCAATGTTTTATTTAAAAAATTTACTACGAAGATACGAAATTTATTTACCCCGTCTTCTCCCACAATACGTCGTCTACGTTTAATTCTTCGGGGCATTTTTTCCATAATTTTAGTTCGAGTTTCGTTATCTCCTTTCTCATTTTCAAAATCTCTCCAGGCTTCTAATAGTAGTGCCCTACTTTCTTTGTCTCCGTTTGATCGAAGAGCCTCATTTCCGCGTTCAAAAATTCTTCTTGCCAAAACAACGTTATCTACATCATCTTCTGTTGTCGAATTTGCCAATTCAAATTTGGCATATGCAATCCAGACCTATACACGTTTAAGGATGAAAAAAAGGTAAATATCACAATTACGCAATTAAAAATTGAGCGCCGATATGGAACTGTATGTATATTTCTTACTTTCACGTGAAGCGTACGTTCTAGTAATCTTTCAAATAATTGTCTCGCATTTTCCGTGTCATCCTGCGCTATTTCGAAGTCAATATAAGATTTCCACAAAAGTTCTGGCATGTCCAATCTACATATTAAAAACAATAACACATAAGTATAACAAAAGCTTTACCTGAAACACTGGTTAGTTATTTTTAAACTTTTTACCTTGGTTGTGATATAGCTAATTCATAAATAGCTCGTGCGCGCTCTACATCACCTAATAGTGTTTCCAATTCCGCAAACTGTTGAAATAAAATGTAACATACAATTTATGATTTTATAAATTAAATACTAGATAGTTCTGTTTTACATACTTTCATCCATGTAGTGCAGTTTTCTGGACCAAATTCGAGGAACTTTTGATACAAAATTCTACATCTATCAAATTCTCTCAATTGAATTTCCAGGTCAATGTATCCACGATACAATTTGTCTCTAGGACAAATTCCTAATGCCATACCCTAAAACAATTTCAAATTAAATCATTTATACTTCACAAGCTAGATCAATTGCGTCAAATGAAAGATTATTATATCCTGGTAAATCTGTACCAATGTTTTCCTAGCTGCTGGTAAATTCTTTTGTCTTATTTCGAAGTATGCATAAAGCAGCCAAATTTTAGAAAATGTGAAATGTTTATGGGGAATCAGTTCCAAGCATGCCCTGAAAAAAACACAATTATGTAAATCACTCATCATTTTCAGAAAAAAAAAATTAATTACCTATAAACCTGTCGGCATCTTTCCATATCTTTAGTATCGAGTTCCTCGAAAAGAGCATAATTTATCCAAAGGTAAATGTATCTTCTCCAAAACTGTTTTTCCTGTGTAACATATAAATGCGCTGAGTTTACATTATTCATATTAATATGCAACATACAAAGTGTTAATCCGGATACAAGTTTAATCCTTACTTTAGTCGGAGGCACGTTAGCTATAGCACGTTCATAAGTTTCTCTAATAACATCTACATTTCCTTCAGATTCCACTAATCTCAAATAGTCAAACCAAGCATCATAATTGGAAGGATTTTCTTTTACTTCTTGCTCATATTGATATTTTCTCTTGCTTACGATCACGTCCTCGATACCTATCAATAACGAAATCATACAGTTATGCTCGTCTTAAAACTTACTTGTAAAATTTTGTTATGACAAAAGAAAAAGTACCTGAACGATCTCCATATTTCTTTTCATGTATAGTATATGCTTTATAAATTTCTTGTGTATTCTCTTTTGGAATATGATCTAATGCGTATTTGTAAATTACTCTGGCTCGATCATGCTATAAAAGAATATGTTTAGAATATACAATACAATATTTTATTTTAACTTGGGATGGAATCATTTTGTTTTATATATATTCACTTCTCTTTGGCCTTCCTCAAATTTCGCAAACCCAATAAACAATTTTTCATCTAAACTTTCGTCTCCATAAAAACTAATAGCTCTCTCATAAACATTGCGTGCTCCATTTATAAATCCATGAGATTCCTCAAACCGTGCATACTTTATCCAATGTTTAACATCAGGATGAACCATCACAAACCGTTCATAAATTTGTCTAGCTCTTTGTATTTCCTTGTACCTCAGTTCAAATTTAATGTAGGTTTGCCAAGCTTGTTCATCAGGCTCCCACTCCATCCATCTTTCGAACACCTGACGTGCTCCTAAATAAATCATTTTTTTTGATAAATTTTTTGTTGCTATACCATTTTGCAATATGAAATACAATAAAATGTTACCTGCAATATTTTCTAACATCTCTTCCATGTAAGTATATTTATACCAAAATTGATTTGCTCTGGGCAATATAGTAACAGCACGGTCCCATAAATTCCTTGCATGATTTACTTGACGATTTCGCATTTCCATCTCTGTATATTTTAGCCATAGTGTAATATTTCTATGATCAACATCTAACGCTCGCTCATATATAGATCTAAAATATGAATGTACAGTTTGTTACAAAATATACAATATGTGTAACCCTCTAGAAATCAAGTACACAAACACACCTTGCTCTTTGTATTTGTTTTTGACTTTCTTCCCACTGAGCATATTTTATCCAATTTGAAATTACCATACGATTTTTACGGATATTATCTTCGAAAGCTTTGCGTTTCCTGTGTTGATAATCAGCTAACTCATGAGGATCAGAAATTTTTTGTTTTGGTGGCTGTAAATAAACAGTAATGATCATATTACAAATGATTCTTCTGATGTTTCTTTATTGTCATTTCTCAAAATTCTTACCGGAGGTAAAATCTCAAGGTCTCTCTCTTTAGCCTCCCGTAAAAGCTGCTCTGCTGTTATTTGAATTTCAGCAGGTGCTTTATTCTTGACCTGTAATGAATTTAATAATTTTATATCATAAAGTGATCTTCGTTTATATATTAGTATGTATGTTTTGTATATATAGTTATAATAGAAATCATAAGTACCTTAGCAACTTTTGGCATTTTCTGAGACTTCTCCATTATGCCTGAGATAATTAAACTTCTTCAAATATGTAAAACGATTTCGAAAACGAAATAAGTATAAAGTTACTTAGCAAATGTACAATTGGTCATAAGATTTTATATTTCTATTTTAATTTGCACATTTTTGGCGGTAAATTAATAATATTAATAAATCACTAGAATCTGAAAATAATCACAACATTAATTAAGGTTATTACTTTACACTATATCGACAAGTAAATCCTCTCTACAACTGAAACGCTTTATAATAAACAGTAGTAGATAGGTTAGATTATCCTAACCTATATGTTGCGACAACACTGAGTAACAAGCTACACACTTATTCAGTTCCTTTTGGTTATTTTGTGGCGCTTATCCGCTGCATTTTATTGGCAACTGCATCCTCAACACTTTTTTTATTACAGATTCGATTCAATCCTACCACTATTATCTAGTAAATAAATTTAAAACGGCTAACAAAATTGTACACAACGATCAACGTTCTACATGACCGATTATGCTTTACGAATACGATTTTTATTAAAAAATCGTTATTTCAATTTGAATTTATTCTTTCCAAAAATTTTAAAAATAATATATGCATTTGTATGAAATATCTTACAGTAACATTTTGCACAGTACGATTACTGGCGCTGTAGTATTGTTACGCGCGCGAATCTTATATTTTTTTGAACAAATTGCGCACAATACTGAAAATGCTCACGACAATTAAATACTGCTTTTCTATTACTTCTATGAATTCGTATAACATGAAGAAAGAATTCAATGCCCGTGGAGAAGGTTTATAATTACTGTGAAATCGATGAAACACGAGATACATTGGATGTAACAAGTTTATCTCGTCCTCGGAGTGAAAACAGGCGCGTGACTGGTTTGATAGTGACGTTTGTAGATTCGTGACGTTTACACGGGGAATGTTTAGTTGCAAACAGAAAATTGTTCGAATAATGTCGTTCGAGTGACTTAAACGCAACGTATCCTGAAGCTCTCTCGAAGTTAGTGATCAAACGGTAAGAAATAAAAAGATTGCACGAAGTTATGCGAAAATTTTCTTTCACGCGGGTTGCACGAAGCAATCGTGGATGAACGCATCTGTGCAAGAGAAAGATAGGAATAGTACGCAAGAAGGAGAGGTTAATTCGTGCACAGAAAAGAGCTAGAGAAAGAAAACGAAACATAGAGGAAAAGAGAGGGCAGTCAGTGCCGAAGCTTTATCTTTATTATGCGCCGCTGAGTGAATTGTCAAGTGAAATCAGAAATGGCTGCCAACGAGCAACAACGCAAGGTGAGTAGGGAGAAATACATTGTATTTTTCTCGAATATCGAATAACTTTGCAATATGTTCCACCGAATGTTGGATTCATGACATCATCGAAGGACAAGTTTTGCGATCAAAACAGTTGAACGTGCCATCCATTCGTGACGGTTTCGAGTCAAAAAATGAGATTCGTACGATATCTTGGGTCTAGTCCTACTAAAAGAAACAACGTCGTCCTGACTTTAGTTCTGCGTTGATAAATATTTGACAGCAAGGGGGATTAGGGAATGTGGATTGCAAAAAATTGCTCGAGTCTTGCGCGAACAGGAATTGTTTAAAGAGACGTTCTACTTCATTCAAATATTTGCCAGATCATCGATGCTTAGAAAGACATATAGATTGCTGTATGCAGTATTTACATTCGCACAAGCAGCTGTCAGTAGACGTTCGGGAAGGTGTCATGAAATCCAGCGAAAAATATGCGATGCAGAATTTCCGTTGACGTTCGGCTCGCGCAAAATGTTCGATAATTTTTGTCACAATTATTAAAAGTTCGTACAAAATTTGCGAGGGATCGCGCGATCTAGCTAGTCAATGTACAATAGCATTAACGAAAGCTGCGACGTATGACAGGCGATGTACCCTAACAATTTTGATAATGCCTCCTCCACCATTTTTCGCGTAGATTTCTAGATCGATGATTATTCTACTGAAATAAGTTGAGATATATAAAACGATGCACCATATAGCTGAAATAATTTGGACTTTGTGCGCTCGAAGTAATTAGACACAACACGAAAATTAGCATATGCCTTCTGTGACGACAGAACCTCTGTGTGCCTTTTTTTCTTTCGACAAGATCGACTAGTCGCTTCTACCAATTTTTAATTGGTATCATATCGTTGTCGATTGAATCGCTAGATATGTATTTAGAGAATACTCGGAATTCAAGATTCTTTTGACATTGAATTTGACTGAAACGAACGTTTGTAAATCGTTCTTCTCGTTGCACCACAAATAGACATGATTTTCATCACAGATTTATCGCGAAATAGTTTGTTTCTTTTCTTTTTTTCATAAAAATCATTTTTGCATACTCATGAACGACGTAATCCAATTAAATACCTTTATTTCCCTAACCGTTTATAGATGATACTGCAATTTACATTCGATTTCATAATATTACACGAAATATAAATTAATGCATTTTCTACACGTCGCATTTCGCAATAAAGTTGGCTTATCAGGAAGGTAAAAATATTGAGTGATAAGAATGAAAAACGAAAAGGCTGTTTTCGACCGAAACTATTATTTTTCTTTTACTTTGTCCTTATGCACGATGTATGTGAATTACGTATGTATGGCGATCGCCGTCTTGTTCATACGTTGATTCACGTTTTCATTTCGCGATTACTTGAATAACATTTAATTAAGCATGGAGGTGAATAGAACGACAGTTAGGCCAAGAGATATTTTAAGAAACTTATATCATTTCATTGTGCGCATAACGATAAAGCATTAGCAATGATATATAATTGCATATTCCTTCTTTTTTTTATAAAAATAATATGTTTTACGTTTACATAATAGTGAACTATTTAAATAATTTTTTTCGATGCGTTTGAAGATGTGAGGCTAGAAGAAACATGTAATATTCTTTGCTGTAAATATTATGGTAGTCACAATTGATAAATGCTTTGTTATAAAAATATGACTGAAAAAACGTTGACAGAAGATCCTACTGTAATGTCCAGGAAAGGTATAGGAACTTATTGATAACAACAGTAATAATTATGCAGTAATAATTATGCAGAAATTTAGATTTCTTTAAACTTTGTCTGATACAGGTAATAGATTTTTGTGGATTATCATTACATATCGCATATCTATGTAAGCATATGTGACCTTAGAAACTGTCAAGGTATACAATTTTAAGGCTTCACAAGTGCTATAACATAACTATATGTATGCATAATGTTATGGCCAGAACATTAATGATACATATTTTACGTGTTATTATTTAATTGTGATTAATTTATTGTAAATAATACGATGTATTACGTATCACTTGACATTATATATATGTATATAAGTCTTAGAGTTATGATAGGAAATATTTTAGGACTTTATAGAATTTTTTTTTATTATCTTATCTGACTGGTTTTATTCATTGTTTTTTTTATACATGTTTGTTCGATTATATAATGCAATTTATTTAATAATTAGGAACCACGGGAGTTAAGAGAGCCAGCCCACCATGCAAGGAGACCTATGAATGCATTTCTTATTTTTTGTAAACGACATCGTGGTTCTGTGCGGTCTGGTTTCCCACATTTAGAAAATCGAGCAGTTACAAGAGTTCTTGGTGAATGGTGGGCCACCCTTCATCCAGATCAAAAACGTTCATATACAAATTTAGCACAGGAGGTAAATAATTATATATGTATAATGAAATCTCAATGTGTCGTTAGATATTTGTTTTATATAAATTTTTGTACAGAATTGAATGTATTTTTAAAAATTTTCTGTATTCAGAATTGATAGAATAGAATGTATTTTTTAAAATTTTCTATATTCATATCAATTATAGTTAGAATGAGAGAAAATAATTCCAATTTAATTATATTTCAGTACAAAGATGCATTCTTGAATGCAAATCCTGATTTCAAATGGTACAAATTACCAGCACCTCCTCTACGTACTTTGAATACTAGGCCTACAAATAAGAAAACAGAAACATGTTCTAATGAGCAACCTATAGAAATCAAGTCCGAGAATGAGTCTTCCGATTATTCAAAAGCTGAAAAGCGAGATGGACAATCAATTCAGCCAGGTAAACTAGCAGATGAATCCCAAATTGGTGGCCTCAGTTCGCTGTTCACACCTCAGAAAATGCAAATAATAGACGAGCAAGTAACTATCAATGGTTCTGTGATCGAAGATGATAATGAAGTTCCGAAACCCCCTAAAAAGAAATATATAGATGCATCTTTTTCCCCTGATCTTAAGAGAGAATGCAAAGCAGATCTTTTTGATGTAAAGAAAAAAAGAAAATCTGAATCAAACAACAATGACCAACAATACGTAAGAATCTTTGTTCTTTTCTTGTATTTTCATGATTGAAATAGTTGGCACGTTTATTTAAGATTAGTATTTACATAATCAATATTAATATTCGATTTCAGGATATAGAAGATGAGAAAATAGAAATAAATAATTTTATAACTACAAATATGCCTTCAGAAGAAACTAATTTTAGAAGTGAACGGACATGCAAAGGCTTACGCTATCAAAAGTTCCTTGCAGAGCAAATGAAGAATATTGGTACATCAGGGCAACAACCTAAACGAAAACGTCATACTGGAAATCGTAGGTAAATATTTCAATTTTCTATTCAAAGTAAAATACTAATTCATTCTCATTATTACAAACGATCTTATCAAATTTTTCTCTTAGCACCGATGGACATTCAAACGAACGAAGAAATTCTATTTCATCGAATATCAGTGAAAAAACTGATTCTTTGAGTAGTGAAGGTGGAAATAGTTCTCGTGGAGAATTAGAACATCTTGTAGAAAGGTAAACCGATTCCATTGCTTATATACAGTATTTTCTTTCTTTCATATAAATGTATTTATAAATAAACATAACTAAGAAAATAACAATTACATTTAAAGTGCTGAAGGAAATATTGAAGCTTCGAAACCAGAAGAAACAGAAACAGAAGGCGCAGAAGGAGAATTAGATTTTGGACCATGGAGCACACGTAAAAGATTTCGAGCTGAGTAAGTTCAATATAATATTTTTGCCAAAATATTCTGTAATGGAAATATATTTGTGGTGAATATATATTATTTTTATGTGATATTTTCTTGTGTAGGGATTTTAATTTAGAAAAGAAAATTGAAGCGTTACCATCCTTAAGTTTAGAAGAATTTCAGGAAAAGAAGAAACAACAACGTACGAAAAAGAAAAAAATAGTACAGAAATTAATGTCAACTTCAAATAACAAGAAAAATCAAAACAATTGTAACGCTAATGGTCAAGCAAATGTTTCAAACAATCAAACAGATCGTGAAAGTACAGAAGAATCTGATAAAGCACTCCTTGTTGGAAGTCAAAAAAGGAAAGCACGGAAACAGAGCATTACGCGTAATGCAGCCGCTACAAGTGATTCCACACAAAATGAAGCAGATGAATCTAATAAACGTAAGTATAGGATAAGCAATAGTATCTTGTTTATTTACTTCTATACATTTCATTTTACTCAAAATAACACACTGTAAGATATATACATATAATGTTTTATACTTTATCTTCGTTGACTATTATTTTTATTGTCGTTTACTTAGAGTTATACAAGCCAAATAACTTGAATTTGACGAGTACAAGATTGATTATTTGTTTAATCTTCATAACATTTGAATCTTATATACAATACTTCTAATAATAATTTTTAAATGTGTATTATCAAAAAATTTTAATTATCTATACAAATATTAATAGCGTGGTGTGCATCGCCGGATTTGGAAGCACTGGCATGTCTCGCAACAGTTGCCGCTTACAGGACAAAACTTACCAAAATTAATACATAAGATATATTTTTCGATGTTTAGCGATTGTTCGCGATACAAACTTGCACTGTGCAAAGCCAAAACTATATTCGTTTATTTCTTTAATATAATTTTTTATTAGAATAATTATTGAAATAATTGCTTTTGATTGCTGTTGAAACATAATAACGTTTCCAAGTGATCGAAACTGTACCACATTATTACTGTTAATATTCATATCGTTAACCGCTGTTTATATAAATATTAATATCGTGACCGCTAAAAGATTATTTCGCAACAAAACATATGAAGATATTTCTTTTATGTTACATAAATATTCCGCGAATAAGGTCACTGAGAGACAGTTTCCCTTTTTTTTTGTATAGTTTGTTAACGAATAATGTTGTTACTATTACATACTGAAGGAAGATTCTAGTTTTCACTTTGCGTTGCGTGTAATTATTAAAATATTGCGTCACACGTTTCTATACTTGTTGATGAACACCTGCAGTGCAGATGAATGATAGCCATTATACATAATTTAAAGAAAAAATGCCCGTATGTATTAATGTTCATTGGAAAATTTGTGAAACTTTTAATAATAAACAGACGAATATTTTCTTGAAGTAGGACCTGACTAGGAAAAATTATCAATGAACGAAGAGAGAAAAGAACATATATACTAAAAGAATGTTAGTCAGTGTGTATTATATAAGATGATGTTGGAAAGGCAAGAGTCGGATCTTGTAAACTAATTTTTCTAATTATAAAATAATATAAACATGATTGAAAGGTAACACTAATAGAGCCATGAATCTTAAATAAAGCCGTTGAGCAGGGCATTTTATCATATCTATGTGTAGTAATGATAACACGTAATAATTGCAAAGTCACTTGTTACTATTTTTGTTATTATCATCGGCATAAGTTTAATCTATATTTCATTATGTTCTGTAAACATTTTATGTACATAGAAATAGGTGCAGTATTATGAAAGATATCCTTCATGATCTGAATATCAAAAAAGGATATAATCAAAAATATACATGTATAAATATATGTATATATATTTATACACATGTGCAAGACCACTATTTATACGTTGTACGTGCGTACATATATACATACGTGATGATGTAATTTACGAGAAAGTATAAAAAATGTAAATTTTATTGTTAGTAAGTGTTTTTGTGTATCAGAAAGCATGTGTATATGTACGTATGTAATTTGATAAGACTACATATATATATATATATAAATGTATATTTATAATATTTATATCGATTAATTATTATTTTAGTATTAAGACCATGAAATTGCGATTCTGTGCTCTGTTTGAGAAAGTAAGGGACTCGTCTGTGATTTTGGCTAAAGGAGTTTTTAATATTTTATATTTTTCTATTGATTTTTCTCTCTCCTTTTCTTTCTCACCTTTTTATGTTCACTGAAGTCTAACTCCAGATACTGTTAGTAAAATGATAGGAGCAACTAATGTTAGTAAATTCCTCTGTAATACGGAAATGAGTATACTGATTATATTTCAAATGTGCCTTGAAGAGATTTGAACATAGATATTAGTCAATGACCAATAATATATTTTCGATTCGTTTCGGTATCCTAACTGTTTTCTGACATTTACACTTATACCTTCTACATTTTCTAAGTGTGGTTACGGTATATAATTATAGCGAGGCTTCGTGGCCAATGTCCGAATACGTGGAATTATTGAAAAAATATCAAGGGAAAGTGTTTCGAATTTTACTGCACAAACATCTATGTACCTAGCTTTAAAAATATAATTTACACGAACATATATATTATATTATATATATGTATATATATATACATACACTTACATACATATATGTATATGTATATATACTTGTAACATATTGTATACCATTTATATTAATAATAAAGATATAATATTTTGATGTAACCTTGAAGTTGTTGAACTATATTTTGAGACTATATGATATACAACATACAACAATAAATAAATATTTCCATTGAAAATCAATTTATTAAATTTTACTATTCTAAAAATCAAATCAAATTCTTTAATGTATATATTTATAGTTCTTGCATCATTTTCTAAAAATATGTTATGATGTTTATATATCGGGCTTCGGATTTAACTGTTCGATCCGAGGTTTTTTCGAAGGTTACGCCCCCTTGACCCGACCGCGCGTCTCGCTCCCCTTTACGGTCCCAGTTCTCGAGCCATCTCAGGCTCGTACCATATGAACTGCGCGTGACGCAGCAGCGCTCGTATCGATAGATTTCCACATCATGTGTTTTCACGTTTTCATTGCGTTTTGTCTTGCTGTCGTCTGCGATGCAAATAGCGACATCCAGACTTCCCATCGATATTTTGGATCTACCAAACAGATCTAAACGTGCACGAAAATCTTGTTTTTCTAAATGTTCGTCAAGTTTTGACAATATAATTACAACTACTTTCCAAATTTATTTTCTTGAAATTATCATGCGACGCAGTGGAGTAGGCCTACAGGGAATACCACTGACAAAACAAAACGCATTGACAATAGCACCTCATGAGTGATATGGAAATTTATCGATACGAGAGTCGCCCTAATGCGCCACACGCAGTTCATATGGTACGGGCCTGAGGTGGCTCGAGAACTTGGACTGTCACGGGAGCAAGACGCACGGCCGGGTCAAGGGGGCGTCGCCTCGAAAAAGCTTTGGATCGAGTAGTTAAATCCGAAGCTGCTGTATATAATTTAAAATAATAAGAATATTAAGAACAATTTTAAACTTTCGTATGTCCATTTTATTGTTCGTTTATGTCAGTAGTTACCAATTTTTTTTTTATTTATGCGCCTCTTTATATATTGCATAAATAAATAATTGAAACCAATCTGCAGCTAAAGTGAAAATTGTACATTTTTTGTATATCTCATTTATCAATTAATAAAATCTTGTTCCGATATTATTAATTTTTTCGGATACTCCTAAACGATAAAGAGCAAACCCCAGATGGAGAATCGCTTTATGTTAATGGATTGTTAAATATTTTTTTACTATTAAAATAAGTAGATAATGTTTTGTAATTGTGTTATATGAAAAATAAATTTCTACATTATAGATGCATATCATTATCGAAAGTCATCTTACTTATTTAGTAAGCTTTTTAAGATTTCTTATTGTACAATGTGAAAGCTTGCTATGAGTAATTTCTAATGATTGCTATCGGTTTTTTTACTCTTTTTCAAATATATACACAACTGAATCAAAATTTAAAGCAAGACAATTACATATGATTTGAAGAGTTTCTTTGCTAGAGTCGCTTTAGTCGCGATGCTGAAAACTTGGATAAGGTCTACGCTTCTTGAAGTTTGAAACTCATGAAACGCGATTAACTGACTTGACAACTACGAACGCTCGTGTGTGTCCATGTATATTATTGTGCGTAGTGTTTATATAGTGTTGTGACGGTAGTGATACCTACGCCAAATTACTTGACTTGCTCGTCCTGCAGAGTCGAAGTAAATTCGCTTGAATTTTCAACCGTTACTATTTCGTGTCAAACTTCTAGGAAGCGATTAACGATATTTCAGGATGGGCGTAATTTTTTTGGAACATATTGGAGGTACTCGTCTATTTTCTTGCGCGTCCTGTGACACCAATCTTACAAACAGAGCTCAGCTGATAAGCACGCGTTTTACGGGAGCTACGGGCCGTGCTTTTCTCTTTAACAAAGTCGTCAACTTAAATTACAGGTACTCATATTTTCGTGACGTTTCTTTTGAACATAGATTCATATTAACTGATTCAATACGTCATATTCTGCCATTACGTTTCGAACATTCTCGTAGTTGACAGACAAAGACAATTGTGCAAGATGGAATATTATTGTTTCCATGTACCTAAGAAAATGGAACTTGTCTACATTTGAACAACATGGGAATTATCTTTTGTGAACAAAAATTCATATGAATGTACACGAGAGAAAAATAATGATCAAATTCGTTTTTCTTCTTTTTTTTTAAAAGTTAAATATGAGTACATGATATAGCATTATTTTTATTTGGTTTAGTGTGTCTAAATGTAGTATACTGACATTGAACTGATATCTGGAACTTGTACCATCTGAATAAAATTATTTACAGAAGCAAAAATATAGTTTTGTTATCTTCTTAACAATACACTGTCAGTTTTTGTGTATTATCCATTTATTCTTAGGTTCATGATTTTTTTTATTGATGCGTGTATTTAGCTTTTTAGCAGTATTTAGCACACAGGATACCATTGTTAAATGTACAAAATCTCAGAGAAATTGTACTAATGGAATAATCTTATAAAATTATTACATATTCATAATTTAATTCATCTACAATGATATACAGCGAGGTTCAGGATAGAGTGATGCTGACGGGTCGTCACATGGTCAGAGATGTCAGCTGCAAAAACTGTGATGCTAAGCTCGGGTGGTCATATGAATTTGCAACAGACGATAATCAACGTTACAAAGAAGGCCGTGTCATCCTGGAACGAGCTTTAGTCACTGAAACCGATGGAATGGGTGACAATATTTACTACCCTTCAAATAACAGGTCTTAGGATAAAAAATACAGAATATCATAGTCAATATATAAGCAGTTCTCCTTTTTGTGTTCCTTCATTATTTGGAATAATTTTACAATTGTTCTGCGAATGTACAACTTATACCTATTATTAAACATTTTTGTAAATTATAGTACATACTTTGCCTTACAATATAGCATACTACTAATAATTAAAAAAAATTTTTTTCATTCAATATGTACCTATATCACGGTAAATCTGATTGGAAATAAAGATTGTGTGTACTTTATGTTGGCAGTTGGAATATACATATAAAGTAGACATGGATTAGCGACATTAAATAAAACAGCATTAATTAAATGAACGAGTGTGTTTGAATGACATAACTGAACCCACTACAAATACTTAATCAAGTATTCTTTTTCACCATCCTTTTTATAAATTCTTGTTTACCTTAATATGCGGACATTATACATAAAAGATTAGTTTTTATTAGTTTCCACATAATATCTGTTTTCCTAGTTAGCTGTGACAAACATTTTAGTCAAAATCTAAAAAAAAATTAATGAATTACAAATTACGATTAATTGTGGAATACATTCAATTAAAATTTTTGGGCGCATACTGAAAAATTGATAATGCTCGACATATTTGAGACACAAACGAACCGCGCCCCAAACTGTCGTGCGGTTGGTTGATACCGTTCGAGCAAGAACCAATAGCGAAGGCGAAGTTCTGCAACGAGTCGCGACGACGAACCAGTGTGGTCACGTAGGCCCACCATACCGCATGGTGGATAGATGTTTCCTTTAACTCAACGTCGTATAAAATGCTGTAATTGTGTATTGTTGTTATTTTGCAAGGGAGACAACGATTCTGTGGAGCAGCCATCTCCAGCCTTGCACACGGTAATTACAACAACGAGTAATTATGTTACATAGCACTAGCGTGTTAACCGATTCGAGCATACAATTTGTTGTTTGCTGTTCGGCTCAATGGCCGAGTGCTGGTCGTACAGTAGCGAATATATTCATTACATTTGTAGAATAACTCTATCGATCGTATTAAAATCAGCTAAATGTTAAGTTCTTCGTTGCCCGGCAGTTTTTTCCTATAAAAACGATTAATATTTTTCGCATAGATGAGTTTTTTTAATTCCCTTGTTTTCCTCCCTTCGTTCTTCGTCCTTTCCCCTCTACAGTGTTCCACGCATACAAAGATACGCGGCGGCACAGACGAAATCGACTTCGAAGTATTCTATGGAAATTTCAAACGGAATTGTACTAGGAAACGTATGAATTTTACTGCGCGAGTGCTTTTCTATTGTCGGCAAGACCTCCGCGACGCCTCTATGATATTTCTGTCCGTGAAAAGAATGAAATCTTATCAATTGCTGTTAGACATGTAAAGTCTCGCACACGGTGCCATTGCACCGCCAAATGGATCGTAACAGGAAAGCTATAAATATACACGCATCGCGGGGTAAACAAACTTGACCTCAGCGGAATTCTTATCGATGTATCTACAGTTGATGCAGTGTACACAGACACTTTCGAGGTTATGTCGAACATCTCCGTTCGTTATTATGTGTACAAACTGCCTGGAAATCCAACCGCTTTGTACAGTAACCGTAATTATTATATTTCGTCAGAGAGAAGTCGAACGGATCTTTACGATATTAGTTTGAAAAATAAAATACTTTTAACGCAAATTTAGATTATGGCAAGTTGATGTTATTGGTGTCTTTTTTCCTTTTTGGAGTCTTAATTCTTTGCTCCGAACATTAACGAGGTTAATTTAGTATATTATTTTTGGAAAATGATTGATGATTAGTGGTTTATGCGCAGAACACGTTCACTGTTCTAGAAAGCTGATATCTTAGTTTATGTTAAATATTAATTCGATAACACTGTTTTATTTGTTACACAATTTTAGCGACATCGCGATGTTCCTCATATAAATAAAACAATTTAAATGCTCCAACTCTAAATTTTGCTCTTGATATATATATACAAAAAAATACCCAACTCGTATTAATTACATAAAAATTTTTAAATATTAGTATATGTAGATTTTGTGTTAAACGAAAGATAGATGAATTCTTATGATTTATCCTTTGATTATGAATTAATACTGCATATATGAAATTTTGTATTTTCATTGTACAAATAAATCTTTATATAAAAAATACAACTAAATATGTAATTTAAGTAGTATATTCTTTTTGTAACAGAATATTGGCACATGTCTGTTACTGTCGAATCATCGTTGGAATACAGATAAATTGTAATTGACAAAATACGACAGAAAGTGGAGCTTTCAATATTTGCTCCTTGACATTGAAACACTGACAAAAATGAAGTGGTCACATGGCCCTTTGTTCTGTGAACAAGTAGGCGAACTCACTAGAGTTTTTTCACAGTGGAATGAGTGCGAACAGACTGTAGTTCTTTATGCTCTACTTCGGCGCATTCCTGCAGTTCAGGCAAGGTTTCTTGCACAAGCAGTGCAACATTCCTTGCACTCAGTTTCTGAGTTAGATACGCAGGAATTGAATGCCAACAATCCAGGTAATGTTTGGTACCTAATATGAACATATTATAGTTATGTTTAAAGATACTTACCGATAATATTTTACAGCATTTATCAACTCCTTACTCTCTGAATCAACGGAAGTTGCTATCAATCAACTTCTGACACATCTGCCATTGTTAAGGCCTGGGAATGTAGAGTGCAAGCAATGCTACTTAGTAGCTATACCAGAATTAGTGAGCCACTGTGTAACCACAGGTCAATACACAGAACAAATTCAACAACTATTAAGTTATACTTTGATCCATCCAGCTATTACTAGTCAAGATAGACGTTCTTTGACTCAATGGCTTCGTCATCTTGAAGAACGCATTAGCGGTACACCACCTATACATAGTCTTGAAGAGTACACCAATAGTACTATTAGGTGAGTTAAGAAAATCCATAAATTGAATTTATATATATTGTTTGTGTTTACTTTTATGGAACATTTATCTTCTCTTTAGGTGGGATAATGCATGGCAACGAAATTCTAAACAACAGAACGATCAAACAAATTTATTTGGTACACAACCAGGTACTGCCTTTAATTTACAATTTCCTCCACCTGTAACTCGCCAACGTCGGTCAAACAGTTTAACACCACCAGTTGCTCCACCTCATCATTTAGAAGTAGTCGATCGCAGTAACAATGTGAATTGCACGACCAGGCACAAACCAAGAAGTTTTAGCATCTCTGGAGACCATACCAGTTAGTTTACTTTAAAGTTATAACACGAGACATCACATGCTTTTATATTTACAATTCGGTTTTATTTTGAGTAATTGTGAACTCCTAAACAGGCAATCTTATTGGATTAGGCCCATTAAGCCCTCAAAGCTCGTGTGCAAGTAGTGGCAGCGAAGGACGTTTAGATGAAGCTTCTAATCTATCACTTGCAAGTGGTATGAGAGGTAAGCGCTTGTACAACTTCAAAAAATTCATAGTATATCGTTGGACAATGTGTATAATCTATTTGGTTATATTTACAGATGTACCGTCATGGCTTAAAACCTTGCGTCTTCATAAGTATAGTTATCTTTTCGTTACTCTGAGTTACGAAGAGATGCTTCAATTGACTGAAGAACAATTAGCAGAACAGGCTGTAACAAAAGGAGCCAGGCATAAACTAGCCCTTTCCATTGCGAAGTTGCAGCAACGCTATACTACGCTTGTAAATTTAGAAAAAGACTTATTGCAACCAACACGTGATAACACACAGTCAGCATCGTTTTCACAAGGACCAACGATACTGGTCAATACCATTGACGAGTTGAAAACAATATTAGCTACGCCCATGAAACCAAGCCAAGAAACTGATCCTCAAGACATACCCGCGCAATTCACCAAGGTTCTTGGTAAACGTGAGTATAGCATTCCTGTGAGCATGACGTTTAAGAGAAAACAAAAGGTACAATGCACATGGGTAACAACTGTGAAAAACTTTTTTAACGTAACTGTGTTCGTTTATTTCTTAGTGTGTAGCAGATTGGCATTGGATAGCGTGGATGATGGCATTTTGTGCGCTTGTATTAACATATTAGAAAAAGTATTGCAGCATGATTGCTTTACACCAAACCAGAAGGAAAAGGTGCAACAATGGCGTAGTAGACTTGGAAATCCACGACCCACTCCGAAGTAAGGGAAATGAAATAATGATTGTACATCGTTTACAGAAATAATGACTGAAGTTCATCGTTGTCGTTACATCGGTATTGATATAATTTAACAATTATAATTTCAGATGGCAACACAATTATGGATACAATAACAGAAGATATTGTAATCCACAACAGCACAACAGAAAGCCAAGTTTGAACTTAGGTCACATTCACAATGCGCATCAGCAGAACAATTCGTTCGTGGTTAGCCCTCACAGAAACAGCATATCCACACCGTACCTACAAAATAATCAGAGCCAAAGTGTAAATCAGAATACCTTACGTTCAGTTCACACAACCGAGAAACGACCCAGTTTACAAGAGTCTAGTTTACAGGTACTTGTACCAAACAAAAATCTCACAGTCTTAACAATTAATCAACCATAGATTCTTTCTTAAAACTTTGATTTTCTGTACTACAGCAGTTACAAAGAACGTTACAGCGCACATATAGCGCGCCGAGGGATCATTTTCTTGGTCAAACCGGGAACAACACATCCGAAACAACGGAGCCGGAGATTAACTCTCGTCTGGAATCTCTTTGTTTACGAATGACAGAACAAGCGATCGGTGGCTTCGGCGAGGCCTAACGAATTCTTCGTTTCGATGACTGGATCTACGCAGTAAGTCCTGTTTGAAAAGAGAAAGGGAAATTTTTATGAAGTGATATGTAGATATATGTGTGTCCGAGCTCCGTTTTTTCAAAGCCGAAGGCAAGACTGACTCCCATAGATCTTGCAACTAAAGAGATCGACAGCGATGATAGTGCTGACAGTTGTGCGTACTTTGACGCGCATAAATTCACACGCTTTAATAGCCCTACCAAATGAAAAGAAATGTCCGACATTTAAAGAGACATTACCGAGGACACTCAGCTTACGACGTCTAAACGACTCGTGAGAATTTAAACAAAAAAAAATAATATTTTTTATTATACCCGATGCAATTATACTATTTAATGAAACTGACAGAATTTGGCAAGCCAAATGCTATTAGGAAGATAGATTCTTTCCTTGACTATTTGCTGCATCTATATAAATGTATTATATAAAGAATATATATGTATACACATATGATAGAATTTTATGGGAAGCGGATTAAATCGTTTAACGTATAATATGGAAAAAAATGGGGGACGAAAAAGGTACGCCACATTATTGTGCGATGTTTGCAATATTATTTTTTTTTCGTGTTATCCATTTCGGGAAATGGAATTTCGTCTGATTTTAAGCGCCAGGGACACATTATACTAATGTAATGTAATTCATTTTAATGAACTGACTGATTTTACTTCTTTTTATCATTATTAGAATTATCTTTTTTAATCTGCTCTTGTCGCCACCGCCGCTATTGCTATATTACCATTATTGGTTTTTGTAATTGTCGTGAAAAAACAAGCTTTGCCACCATCATCGTCATCGTCGCCATCGTCATTACTATTCACCATATTATTATTGCTAGCATTATAGTTAATGCCATTATTATTGCTATATAACCCTTATTATCACTGCTGATGCCACCATATCTCTCTGACAACCAACTAACACCAATTATTCGTATGCTTTTATGCTGTTACTATTTGTATCCTCTATCGTTATTGCTGCTTCTACTACTACCATTCTATCATTATGCTATCACTATTCCCACTACTCTACTACTAGTAGCGCCACTATTACTATTACAAGTACTGCTATTACTACTATTATACTATCTCCACTATCACTGTATTATCACTGTAACTTTCCCTAGAGTGGAAGCATACTTAAAAGAAGGAAAAAAGGAAAAGTTTGATAGTTCGTTACATGCATTGAAAAAAAAGAGAACTGGGAAAATTAATGTAACACGAGAACGTACACGTTTTTTAAATTAGTCTCTAACTGTTCCAAGATGGGGCAATGAACAACGTGTATGCTTTGTAGTTCTGCGCACAGATCTCGGGAAGATTTTTTACACACACAGACACTCGAATGCGAGAGTTACCAGGTGTCTATTCTTTCGGGAACGTGGTTAGGCTGTAACGAGAGGAAAGAACAAAAAGAAATGAAAGCGGAAAAAAGGCGAAGAGTTTATACAACAAACGGATTTTAAAGGCCTTAAGAATGTATTAAGCGAACGTAAAAAAAAAGGGTATAAGACTAAATATTATATGTAGTGACGTTGAGAGATGCGACGGAGACGCGTCGTTTAATTGCATCATGGTTAGGTGATGCAACATCGAAATCTGTGGCTTTAAATTATAAGCATACATCATTTAATACCTACTCTATTTACGGACTTTAGCATTCTAATCTAAACGTCGCGAGTAAACGTAGCATAATATTTTTCGTGCAAGGCAAGGAAAAAAAGAATTGGATGAAACGATGAAAGAAGTTTAAATTTAATGGTAACGATAATAATAATAACGATTAATGTAGTATTAGCGACTAACATACCGATAAACGCGAAACAAGAAAAAAAATATATATAAACGAAAGACTGAATAATTCACGCGCCGAGAGCCGGTTGAATTTTGGACGATTTGCACTCGTTTATTCGTGTAGGATAGCTGCACGCGCGCGTGAATAAGAAACAATTGGAAGACTGCGGAAGGAAAAACCTGTCAAAATATTAAGAATTAGAACGAGATGCGAGAGAGAGAGAGAGAGAGAGAGAGAGAGAGAGAGAAACAGAGCGAGTGAGCGAGAGCTAGAGCGAGAAACGAAACCAGTTGAAACGAGAATAATGTTTAGCTGTAGTCTGTAGGTTATAACAGTTATATTTTAACGATTATACTCTTACTAGGATGATGAATCTACATAATGGCGCACGGTGATTTCTTGATTAATTAAAATTAGCCTGTTCGAGCGAAACACGTAGGATCGTCTATGCAAACACGGAACGAACGAAAATATTTTAAAGTGACGATTTGTTCCCGGCAACGCGAAACTGGCTTTTACACGTGAATTAAACACACACACATATACATATACACGCGCGCACACACAGCAAATTCAAAGAGAACATATTTTACACGAACACACTTCGGACAATTCCGTAAATAATTATGTACATACTCGGTTAGCCAAATCTGTTTCGAGCAAATTTTCAAGCAATGTTTGTATCACACTTTGCGAGAAAACGGCTTGTCCATTTGGTACCAAACACTGCTTGGAGCAGAATTTGGTCCCTATTTTCTATGAATTTGGCAGCAAAACTTGTCGACGAATTCCGAGCCAAATGCGGATACAGATGGATCGGAATTTATGGACAAATTTTCGTGGCAAATTCATAGAAAATTTCTTACTGGGTATACACACGTGAAAACGCGCAACCAAATCGTTTCACGTACGTGTACAAACATATACAATAAAATTGTACACGACACACGTACATATCGGAACGCATACGCAGAGAATGTACTGTTTTCCGACTAGAATTCCAGAGTTTCGTACACGTATGATTTCAGGAGAAACGGTCAAAAAACTAGTCAAACGATACAATTCTAATTTCTCTATCAGCTAACGTGTGCGTAGATAATTACTTGTACATTAATGATTTCGCGCCGCGATTGAATGAAAACAAATGAAAACACGAACAGAGAGAAAATCTTTGGAAACACGCGCGCGCGCGCGCCCAATCGGTAAAGGCAGCAACTCCAGTGAAGAAAAAAAAATAAAAAAAGAAACGAGAAAAACGATAAAAAGACAGGTGACAGATTAAATAAAAAAGGAGAGAGGGAGATAGGGACAGACAGAGAGAGAGAGATACGAAGGAGGGGAAATGTATAACGACGATTTTTTACGTCGAAGCATGCAAAAAGTTGAAAAAGACTGCTTCCAAACGATTTCAGGAAACTCGTTCAACGTAGAATTATTATTTCGTACTGAAACGCAGTATCTGAATAGGCGATCGATTTAAAAAAGACAAAAAAAAAACCAAAAAAAACGACGATGAAAAGAAAACAAGAGAAAAAAAAGAAAAAGAAAAGGGCAGGACCTGAAATAAGTAACGAGAAACGCAGAGATATTATCCCGCATCGAACAAATGTATATGATGTAAGTAAATAATGTAATTGTGAGTAGCGCGCGATTCTGCCAAAGATCGACGACCGTTTGAACCACAAGCGAAACTTCTGAGCCCGACCCCTCGCGGCGTTCTCTTCGTTGTTAATTCGAATATAGTCATCATCGCATAGTCAAGACGCGTAGAATGGAGTGTAAACACTCTGTGCTTAGTACTTACACTGTCGTTATATCAAGGGCCGCGGGAGCCATGGGCTCCATTCAGGATGATGTTCGATCGAAGAACGATCGGTGCGCGCGGGGGCGCGGTATCGGTGGTTTTCAGGCAGAAGGCAGAAACTTAGCGTGTGCGATTCGATGGCATCGAATGGATAAGATGGTACCCTCGCGTTGGAATACACTTAAACGGCTCTAGAAACTTGGGCATATGTATGTTGACGCACGGAACATTTTTGTTCTGTAAACGGACGTGTTTGATCGACGCTTATCCATTCGATGCATTTTGCTTTAATTCGCTTTAGAAAAGAGAACTCTGTATCACGATGAACGGTGTAATTGTTAAACGCTAGCACAGGATATTCTGTTTGGCCGGATGCTTGCGTTTCAGGTGATCGACTCGTGAGAAACGAGTAGACATACTATGTATACGTGCCCATGTATACAGAGCTGGTGACCTAAAACTGGAACCCGATATAACGTCTGTATCTTTTAATTTTTAACAGAAAATATCGCAAAAAAAGAATTTTTAACCACTGGCTTTAACGTACCAGTTAATGCAGTTTGTCATTCTCTATAAAGGAAGACTATTAAGGTATTAATGATCAAAATTTTATTAATTTACTTGGCACTTATGCTAAAAAACCTCTTCAACTTAACAATAATGAAACAGACTTTGTACTATTAGTTCTACATGATTAAGAATTAATAAATTTGATCATAATAACTTATTTTTTTATAGGTAGTGATTGATTTCATCTATGATCTTGGAATCATGAGAAATACGACATTGGAAAAACTAATTGAAGCATTGAAAAAAAAATATATTTCTTACTTAAATATTTTGTAGGTTCCAGTCAAGGTGACTTACTTTGTATATATGTATATGCACATACATATGTATGCATTGAATAACATGAAAAAACATAGGGACTTTGTTTCAACTGGGAATATTTTCTCTGATAAAAAAAGGCAAGTTTCCGGCCGAAAGCGTCGTTGATAACCCAGATAGCAAAACGGTGACACTGTCGACTAATTTGCGTCGGTAGGTTTAGACGAAGAAGTATGAAATATTCGCGGAACGAGCACAGAAACGGTTAAGGCAGTTAATCATAGCGTGAAACTTGCCACCTCGAACCTCCGAGGGCTTCCGCCCTCTTTATGTTCTTTGAGGCGTGCTTTGGCTGGTGAACGTGAATACTGATGTATAATAACGACAGTGTACGTAAACCAACGGTCTCTATATAGGTTCTGTGTAATTCTACTCGATTCGAGTGTGCGCACGTTACGGTTCACCGGTCGAACGTTTTTCTCGTACCACGGAAATAGATTTGTGACCTTTCGTATGGGCTCTGTGGGAACGGATCAAACGAGATTAGCGACGATAGCTTGAGAATAAACGTTGGCCAGCCAAATTTAGTGAGCCGTAAGTGAAACACCATTTTTATTGAAACGTAGAAAGAGGAAATTTCGAGCGACGTTCGACGACAGGCGTTTACGTATCTGGATCTCTCGTGTTAATCGATTGTGACGAGGAATAAGAATGGTTTGTCGAGGCTGGTATATTGCGTTGTCGCCAAAGAATGCCTCTGCTACGGCGCCTTCTGTTATTATTGTAAGAGACGTAGCTTTTGAATTATCAGATTGCTAACTGGGATATTTTAGTCACGTAAGCTGGATAACTTGTAAAAATGCAATTTTTGTACTGTTATAACGTTAAATAGACGAAGGTACACTGACGTTGTAGCGTGAAAGAACATTTTTCAATAAAAAATTTTTCATACGCAAATATCTGTGATTTGTCTGCAGTTTTTATTTTGTTCGCTTTCCTATCCCCGGCGTTTTCTGCTAGTACTTACGTTGTACATAATCCATTTTTCTGTTTACGATTCTAAATTAGCGATAGTTAGAAATGTCTCGTTATAAATGAGATATAGACGCTGTTAGAAAATGAATCGGTGTTAGACAGTTAGAAATAGAAAATTTATCAAGGCAATCGGGATTCACTAAAGTCAATAAAAGAGAGACCTTTCCAAACGGATAATATCAGAGGATTTCGATGTTCCCACCACATATAGCATGGAACAGAACCCACATAATCTTTAGCATGGAACAGACCCTACGTCATCTTTAGCAGGAAACGGAACCAACGAGACATAGGAGTAGACTCTACTCCTATCTTGTCTGTGGTATAGGAGTGGACTCTACTTCTACCTTGTCTGTGGTATATCAGTAGACCAATCACCATAGGGACAGATACTTAAATCTGTGTTTGTGCTGTGATCTAGTTCACCAATTGGTTGGTTTATTCCAGTAGAAAACGCAAAAAGAATCGCTGATTTTTAGCAATGTCGGTATTTCAAATCGTGCGACACGAAACCCTGTATGGTGATTGGTCTACTTCTATCCCTCGCCTGTGGTACGACCAATCGCAAAATAATGTATACTTAATACCGATCAGTCCCATACTCCTTCCATGTTGGTTGCAGGTCTGATACTTTTCTGCTCCTATATCGACTCTGGTGACTTCTTTCTAGCAGCGGCCAATACAACAGTAGATGTGGGGTAAATATATGTAATTTGCATTTTGTCGGCATTCAGATACAATGTAATCTATAATATTTCAAATAAAGGCCGCGTATCTAGTATCTTCTTCGTCTATATTTTAAACATAACCAACTTAAATATGAAAAATAGAAAGTGGGGGTAGATCTGTTGTTCCTAATCAAATAAATATTGTGTGATTGTAAGAGAAAAATTAATAAAAACAATTTCAGGCCTCTACTAGCTAAAAATTTGTTTCAAAATGGGTACCGTAGAATACGGTTTTCCAATGATAGGAGGTCTAATGCCAGTAAGTAATAAGAAATTACGAATTATTCTAACTAGAAAAGTGTTTTTAATGTATAGTTGTAAGAAATGATACTTCTTTTTCTGATACTCGTATTTTTAGCAAATTCAAGCGCTTATAGCACCGCCTGTATCAGAGGATTCAAAGGCAGCAAAAAATAAGAAGGACAAAGAAGAAAAAAAAACACCCATACTTTAAAAGACGTGGACGAGGTCATAATCGCGATATCTGCGATGCTTGTAGAGATGGAGGAGAACTTATATGTTGTGATAAATGCCCTGCATCGTATCATTTACAATGCCAGTGAGTTTAAGGCTTTTCCGAATAACAAACAAGTTATCTTAGTAGTGATATCATAGATCGTGTTACTGAATAGTGATTACACATTTATTATACCAAAGTTCTTGGATATTTACAGATCCTATCTTACAAACATACATATATTTTATATATTTCAAGACGCGATTAGCTTTTAGTCTTTGATACTTTAGGGTACAACGATTAAACCAAGGATATAGTCAGATAAAATGTTCAATTGATTTTTGGTCATGCATTTCGATAGGGTCCTCAAAGAAAACCTGCCCCTTGTGTGGCAGGCGCCCCTACCATAAAGGTACTTATTGTGTAAACGCACTTTTAAAGAAGTATGTGTGGTTCATTTCTTCTGTTCTGCTTAATTAAAAATTATGAAATAGGTCATGGACATTCTATCTAATAGTCACTATCATAATAATATTCTTCATCATCTGATAAATTCAATATAACATCAGCAATTTTAAATTTCTGGAATCTTTTAAGAATCGATTTTATGATAAAAACTTTGGAAAATATTCATAGTCGTGTCTGCTATTAGATGGTAAGTTCATGAATTTTTTCGTAACTTTTAATGAAATAGAACAAAAGAGATAGAGCATACGTACTTCATTAAAACTGTATTCACCTGACAACTACCTTTGTGATAGGGATACCGACTTTAAACTTGCCACATAGGGTTTCCTCTGGGAACCCTAAGTAAGTAGATGATAATTAAAAACTTTTAGTGGAAAATTTGATACACTTTACACTTCAGAACTATAACAATATCTGATATCAATAGCTGAAAACCTTCCAAAGGTATGTGGTCCTATTCTTACTTCAATACCTTTTTAGTTCTGAGGTGTAAGACTACTTATAAATTTTTACATAAAATTTTTATTAATAAAAGAATATAATTAAACGAAAACAAAATTTATATAGACAAATAAAATTTATAGTTATCCGGCAGTTGATCCAGCAGACATTCCTAATGGAGAATGGTTGTGCTATGCTTGTCGGTGTGCATCAAAAAGAAACCTTTTGGACAGCAAAGGCAATGAAAAAAATAAGAAGAAATCTGCTTTGGAGGTGCTAGCATTGGCAGCATCTCTAGTCAATCCTAGAGAGTTTGAACTGCCTAAAGAATTACAATTACCAATCATGTTTCCTGGTAGTAATAAAGTAGATTATGTTTCCGGTAGAAGAGGAAAACAACAAAGTGGAAATACTAATGGTATGTATATGTTATTCCTTTACGGAAGAGATTGTTATGTATGTATTTGAAAAAATAATACTTTTTTCATTAGCAGGAAGAAATCATTGCTTAGACAGTAATTTAATGGTACCTTTACCAGCACGTTTGTGCTTTGAATGTGGACGTAGTTGCAGAAAAGCACCGTTAATTGCATGCGATTACTGTCCATTGTATTTTCATCAAGATTGCTTGGATCCTCCACTTACAGCATTTCCTATTGGTAGATGGATGTGCCCTAATCACCCAAATCACTTCATAGACCAAAATTTATTGACATCTTGTAGGGTAACAGAACGTATTAAACTTTGGGATAAATATGCCAATCAACGTATAGATCAACATGCTGTAAAACTGGATTTTTTGCGTAAAGCACGCACAACAAACCCACTTTTTCGTACAAAAGTTAGGTTAGAAGGTCGAACGAGAGTAAAAGTTCCATGTTCTGTGAAATTCCAATATGAGCATCCACCAGAATTAGATCCTATACGATTTTATCATGATACTGTTATGCGATCTGTAAATAAAAACACTAAAAATCAAAGTGCAGAAAGTAATGATTGCAGAACTCCTAAAGTAGAATACACAGAAATTAAGAAATCAGATGAGCAGATGGAGATAGAAAATGATGGTGAACTGAACAATGACGTAAAGGAGGAAAATAATAAGGACGAAATAAGTAATGAATCAAATTGTAAAGAAAAAGTAGAAGAAGAAAATATAAATGAAAATAATTGTACAGATGATGACAGTGTTGAGTATTGTGCAAAACATTTTGGTTATGATATAAAAGAAGGTGTACAGTTACTCGAAAGACCAGTATTGGAAGCATTAGCACTACAACGATTAGAACAAATACTTGACACAGATGGAGAAAATTACCACTCTATCAATTGTCGTATGATGGCAAGAGCAGCTCTTTTTTCTTTAAATCATAAAGCTAAACCACCATTTTTTATGATTCATAAAACATTAACTATAGGAAGTGGCCCAAACTGTGATTTAGTTTTATCCAATTATGGTAATTGCAGCTTTATATCTTCAAAGCATGCAATTATTTTCTTTGACGAGGTAATAATATTTAAAAAGTATTAAATGAATTTTATGCTAAAATTACACATTTTTTTATAATTATAATCATTTTCACGTTTTTACTTACAGAGTACAAAACGTTATGAACTATTAAACTATAGCGAATATGGAACTTTAGTTGATAACGTACTTTATTCTTGTAATTATAGCGACGTAACTAAAGAACAAGTGAAAGAAGAAATTGACGAAAAAATACAGCTGGCAACAAAAGAACAGAAAACAACAGAAGCAGTGAAAGCTATAATAAAAGAAAAAGTATTACATTCTCAAGAACAAATAGAAAGAAAAAGAGTATTATGTAAATGTAATTTAACGAAATATGGAACAAGAAATACAGATCATTTAGAAGAAGGTTGGGAAGGAAGTGCTATTGTCGCTCATGGTTCTACGTTATCTTTTGGATGTCTGTTATTCGTATTTAATACGATGAATGCACATTTGGAGCGGTGAAACCCACATTGTAAATGTTCCATCATTTTAATGTCCAGATATTTTCTTATGCTAAATACAATTAAATTAATGAAAGAAATTTGTTTCATTTAATCCTACTTTCCCGTAGATACTAAAAAATGAATTACAAACGAGCATTTTATAAAAATAATTTATTAAATAGAATTATTTTACAGATTTTCATCTGCATCATCATTCTCAGGTTCATCAAAATCTCTAATTTTAACATCAGCATCTTCTCCATACTGAATAATATTATCGATAGTTAATTTAATATCCGCCATGTTTTCTTCATCTTTTATGTTTAATGGATAAAAACGCACAAGACTGTAGTCTTCTATAAGTCTTCCTATAGCCTCTGTGAGATTTCTATATTTTTCATTCCAAGAATCTTTTTCCATATCCGTTAATAAACTGTGCGGGTCAGGTTCTAGGTATTTATCTAATTGTTTTCGTGCAGTTTTAGATAATAAATCCATTTTACTAAGGATATTAATATGTGGCAATTCTAAATTAATCATTACACTAAGAGCAGCCATTGTACCAGATAAAAATTTTGATCCATCAACCATAAACTGACTATCCACTAAAAAAATTCCACATATACGAAAATTCAGATTTTGTAATACTGTTATTAATTGGCGAATAACTGTCATATGTGTATATAATTCTATTTGACCAGGACAATCAAAAATAATATAGTCATCGTCCACATCACCTAATTTTTCTTCTAACCATGTTGAATTCTCCAACAAATATCTACAAACAATATTTTGAAATGAATACAACCTCCATAGTATCTATGACCGTGAAATGTTAATTTATGAACTTACTCCATACAAAATACAAGACCACCATTTGGTCCAAATCGTAATTCATCATCCTCCATAGCATCATCCAGTTGAATTAATTCCCTTATATCAACTAAAGGTTCATAATCAAAATATTCAGCTGCAGGATCTAAGTTCACTATTTCAATCACTTTTCCTTCATTGGCTGTATGTTGTTGCATGGCAGTACAGTATGTAGACTGTTAAAAAATATTTATTATTATATTGTCAAATGTTTTTAAATGACGAATGTACGTTTCATTACAATATTACTACTATTAATTGATTTAAACATTTGTTATTTCATTTCTATATTTAGTAATTATTTATGCAATTTTCAGTTATGTATTTAAATATAAAAAGAAATAAATACCTTTCCACTGCCAGCTGGTCCCATTATAAGTTGTGCATATCTCATTTTTAATTGTTTGTTATTAATTAAATGTAATACAAGTCAAATAAAACGCACCTGCAAGCGTCGATTGTATTTTCATTTCACCATGTGCAATTCGATGTTGTCAAACCTGATAACTTTAAGTAAGATAAGGTTAGTTTAGTTAGGTTAGGTTCATCACACTACTATGTAAGTACACACCATATAAATGATATCAGATACAGACTGAAGACAGGAGAGTATTTCAACAATATCCATAAGTGAAGGTAAAATGAAAGAGAAAATATATAGAAACTATATTATCTAATTGTACTCATGCATTGTTCATCGAAATTATATTATTAGAAGTAAGAAAAAGCCAGGATTCATAGGAATAAAAATCATTTCTTCTTTTGGAATATGCGTGTAAAAAAATATGTTTAATATTTTAATAGGTGTACAATGTCTATTTAAAACAAACAAAAAAAAAAATAATTGCATCAAAATACACATTGTTGCTTAACTTATTATTCGAACATACATAAATATAAATACATGTAATCAATACATTTATCATAATTGTGTGTGAACTAAAATGTATAAACTTCTATAACTATTATGAAAAAAATGTTTATCTTTTACAAAATTCTCTGTCTGCCATTTTATGCAAACTTTTTACATGGCTCAATAAATTCTGATACATATTGAATGAAGAAACGTATAATCTTCAATAACAAGACGTAAACTTAAGTTGTTTTAAAGTAATCATCTGTACTTGTAGTATATATGTGTCCCTCAGAAACTAAGAAATCTAATATATTATCTATCTCTGACAAAACTCTTTTTGGTACTTGACTTTTAATTTCAGATCTTTCAATGCCAGATTCAGTGTTATTTTGTGCGTGAATAATTTTATAAACTAAAGTTTGATCTCCTGTCATTCCGTAATAAGGTGAATCTTCACTTGGTCCATTGTCTATTGCACTACCATTATGACGAACCTCTGTCTCATTGCCTTTTTTAGACATTGCTTCCGCTTTTAATGTAGCATAAGTAACCTCGAGAATATGATTTGTTAACTCATTTAAGTCTTGTAGCGGCCACATGCGCAAAATAAGAACATGTCGTTTATCATTTTGTTCTCGAAGTAAACCGACAATGCGAACGTAAGTATTCATCTGCATAGTCATATCTGATGCTTTTTTATCCGCTTCTAACCATTTAAGCGCTAGGATTGTACCTGAATTATATTACATTATGTATATAAATAAAATAATACATATAATATCAATAAAACCAACAGAAAATATAAAAGTTATCAAATCGAACCTGTTTGATCTTCAACATCGTAAGATATCTTTGTCGCAGTTTCTTCAACATTTCGTACTATCCCAAGAAAAGTAAACATACGCGCTGGAATACCCCAAAATTTTGTTTCTTCGGTAGAAGACGTAGCAAGTAAATGTCCTATCATAACAGGGACAATAGTTTGTGCTCTTCGGGATTTTGTATCATCCTGCCCATCTCTTCGACTATTGTCTAAAAAGCCACCTTCAAACTTTGCACTAGTATCTAAATTTGATGACCACATGATTACTTTTCGCTAAGTTAATTTTAATTTTCAGAAGCTAACAGAATTGTTAAGTATTTGTCCTACACGAAACGATGTAATATACTAAAATCAGATAGATTGATAGTTACACCAAATCAAACAGAATTTCCGCGCGAATTTATAATCATAAATTGGTTTTGACATGGAATATTTTTATTAAAGAGTAACTACATACATATAGAATTTTAAGGTTGATGTTATGTGGCTCCCCATAGTGATTGAGATTGAGATTGAGATTTTTAGAGTTATTTACATATTTCAAGGTGGCAGTAATAACTTTGATATACGTGGAAAATTGTAGAAATACTATATATAATAATATACGAGGAAACTGATGTAAACGCCAAGGTATAGAATTTATTCTGAACAATTCTGTTGAAACGCGAAAATTAGTATCAGAAAGAAATTAGAATTACAGTTTCGTGAAAAAAAGTTTTCTTGTGATTTAGTAACAAAAGTTGGAAGTGTTTCATGAAAACAAATTCTATGTTTAATAATTTTACACAACATAATTTTTACAACAGAATTTTGGGTTTCACATAAACAAGACTTTAAAGTTAAGACTACTTATTTATTTGTTTTATAAATTCATACAGGATATATTAAAAATATATTTTGTGTACATATATTTACAATTGTATAAAATTTATTTGGAATAATTAATTTAAAAATGAAAGATATTTGTAGTTACAATTTCAGGTTTCATATATGATCATAACATGAGTCACGTATATAACTCATTGTAAATCTGCCTTATGGTATCACAATGCACTTGACGAAGGAATGTTTGCTCTTTCGGTTTGTTGATTTAAAATTACCATAAAAAGTATCATGGCGTCTAAAGCCGATGTGGAAAGTATTGTTAACGAACGTCGATTACGTCGGATATATGGCAAGTGTGCTATTTATATTTTTGACATGAATAAAATGTTTCGATTTTTCAAGCTTCATAAATATTTACTGCAAATGTTGAACCGGTGATGAGGTTATGTAACATCATTGTATTACGCATTTCAGATTGGTTGGATAATGGAAACAATAAGAAAGCTCTGCAAGAGGCAGATAAAGTGCTTAAGAAGCAGCCAAGTAATCAATGTGCCGAAATGCTCAAAGCTTTGGCCTTGTTGCGATTGGGTAAAGAAAATGAGTGTCAAGTTATTATGGATAAAGTACGCTCAAAAATACCCTGCGAGGATTCTACTCTACAGGTTATGAGTATTTGTTACAGAGAAATACATCAACGTAAGCTTCATTAGTTTTCAGAATATGGAGTTTATAAAAATATATGATTAAAGTATAACTTTAGATATGGTTGTTTGTAGCAAACAAAATTAGTGAAGTATACGAGGCTGCGACTAAAGCAGATCCAAATAATGAGGAATTATTAACTCATCTTTTTATGTCGTATGTACGTCTTGGAGATTACACGAAACAACGATTAACAGCGCTTGACTTATATAAACTAAAACCAAAAAATCCTTATTATTTTTGGGCTGTGATGAGCATAGTTATGCAGGCCATACATGCAGAAGAGAAATTAGCAAAGACAGTTATTTTACCTTTAGCAGAGAGAATGGTTTGTAAATTATATTTAAATTAATAAATGCTTGCAATAAATAAGTTACTAATTAAAGTTTTAATAACAAATTAATTTGATAACAAGGTGATGAAGATAATTGAAGAGGGTAAAATGGAAGCAGAACAAGAAGTCCAACTGTATTTAATGATATTGGAGCTTCAAGGTAAAAGCGAAGAAATGTTAAATGTTTTATCCGGGCCTTTAGCAGTGCATCTTTCACCTATTTCTCAAGCGAAAGCAGCGCTTTTGTTGAAGTTGGAACGTTTTCCTGAAGCAGCAAATGCATATAAAGAACTCATCAATGAAAAGTGAGTACAATATAATCTTACAGTTTCTAAACATAATACTCTCGTATTATATATTGTATTTGTATATTATGAGTAGTACAGACAATTGGGTATATTATAAAGATTATCTTTCTGCGGCTTTGAAATTTCAAAAACCTGAAGAATGTTTAGAATTCTTTGATAAGATTATAACTACGTCAGAGAAAAAAGTCAGGTCTCCATACTTGGCTAAGTTCGAATTATTCAAACGCACTCAAAGTAAAGGAACCGTTGAGAACACTGCTGAACCAATGAACATAATGCATCAGTATTTCTCACAGTTTGGAGAAAAACAATGTGTAGTTGAAGATTTACGACTGTACTTAAATTTGTTACCACAAGTGAGCAAGTTGGAATTGCTTCAAAAAGTAAGTAGTAACATTTTGGGTTATGTTACTTTTCGACTTTTGTTTCTGTTTCCATTATATTACTTAAAATACTTTCACTCTTTTAGATAGAGAAAGATGTAGGTGTTAAACCAGACGAATTTCCAGTAACTGTGCAGCAAATGCAAAGACATATTCATTTAGAACAGCTACGTCGTATCTGTGGTTTGCATCATTTCCCTAACATATGCGTAGATGAACAAAACCAACTAGTAGAACGATTATGTAAATTATACGAAAAGGGTAATGAGTTGTGTCCAATTCAGGAAAGATTACCAACAGATTTTTGCCCTGCGGATTCTTACATACTTTTAGCTACACATTTACTACATGAACTGTGGAGTAATACTGATGAAGCATCTTACCTCTACAGGTGATAATATTTCTAATAAAATTTATTTAGACAAGTTACTATTTACATAATAAAACTAAAAATACTTTTGTAGAGCCATGTCAATATTAGAGCGCGGTTTATTATCAAGTCCTGCAAATTTTCACATAAAAATTTTACTTGTGCGAATATATTTGGAGGCTGGATTAGTAGGTGCAGCAGACCATGTTTTTACGTTATTAGATGTTAAACATATTCAACTAGACTCTTTGGGCCATTTACTTGCTCCACTGCTAGCTCCGCTTGGCCATCTTTTCTTGGCTTCTGCAAATTTAGAGATTTCCAATAAGTTTTTCGTCGCAAACTGCAAAGATGTATGTATTAATGTAGCATATAATTGGGAAAATCAAGGAATTCTTTCCAAACCTAATTTATAATGTTATGTATTAATCCCAATATGTAACCAGAGTGCAGATCACCTAACGTTTGCCTATAAATATGGAAGTTTTGTAAAAATTCAAGAATTTGTGGAGTTGCGGGAGCGTTTAGAGAATTCCTTCCATTTTGTTATGACTACAATGGATAAAATGCTCTTGGAATTAAGTTGGTGTGACAGCCCTACATCACTGTTCTCTACTATAAATAGTATGCATATTCAGCCTGAGGAAGATTCAGTACGTTTGAATGCCTTGCGGGATAATCGCGATTTGAAGGTAATAATAGTGATTGTAATATATAATATTTTGTAATGGAAACCTAAGATTTCAATGGGTTACTACGTTTTATGTGATTAGGTTGTTTGCGGATGGGAACCATTGACGGAAAACGAAGTAGATCCGACGATGCAAAACGAAACACGCGAATGTATGTTAAGACTACTTGTGGCAAGGAATTTAATATTGAAAATTTTAGCAGCAAGTGCATCACCAGATTCTTCATCGCTTTTAAGTCGACTATCTAGCGAATTGAAACATCTAGATGGTGAGCAAATACCTTTGACTCTGCAAGCTTTCGAGTCAGAAGGAAAGAAGAATAGGCCGTGTAAAATATTGGTTCCTATGGATGCGGTGGAAAGGTTACGAGAAGCTCATTATTCTGGGCAGTTGAAGACAATTGCTCTGTTGGCGGAATCGCTATCTCAAACAGGTTATCCCGACTTTGAATGTATTAAAATGCTTCGAGCGTCTCCATGCTTACAGACAATGGATATCCCTAAAAAAGAAATTCCAGTATCCTTTAAACATTTTCTATTGAGAGCATCCACGTGTAGTGAATCTCTTGCAATTATTAGTGCCATATGTACTATGTATGCAACTCGATTACAACCTCAAGCTTCGAAGAAGAAAAGTAAAAAATTAATTAAGGAAATAGAATCGCATTCATTGAACGATAACGATAACGTAAGACTGCTCACTGAAGTTTCATACTAATTACTCATATTGTTTTTAATTATTACTAATTTAAACTTTCTTTATACGATTCCAGAGTTGGAAAGATACTTCAGATTTACTTGCAGAAATGATTCAGAATTTAGACTCGGTGCTTACTGAATTTGAAAAGTATCAACTAAATACGGGACTAAATGATAGTGATGATGATGTGCGTGCAACGATAATAAGATACGGACAAGCTAGTCTTGGACAAAGCTGTGGACCTCTGAAATCTCGAACACAAATCACTCTGAAACTGTTGAATAGTTTAAAGAACTGAAAATGTACGAAAATTCTTATACAAAAAATATCCATCCAACTATTTACTGATTTTTAAAATTAATTCATTTATTGTGTACATTATTTTTACTTAGTCCTAACCAATTATAGATACCAACAGAACTGTTACAAATTAAAATCTATATGTAACTTCAATCACGACAAATCTGTGAACTTTGGTAATTTAGAGATTTCTCTGTTAAATAGTTATGTTCTTTTTATAGATAATTTCACCAACTACCATAAAATTATGTTTCAAAATAGTTGTGGAAATGTCGTCTCTGAAAAGCGCAAGATGAATACATGTTTTATTACTTTATAGCAAATTATGATGTTGAAAACACAATTTAAAGACAAAACATTTCTTATATGTTTTTCAGATATTTTCGTCTGTATATATTTTGAAATTAGTTTATAATTTCTAACATATTTTTAATGTTGTTATAGATCCACAAAATGCAAATTTTTATAATTCACTTAATTTTTCGTCCTGGAAACACTAGATATCTGTCTAAAAAATGTGTATAAATCATAAATAACATGTATCACAAATAGTAACACAAAATTAATTTAAAGAAAAATATTATTTTTAGTTTTATGACAAAGCTACTTATTTGTACTTTGCCTTCTACATTGTACATTAATAAATTTATTACTTGTTAATCATGTAACTTAAATAATCAGTTGCCTAAAATGTACGAAATTAATAAATTGAATAAATTTATATGAAACTAAGTTTCATTTTTTTATTACACATTCATAGTTATCGAATATTACCATGTTTACTTTCGATTCATGACGTATGATAGAACCCCGATTATTCGAACTAGTGAAGAAACATTGGTGTTCGCGGACATGGTCACTTTATAATGATAGAGCAGTACATAGAACATAAATATTAATAACAATTATACATAATTAAATAAAATACGATTCAGTTGTGTATATTAAAATTTATAGGTTCAAAATCTATAAATGATTTGTTTACGTATGAAATGTGTTCGTATAATGGAACGCTCAAATGATGAAAGTTCTGTTCTATTTTGTTTGTAATTTAAAAAATTATGATATCTACCATATCTTTGGTATGTTTTATATCAATCATTATGTATTTCAAATTTATGGCATGTACATAAATTTTTGAGATTGTTTCTGCACAATAATGAACAAAGTGGTAACTCGTACTGAGAATTATTTAATTGTATCATTATTATTGACACGATTAGTGTTCAGAACTATAAAAATCAAATGATTCTTATAATTTCGTAGCAGAGAGAAAATGAGAGTGCTCACGCCCGGGATTTTAGTGTCCCCACTTTTTCCTGCATCATTTTTTTAGTCTGGAACAGAACCTACATTATTTTTAGCGCGGATCAGAACACATTTAAATTTATTTAGCATGTACCAGGAATCAGAACCAGAATTACGGGAGAATGTGTCGCTCGAAAAATACGAACATTTATTCGAAGCTTTCGAATAAAAGATACATATGAAAAATGAAAAAATGTTTCGTTTTGAACGCCTTGGCACCTTGGAAAGAGGCTAACGCGAATTTCAGATGTGAATTTCAGGACCGTAGCCGGGTCCCAGGGGGACCCGGCACCCGTTTTCCAAGTGAATAATAATAATACATATGGAGAAATGTTATAGACGTTCAAGATTTATGAAAATTGTATTTCTATAATTTGGAAACGTGGTGACCATATTTATTAATATTGTATTTATAAAGATAATTGTAAATAGATAACATAATGACATCAAATAAAAAATATAATTTGAACATATAGTCATAACATCAGATATGTAGATAACTCGTCTATAATTCGTCGTCTATAACTCGTCGTTACTATAATTTATTTTTACTAAATACTAGCTTCTAGTCTACCTTCCAGTTGACCAGGGATCTTCTAGCTAGCTTAAGGTGGACGAAGGGTCATTTAAAACTTGACGAGGCGGGCAAGCTGTTCGAAAGAATAATTGCTGCCCGCCTCGTCGAGCACCTGTCGCGGGGTGGTCTCGACCTCAGCGACAGCCAGTATGGGTTCAGGAGGGGGCGCTCCACAATAGACGCGTTGGAGCGTCTGCGCCTCCTCCGTGAACGGGCTGTCGCTCGGGGCAGGGTGTTGATTGCAGTGTCGTTGGACATTTCCAACGCATTCAACTCCCTGCCCTGGAAGGAGATAGAGGAGGCGATGGAATACTTCCAAGTGCCCCTCTATCTCCGGGAGGTGGTCAGGAACTACCTTCGCGGCAGGAAGGTGGTGTTTACCGGCCGGTACAAGACTGTGCACACGAGGGAGATGCACCGCGGGGTTCCGCAGGGGTCGGTCCTTGGGCCGCCCCTGTGGAACCTGGGATTCGACGAGGTGCTGCGGGTTGTTCTCCCCTCGGACACGGGTGTCATCTGTTATGCAGATGACACCCTGGTTTACGCCGAGGGGGAGGATTGGAGGAGAACCAGGCACCTGGCAGAGGCTGCCCTGGACTGCGTGGTTGGGCGAATCCGGAGGATGGGGCTAACCGTGGCCGCCGCAAAGACCGAGGCGATCTGGCTGTATGGATCGTCTCGGTCGTGGCGGCCGCCCCGAGGTCAGGACCGCCGGATTCGTGTCGCTGAGACCTCCGTCGAGATCGGGTCCAGCATGAGATACCTGGGCCTGGTCATCGACGGCCGCTGGCGTTTCGTGGAGCACTTTCAGCTCCTCGTCCCCCGATTGGAACCCGGGGCGCCCCGAGCTCGTACGTCATTGCGTCCCAATTTCGTTCGATTAATTTTTGATTGGAATTGTTCATCTTTCCAATTGAAAATCACTTCTGAACTTTTAAAAGTTCTGGGTCCAAAATTTATAAATCTAATTTAAAATTGGTTTTCCTCCGAACGGCGGTCCCTCAGGGGCCCACTCACGGATGGGGCCGTGGGTGAGTACGGGTATTGGCGAACCCGAGGCGACCCGAAGCGCCATTTCAGTAGATCGAAGTTCTGACT
>CM052146.1:5312430-5477657 GCA_028454255.1 Halictus ligatus
AACCAAATTAATTTTTAGTCGCACCATGCTCAACAAAAAATTACGAACAAATTCATGAATATTCTATCTAATATCATATAAGACTGAGATTTTTTTCATAATTTTTGGTTTGCAACATCGATTTTTCGAAATAATTCACATTAATAATCACGATGGGACACAAGTAACATAATAACATAAACCTGGACAACTGAAAACTTCGATATAAAATCGGCAATTTTATGCATCGGATTTTTTTAAAAATGGATTTTGCAGCCAAAAATTCAGAAGAAATCTCAGTCGTGTATGATATTAGGTAGAATATTCATGAATTCTTTCTTAATTTATTGTTGAGCACGGTACAACTAAAAATTAATTTGGTTTGGAGGCACTTTTGACTATATAATCCGGCTTTGTCTTAAAAATCAACAAAAAAAATTATTTAAAAAATTTAGACACATTTCAGTATACGCTATTAAACCCGATTTTTAAAAAGAATTTCTAGTCCTAATTTCGCATTGGTATCTTTTTTAGTTTAAAAGTTCTAGCAAAATGTGCACTTCGCCGAACCGGGAATCGATTGCGCTAATCGGTGGAATGCGTCGAATAGTCGAGCAGGCTGCTTAGACGACGTTACGTCAGAGTGGGGGCTGAGTCGGCGGAGGGGATACCCCCCCCCCCGTGGGACGACGTCACGCGATTCTGGCATCACTGATCCAGTCCCAGAGTAGACAAGATTCGTTACCGAAACCGTTTTCCATAAGAGTTTTCAATATTAATTTAGTCTTCGTTATTCTCCGATTTATAGCGAATTTAGATTCGTTTTTATCAGAAAAAAATCTCCAATCAGCTCATAATATTTTCATTACGATATTTTTAATAATAAGACAGTTGGATTCTGGTTATTCATTATTAATAGGCAGTGCGTTACAATGTTGCATTTCGTACTCTCTTCCGATCATGGTCTTGAGAATTTCAGTGGTTCATTGTCAGTCAGTCAAGCAGTTACCGGACACAACAATGTAAGCTCCTATTCATTGCTTACTAATAAAAATCTAATTCTTGTAATAATGTATTGTCATGGTATGAAAATATGGACAATAAATTGTAAATATTTTTCTGGTAAAAATGAGTCCAAACATGCTATAAATAGAATGAAAAGGTAGTTAAGGAAGTGTGTCCGAATAAAGTGTAAATAAATATACATAATTACGCGGAATATGTACCAAAAAAGTAACATTAATAATGATATATTTAGATACTAGTAGAAATACGTAGTAATGTTTTTAATATGAATTCCTCCGCATGTGTGTGAATTTGTGCTTCTTGATGCTCCCTACATATACATACATGTACATTATATATGTATATGCGCAGATGATCCCCTAGAAAGAATACATTACAATTAGACATAAAAACATACTTTTACATATGTAATAAATTCTACTAGTTATTGGGCTTTAAAAATCAAGCCACGTTACTATTAAAACCAGATATACCATTATACGTATAATGCAATTGTAATAGCATGCCATTCTTTCATCTTAGTTCTTCTATTACTTCCCAATGATGTAGTACATGCAGTGGTCAAAGTAATAAAATTAACTGGATGGGCCACTTGAAAGCATGAAAGAAGGTCTTATCCTTCCTAGACTATATTAAATGTTTACCAACATCAGCATATGTATACAAACGTATACACCACAATAAAATATACGAAGTTATATATTTACTCAAAAATCAAGCAAAAAAATCTTTAAGAATATAATACAAAGTCTTTGCATGATAATAAAACATACAAAACAAAACTGCTACAATCACCATATTCCTTGAACCAAAGCAACTACAAATGTATTCCAAATATTACAATGCAGCTGTATATATTTCTTAATTGCTTCTATAAAAATAAACTTTACAAAATGTTTATTAACCTAGTTTTCAGAATTTCATATACACGACGTATACGCAAATCTCTATGCGTGAAATTCTAAAAATATGATTAACAACTTATTTTAATGAATTTATTATAGACACACTTAAAAAGTATATTGAAATACCAACAGGATTATCGATAAAAATGAAAAAATTTAAACACGTCTGAAATGCGATAATTTGGAAAATGTTTTCGCGGAATTTTTTATACATCTAAATTTCTTGCCGAGCCACACTGTATCCTTATGAATTTTTACTGTTAATGTAAAATATACAATATCTTCTATATGTTCAGCGCATTGATCTTGATTAAAGCAGTTTGGATACAAGGGTGCAATTACGATCTGCAATTTCCATGTAAGAAGATTTTAATTTTATTGCGTTAAATAAATTTGGAGAAATTCCTGGCCAAATGTCGATTTCCCCGAACCATCGAGTAATTGTGGATGGACTTGGCAAATGGAAACCAAAAATGTCACGCATTTTATGGTACAAAACGGGAAAAGTGTAGTGCATTGTCATGCATAATTGTTGCTCCTTTTTCGAAAAAATTCGCCACGATTTGGATTTAAATAATATGAGGATAACAAATGTCAATAAGTACCCGGAAATTCTTTTAGAAATTGCTTTTTTCAAACATATATCATCGATATTGCCTGAAGAAAGCTTATCTTGCAACCGGTTTATTGCCTTACACTTTGCCAGCAATTGCAAGCGAAGAGTCTTAGATTTTTTCTTCTCTTGCTCTAATTGCATCTGGGTTTCCATTAGCTGCTGTTCCAAGCCATTACAACTTTGTATTGATGACATGTCATCCTGTATAGACATAGTGTCTGACTCAGTGCTAAAACTATTATTATTCATATAGGACGAATGAAAAATTTCCGGTACGACATCTTTGCGCAGTCTACTCGGCGAGTAAAAAGAATGATTAGAAAAATGTTGACTGCGCACATATTGATTTTGTAATTTTTTATCAGACATTTCCACACAATCATCTAAACCACAGTTAATCAGCCACGTTATGCACCTATCATTATCTATCGTTGGAAATGAATGAAAAGAAATATTGTTCGTTGTAGTACGGTTTGTTAAATCACAAAAGGGATAAGCAGACTTTTTATAGTGAGTTTTCCGTTCATTCCGCTTCATTGTATGCAAGAAGTAGGATAGCAAAGTGATGAGAAAGAAAATAAGCAGATTACGGAACACCAGCTTTCTATAATAGTAAATGCGATATTTACTAAGCGTATGCAATATAAAATAATATATATGTATGTACATGATTTACCTGAATCTAAGCTTCCCCACGTAGAAACGTCTCCGTCGATGCACTCGTGTAACAGGCGTAACGAAATTAAAAGGACACAACATTCTTTTCATTCATCATTTATAGAATCTCCGACATGAGATTTAAAATTCTATCAGCAACAGCGCCGTTGTAGAATATTGGTTCCACAATACAAGTTCTGGCTGATACGGTAGGATGTGACACGGAATGGTAAGGGGGCTCTAGAGCCCCCCGAGTGTGAGACAAAAAAATACATTGGGTGATTGGTCTACTCCTATACCTCGTCTGTGTTGATAGTTCCACGTTCGTAGTTCCACTACCGACGAGAGCATCACGACATTGGGGCCGTTACCGACCGGTCCCAGCACCCACCTGGCCTTGGAACCCACTTTGAGACTCGCAGTTTAACACGGGGGCTGGCAGTCTTTAAGAATCTCTCGTCGGTGTTTGTTGTTCGAATTTTTCCGGGTTTCCTATTTTTTACAACTAGAGTTTGCAATTACAAAATTGGAAAAAAATAAAATACGTATTATTACAATTAATATTATACTTAATTTATATTAATTAGAGATTTTGTATATAAGATTTACATGTTAGTTACATATTTCATATAAAACAATTAAGCTGTACCTTCTAATTCTGGTTAAAAAAATAATGTGCGTTCGGTTTTATGCTAAAAGACGGCCCGGTTCTGTGCCATGCTAAAGCGACGATGTTACGAAAGTGGAAACGTTGAAACCCCGGGCGTGAGCACTCTCCTATCCTCTCTACCTATATCATGTCTGTGCTCTAGAGTCCCGTGGACGTGAGATAAAAAAATACATTGTGTGATTGGTGGTCTAGTAACATGCCTTTTGTCTGTGCTAAAATCCTGACAATGAGCGAATGAATTCCTCTCTCAGCTGTTCATTGATTACTATCGAACCGTTGTCATAGCTACATACATTTGTTGTTCATTGAGTGCTACAGTATCTACAGTTACTAGGCTGTTTGAATATATACAATATATTTCATTGAAGTATGAGTAGATAGAACGCAAAAGCTATAATCAAATGAATATTGAACGTAACCTTGCTTAGAAAATAAATTTTGATTGCAATAATGTCGGTGGAGCATAATGAAAAATATATTTTCGAGGCTGAGTGGTATGATAAAATAGCAAGTATCTTGAAGAATTTTTATTTGTATTATTATCCGTATGATAACACTGTTGAATTGGTACGTGTTTCCTGATTTTGTTATTTGAATAATTTAAAAATCAGATTATGATCTTATTTTATTTTGTAGTTTGATATAAAAGCAAGGAAAACGTTTCTAAGGAGAACGAAATGCGAGGGTATAAGGGCAGACGATTTTTACGTGGGTGCAATTGTAACCATTTTTTCACGAAATATAAAAATAACGGATTATGCGGATTGTACAACGCGAAAAAAATTACAAACCAAAATGCAGAAGTATTTTTGCCTTGAATATTAAATGGTGTTTAAAATATGTTATCAATTGTTATCATTGGTAAGATATAATTTTTTTAGAACATTTGCAATGGTAAAGCCAGATGCACTTGATCACTTAGGAGAGATATTAATGCGCATAGCCTCCTGTGACTTCCACATTGCCAACATTAAAATGGTCAAATTGACACAGGACGAGGCAACGACATTTTATCAAGACAGAGAGAGTACAGATACAGCGTAATACATAAATCATTCTCCTATGTGCTTTTAATTGTTAAATGCAAATTCTATCTTTCATATTTTTTAATTAGGTATGTTACAAATCATCTTATCTCCGGACCTATTGTAGCTTTAGAATTATTGGGTGATCATGCAATTACACGTTGGCTAGAAGTAATTGGACCAGATGATAGCGAGGAAGCTCGTTCTAAAGTTCCAAATTCTCTCAGAGCTTGTTACGGTAAAGACAGTGTTCACAATGCTTTGCATGGTTCTCTTAATGAAGAAAATGCAGAGAAAGTTCGTATTATCTTTTACTATTGTTTTAAGTATATGTACACATTATGCCTCCTTGTTTTTTTAGGAATTACAATTCTTCTTTCCCGATTCAAAAAGCAAAAAGAAGGGCCCGGCAAATACAGCCACTTTAAAAGACTGCACTTGCTGTATTATTAAGCCACATGCTGTTCAAGCTAAGCTAACAGGTGTGCAAAAATATATTTCTAACTATAATGTATATCATTGCATTGTATCATTATTTATTTCCTTCTCTGTTATAGGGGACATTATTAATGACATTCAAAAAGCTGGTTACACAATTTCTGCCATACAACAGTTTAATGTTAACCCATTTGACGCAGAAGAATTTTTAGAAGTGTACAAGGGAGTGCTCTCGGATTATGGGGTGTGTAGAAATATTACTGACCTATCTTGCTTTGGAAGGACTGTTAACAAATATGGTTTTAGGCCATGGTAGGAGAATTACAATCTGGACCATGCATTGTAATGGAATTAAAGCACAAAGATCAAACATTCAATGTACAAGGAGAATTCAGGAAATGGTGTGGTCCTATGGACCCAGTAAGTATACGTGTCTTTTCACTAACTTCACAGTATTCACGGTCTTGTTGGTTGCAGGACATAGCGCGACAAGTAAGACCAAACACCCTTCGAGCTAAATACGGAAAGACAAAAGTACAAAACGCTATACATTGTTCTGATTTACCCGAAGATGGAAGTTTAGAGGTAATGGAGTATATAGCACTAGTTAAAGTATAAGCACTAGAAACACTAGTTAAACAAGCTAATTAATTTTTTACAGGTGGAGTACTTCTTCAAAATTCTTGATAACAGTTAAACACAAAACGAATAATATAGAAAATGTCACCATTTGCCTTAAATAAGGAACATCAACCGTACTACTTTTGGACCTAATTATTTACAATGACTCAGAATGTAATAGTTATTTCCACTTTTTGATAATAAAAAATATTGAAGGCATTTCTTGAACTTCGTTGTTAATTGATTAATAATCGACTTGTTTTTTTTTAACTGATAGTTTAAAAAACTGTAGATACAAATATTAATTGTTAAATTAGGTCGAATACATTATAATTAATAATGTATTTACGATACTTTCACAGCTTTTAGGAGATTGAGCTGATTGATGAGATTTTGGAAGAATTAATTAAATCTTCGAATAAGTTTCGTGACAAAATTAACTTATTTTTAACAGAGATATTTAAACTGTAACTGTCACAAGATACTTCGTTAACGCGTAGAGATCTCGTCTCATAGTGATATGGTTGCACCATCGTCGGCGAAGAAGAAAGTGTCAGAGCGGTGTCACATATTAAAATTCTGCAATCGATTGGCGTTAATGGCAGCCCATCCATTTCGAATCCGCCACGCGCCTGTGCTTATCCCGACTTAATAACAGCGTAATGATGTATGTCAAGGATCTGCGGCGCCTTTTGTGATGAAAAGTCGCGAAGATGCGACTGCCGCGGACGAATAAGTGAAAAGATCCTTTTATTTCTCAGCGGTTATCGCAATTCTTCGAACTGAAACCGTTGAAACTTCTCATTAAATCCGCTTTAATGTCTCGCGGCGGTACGGAAATCACGGACTGCTGGAGACCAGGACGGGGATTAACGCAGTCGCAGAATTATTTACGATACTAAAAATATCCTGAATCGCGAACTGCTTGGTATTTATTCGGTTATCAGCATTCAAAAACAACAGAAATTTATGACGCGTGACCCAGTAAAGCCTCGATACCTATAGAAAAAAACGTCCTCTTGATGCGTATAACTGCGTATAAGGCAGCAACCAATTTGCTTAAATTTTTACCCAGTAAAATTGGAGACGTGATTAGAAATAATTTTATATAAATTAATAAATTAATAATTTATATAAATTATAAATTCATACATAGCTGTTGTACTTCGTGTGAGTGAATTTAAAACATTAATTATAGATTTTCATTACCAATAATGTACTCATTGACAATCCCGAAAATCAGGATCTTCGAGGTCGCCGTTTCTGTGATCGAATCGGGTGCACCCTTGCCCGCTCGAGAAAAAGTATAGTAGTGCTCGCTTAAATTTTGCTAAATCTGTTACGCTTACGTTCGAATCCTCTCTTTCAGCTACCGCTTGGCGCCTCGAGCTCTGCCTGAGCTTTGTCTCTGAAAACAAGAAAAGAAAACGAAACTCTTACTGGAAAGGAGACATACGTACTTCAAGGAGGCGACAAGAGGCGCAATAAAGAAAATTTCGAGTTCAGTAATTTTTGTCTTACCCTTTCAAATTTAGTACCAATGGATTATTGAGATTTTTCTGGTTAAAATGAGTCCAAACATGACGTAAATCGGTCTACTTTTAAAAACTTCGTACATAAGACGTACTGTTTGTCCGCCGGATGATGATTAGTCGAAGTGTTTACGTGCTCACTCTATCTTGACTCCCCCACCATAACTTCGTTCTTCGTCATCGCCTTCGGACAATGCGTGCAACGATAGGGGAGCCAGAATAGAGCAAGAACGTAAACACTTTGTCTAATCATCATCCGACGGACGAACAGTACGTCTTACGTACGAAGTCTATAAAAGTAGACCGATCTACGTCATGTTTGGACTCATTTTAACCGGAAGAATCTTAACAATCCGCTGGTACCACAATTGGAGAGGTAAAATAAAATTTTTTTTGTTTCGCTTTTGTTCACTGTATCTACTCTCTTACTTCGTCGAGAATAGAAAATTGAGAGAAAACCGACGGATTTTAAAACTGTTGGTGATATGTGCCAAAGATTTTTTAAATATTTCGGCTCAACTAGATTTTGCGACCGTTTCGAAAAAAAGAGTGGTTTAGCAACGCGAGTTGCAGTCGTCAAATGCTTATGTTAAATTTCACGAATTCAGACAAATCGTTTTGCGCGCATACCGATTCAACGATGCTCAGAAACTGCAACGGCAAAAAGAATCGCAAGTGAGAAACCGGAATACTCCCTTAAGTGAGCAGTACGGTGCTTTCCCGCGCGCAACAACCCCGGAAAAATGGCCGAACCGGTTTCCGTTATCGGTCACGCTTCTGTCAATGGAAGAGGCGCGAATCGGCGCGATGGTTCGCGGTCACGCTCGTCCACACGATTGGCGGTATTAGAATACTTGCGCTTATTTTCGTGCCGGTCTCGCCGCGACGATCGGCTCGGACCAGTAGTGCGCTCGACGGCGCGCGGAACGGACCCAACGGCACTCTTCTGGGTTCTCGAAAAACCGTTCTTGCTCGAAACCTTCGGTCCGAGACACGGATCGATCGAAATCGTTTTTCTTCGCGATTGAAAAATTCGCCTTTCGCATTCAAGTTTCAATCCTGCGGAAACGTAGCATCTTTGTTTATTCTTTTTTGCTTTTCTTTTTTTTTTTTGGTGCTGTGGTGATCTCGGGAACATTTTTACAAGTAGGTCCTCCGCGTGGGCGAAGAATTCTTGATCATAGGAATTCACGCCGCAGGCACGTGTGTCGCTTCCGGAGCTTCGATCACAGTAAGTCGTCCCCGTTCTTGTCTCCGACTTAGGCGAAATAATAATAAGTATCGTCTTGTATGGAATAAATAAATTTTTTCAGTCAAGGCATTATTCGGTCCTATTCTCCGACAAACCGGTTTGTCTGCTATCCGAAAAATAAAAACGAGAGGCTGTGGGTTTGGAGTTTTTTCGCAGCTGAAAATTTTCGGCGAACCATTCTGCGTGTTAATAAATTCGGCAGTTATAACTGAACTGCCGATTTTATGCATTTATGACAAAAATGGGTAACCACAATTTAAAGTAGTGGACATATTAAAAAGATTTAAGAGTATCAGCGTATTGGTTTCAATTGAATAAAATAATTAAAAAAATAAATAAATTTTTATTTCGCTCCTGTGTCTTGCAATCGATGCAAACATTTTTTTTATTTTGCATAAATATCCGTAGTGTAGTTATAACTTTCAGGGAGAACAATAGTCTAGTTCGAATTTGTGTTTCGTTTTTGCAATCATCTGATTGGCGTGAACAACTTTAGTGAAAATTACGAGATTTATAAACAGCCTTTGTGTTTCGTGTTGATTAACTCAATTGAATTCAGCATTTTTTGATTATCATGCGCTTAAACCGCGGTGCATTTGTCAAATTAACAGCACGCAGATGAACAACGAAGAGCTCGCATGCAGCGATTAGAGTTGTTGGCTGCGTTCAAATTTAATGGGAAACATTGCTGCAAATCCGATCTACTGTGTACATTAACTACAGTTTGCCGCGGCGTTGAAAATCAGACTTAATTGAATAGATCAAATTAAAACCGCGGCCGTGTTGTCACGCTAAAAGTAAGTGAGGAAGTCAGTCATTTGGCCGAAGCAATTAACAATACTCGAGAACAACGTTATTATTAAAAACCGCAACTGCCTTATTAATGGAACGTTGCGTTGTGCACTTTAATACGCTCGCCAAGTAAATTTAAATAATTGTGAATTTAAAGTTTCACAACCGTTTAAATAAGTGGTCGTACGATAAATCTGTTATATCTGAATATTATAGTCATTTACCGTATGCGAAGAATGGAATTCTCACGCTGGTATTGCAATTACGAATGTAGCAATTTATTATTTATATATTAACAGATTTAGTTATTTCCGTATTATTATCTCAATTCATCGACGCGCCTCGTCGATTAATGTATTTTATCGCGAACAGGCGTAAAAGGTACGAAAACGGTCCTCATTGATGACGTATTGAATCAGTAAAGCTTCTCCATGCCGAAGACAGCAGCGACGCGTGTCTGCGAGTACTAATAATGTAATTTGTGAGTTCCTTTCAATGCTCCTGGCCGCCTTCGTAGCCGTGCCGGAGGCAATAGGCAAGAATTTTTAATAAAGCGATACTTCTGACAGAGATCAATGTCTGCGACATTCACTGAACCTCAATACTTCTATCCAATCGGTTGCTATGGAAGTTTTTCAACTTTTCAAGTAATTCTGATACGGTATTTTTACCAATCGACATATTTTTACAGTTCCAGCATAACCAAATACCCTCGTGTCGCGACTCCCCCCCCCCTTTTAATCGCATTTCAAGTACCAAACCTCTTTAAATTCTAACCTTTAGACTTGAGATTCCAAGTCTTTAGATTCCAAAAATCAGTAAATTTTGAAATTCTACGTTAACACGTTCTTTTGTAATTTTTGAAAGTCTATGGCTCGAGGCTAAGGATTTTTTGATAGATCCATTGACAGTTTTAATTTGACGACATAGCCAAATGATGTGATTATGAAAGTCACTCACCCCCGGCAAGCGACGCTCCTCTTTTCTCCTGCTGGAGACGGTTAGGATTCTCTCGGATCGTTACACAACCCTAAGTTATGTGCGCCATTGAACTGTCCAATGCCTAGCCATAGGTTTGCCCATCTGTGGAAGACACACTCTACAACCATTTATAGATTAGTTAGGAATTGCGCAAGGGAGAAATTCTCGAAGAGTCGAGTCTCCTTTCCTCGACACCCTGGTTCTGTACATGATGTGAATACCACTCGACGGCGAGTTACACCCCAACATCTGGAGGAACGAGCTGACGCCTCGGCACTTCAACGATGTAATTGAATATAGGCCCAATTTGCTCGTTCAGCTCTCGGAAGGCGGCCGAATTTTTGATGACACGCGACGGTGGCTAGGTCGAATCCATTACTTGCCAAATTTTCAAATATTCTTCCCCGAGACAGGTGAATCTCCTTTTATGCACGTTTGACATTTTAACGATTCATCCACCGGCGGTTGCTCGATACTCCTTTACAAATCGAAGATAAATAATTCAGGATTTTTAATGATTCCCACAATAGCAACAGCGACTACGCTCGTAAACTAATGAGTCATCTTATTACTTAACATGTGGAATTAGTCGCTGGAAGACGGAAAGTTAGATAATGTCTTTAGAAATCTTGGTTATACAGGACAGAAGCTTTGCCGACGACTATCGACTGATCGAACGTCTCTTGCGAAACTATTTTATTTTGTCGGTCGAAAATGATAATTTAACTTTTTTACGGTTTCCGGAACGGGAGGATGCGAGTAATTAAATTTTTCCTCAGATCTCTAAGCATCGAAAGAAATTTAAAAATGTGCTTTAAAGACACCTGGATCTTTTTAAACAAAGAAAAGAAACAAAAAAAATGTATGCTGCTTAAGGGAATTTGTATTGTATTTGTTATTACTAGAAGCTTCGCATTTTTCATTTTACTATACGGATCTGATGCGATGCAACGTCGTTTCAAAAAAATCGGTGAAGTTTAACACTAGGTTTACGGATCACTAAAAGTGACTTTTACATTGCGTTGTAAAAATAAAAAATTGTAGTTATTTGGATTTTCAGCCATTTTCATTCTAATATGCGCCCAAAGAAACGAACCTATTCAACAATTCTTTACAAGAGACTTTGAGACGCCACTAAAAATTGCTATAATATTTTTTTTTTCATTTCCGTATGCATAAAATGAAAAAAATTGATCTAGGTAGGTAGAAATGTATGGGTTTCAAGTTAAAATAGTTCCGAGTGCAGAGGGTTAGTAATTGTGAATTTAAAAATTTTGAGTCCGTCATTTTGACGGGTTTGGTAAATCTGGTATTAAACCGACGAGAGCCGCGATTATTTTTGTGCGTGCCTAATGAACAATAGAACCGAGCGAAAAGGTTGATCGTCAGTCAGCCGGGATTTCGTTCGCGCCAGTTTCATCCCCGACGATCGCGTACTTTCCGGGAACGTAATCGGTTAATTGTTTTCGAGCGAGTGCATCATTCACAGGCATTGATCAATGACGCAGATCATACGAATTGGCATACGCACACGGCGGCGAGCGTGTCTCGCTGACTACTAACGACGAGTAATTTGCGAGTTCCTTTGAATGCGCCACGGAGGAGGAACTGCGGAGTCGCCGTAGGAACGACAGAATAGCTCCTCTTGGCTGAATGCACTTGACCCGGTTCGCCGTGCCGGCGTCGCTGTCGCCTCGCTCAGTGAAAGCAAAATCGAAATCGCACACCCCGGGGTTCGATTTATTTTTCACTTCCGTCTCCCTGGCGGCAGAACTTTCTGGTCCAGCTGTTCGATCGCGATCTCTTGTACCCTTGAATGATTTACTCGCGCACCAGCACAGCGCTGTCTACGCGAATACATCGGGTCCGAAATGTCACTGGTATCGCGTACAGGTACCGTTCCTCGATCTCTTAGAACGTTCAAAAGGACAGCGCGTAAATACAACATCGACGCCAGTGTATCGGTGAGACGATACAATCCAGTGAAAAAAACTGGTTTCAGAGTCGGGTAGTAATTAATTTCACGAGTATTTAATTACATCTTCAATTATATGAGTAAAAGTGGACTATAATATCAATAAGAAAACGGTTAAATGGCCCAAAACATAAAAATTAGTGGTTTGAAAGAACAATTACAGTGAAGTAATTGTTAGACTCAATTACAATTACTGTAATCGTGTTAAGTAATTGTAATTGCGCCTTTCGATTGTTGTAATTGTAATTCAAGCTCCCAATTACAATTACTTCTTGAAGCTAAGTAATTGCAATTACTTGTAATTCAAATTACCTTGTAATTGTAATTTAAGTCTTAGCAATTAAAATTAGATTGTAATTTCAGTAATTGAATTACAAATACCAAAAATTTGAGTAATTGAATGAAAGTCAACCTGGCCGCAATTCATACATAGTAATAAAAATAAATAGGTATAAATAAATAAATGGGTATCTAATTACTTTTTTTACTGCCACTTTGCCGTCAAGTAATTGCAACTACCAATAACATATAATTGTAATTGGTAATTGCAATTAATTTGGCTCAACCAGTAGTTGTATATGCTGACCATAATTACAGGTACAGTGATTCCATCAAGTAATTGCAATTACTTCTGCAATTTCAAATTACAGTAATTGGTAAGTAATTGCAATTGTAATTGTAATTACGTTTTCCTCAACTCTGAATTGTTTGTTCTTCATCATTTTTTTTATAAAACGTTTATTATAATATATTTTTAAACACGGTGCAATTTAGATCGTGTTTATTGTTTAATTCACGATACAGTAGAACTTCGATTATCCCAGCAATTACCTAGTTACAATGTTAGATTACTGATTTGTTTGATTTTATGCCACTTCGATCAGAAGAATGTGACAAATATGTTGGCAAAAGTTTCATTAAAAAAGTCATTGAAAACAGAAGAGTTTTATTATTGGATTAACATTTTGTCTCGCTAAATACGTGTTTTACGAACGACAAAAAATGTCCATAATTAACGAAACATTAAGTTTCACTTTCGTGAATTTGAAATTACCATAAAAGAATTTTTAAACTCGGAAGCTACATTATAATAATTAGCTTGCGGATTTTTATGCAAAATAATGCTCGTCAGGGAGCAGAGTTTGCATAAACATGTGCTCCTTCTTTTAACAATTTCAATAAGCTCGATACATTATGCAACAGTGCATAGTTGCTATGAGTGCATAAAATTCGTGCAGCGTATAATGTTACACTATAAAATTCTCGGATAAAATAGGCAAGCAAGCAAGCACGCACAATTTTTCCAAATTGATACATAAAAACCCGAGTTTTCGTGACACCGATTTTCACGAAACATTGTGAGCGTAAATACAGTTGCGCGACGAGGGCTACGAACCTCAACACGGTCGATCGTAAAAACGACGTTTCACGCTCTGTCATTTATCAATCGATCCCCGGTTGCACAATAGATCGGATCAGAAACACTGTCGACGGCGAACCGATTTTGCGTGATTTGCGAGCGGAGATTTTCAAGCAGCATGCGACACCGAATAAAGGCGACCGCGATGTTTATTTTCGCGCGCCGGAGAAACTCGTAAACCCGACTGCCGTTCGGTAACGACAGCCGGCGTGTTTACGTAATGACGGATTTTACTTATTGTTCGAAATCTATGTCACGAAGATCAACGGACCGATACCGAGGGCGAGGGAAAGTAATCGCGAATGGGAACGAACCGAGTCGAGCCGGGTCACAGGAACATGATCGCAACGATCATGCTAATGGGGTGTGAGTCACTTAATTAGGGGTTCAATAGCTGTACTAACTTCCGATTACTATACAAGCTCATTATGCATTGTGCAGATTTCTCGGAGTTTTCTGCACCTCGTCCGTATTTTTCAATTCGTTTCTTGCTAATTCGCCTGATTCCGCTGTGGATTTTTATGCAAAAGCTCATCAAGTCAATTATGGGGAATAGGAGTTTAATGAAAATGTATTCCTTCCTTTGATAATTTTAGTTAGTCGAAAATAATGTAATAACATTCCTAAATTCCTTTAATGCTTTCACAGATTTATATTTTATTTATTCATTTTTATCAGAGTAATTATGTTCGATTATATTATTGTATATTCTGGTATATTATAATATTTTGTTGTATATTATACTATATTCATGTATATTACAGTACATTCTAGTATATTATACTATATTCTAGTATATTTTAGCATACTTTAGTATACTACACTATATTCTAGTATATTTTAGCGTCCTGATTGGTCCGTGTTTTTTGTTAATAACTTTGGAATAAAATCGCGAAGAACATTTTCTCAAAGGAAAAAGTTTGTTCAGATAACCTCAGGAATCACCACTTTCAAGGAAATAAAAGATTTTTGGGACAACCCTGTATATTAAAGTACTACTTTGCCCCTTCAAAAGAATAGTCCAAATAACAGATCTTTTCACTAGGTTTTAGCGGAGTCATTGTTTGTAGAAATAGTTATAGGGAAAATGGGACGCACACATTATATATAATTTACGTTATCGCTTCGCGTGGAACGTCAGTGTCAATATCGTTGTCAGTGTCAACAAATGACCCACTGCGAGATGTGACTAATGCTAAACCGTTATAGTAAACATCGGTCAAAAGTGCTGAGCCATTGCTGTGACCAGCGAAAGGTAAAAGTGTGGCTTAACCTAACGTTCGAATTATACTGCGAAATGTCAATGTCCTTTCACATGTACAGATTCCAAGAACTTGTCTTTTTATTAGTCGAGTATTCAGGTATTTCATCAACTTTGTACGAATGCTTTTAATCAAATCGATATTGTCTTTAGATTTTTGTGAAAAATTGTCACAACGTGCCAACACGTTCCGTGGAATTTTTTAAACAAGATTTTTCGTTAGGTCGAGCAAGACCACGTCTGGTTCGCGTCTAAAAACGAATGTAGCAATTAGTTACGGTGCACCGGACCGCGTCATGGATGTAATCCAATCGAACAACGATACAGACATACGCACACAAAAAAGCTGATAGTAAATGGGAGCAGTATTATGCAAGCGAGGGCGTCATTTTACAACCGGTTGTCGGATCTACGTGGAAAAGCTTAAGAAACTCTGATCTCACGAAATTCTTCTGTCTTTCACAACGGGAAAGATAACATAATTTTGTTCTGTTTTAAACTGTTATTAAAGACCTCGACGCATTTTTTAGCCACTTTTTAATAACAAGGTAAGCTCGTTGTCTACCTTCTACAAATATTATATCTTGACAATTGTAACAATAATGGAACATTACTAAAACAATAAAATGAATGTTTCATGTAACTTGCTCGCCTTAGTAAAATATCTTCTAATTACAGAAGATGAAAAAATATTTTCCTGATCGCGTGATATTGAGTGTAAATACTTTGAACAAATCCATCGCATTCTTTAATGATCGATATTTCTGTGACTCGATTTAAATCTAAAAAACGCACATTGTCGATTCCAGCGTGAGGATTCTCCGGAATGGAATTCGAATAAAAATCGTTCGACTGCTAAGAAGACGCCATGATTACGAACGAATCCCAGAAACGGGAAAAAAGAAACAAACTCGATTTCTTGATTGTTCGAATTCCAGGGAACCGATATAATCGATTGGCAGGGTTTGTTATTATTGATGCACGCGCGACTCGAATGTCCTTTCGAGTCGTTACGTCGTTTCATTTTCACGCGCGACAATAAGATAATATCGTAATGGCGTTCTTGAGGGCTGGTTCTCGCTTTAAATTGCGTCCAGTTTACGGTACGACGACCCATTCCCATTTTTTAAATTCATATTTTGACCTACCTTCTGTTCTCCTCTTATTATCTCATTCATTTTTTTCGCGACTCTTCTTTGACACGTTTTATGACGTGTTATTGACCAAACAAACTGTACTAATAACCATCTACGAAACGTAAGCAGAAAGATTGTATTATACGTTAATGAAGGTGCAATTTAAAAATTGATTTCAATATGGATTTTATGCATCTATGACAAGAATGATCAGAAGAAATACAGAACTGTGGAAAACGTTATATTCATTTATTTCTTGTTTTAATTTCGATTCATTAAAATTGTTAAGAGAAGCAATGTATTTTTATTTAACTTCTGGTTTTGACAGTTAACTTAGACAATTTTTATTTCACATAAAAATCTGCAGTTCAGTGCTATTTATAAATGAGTGTGAGTTAAAAATGGTTTAAGACAAAACAGCTAATTATTGGACATTGAGGGATTAGTCACCTGCTTTATTTATCAATTTGCAAAACATATTTTTTGAGGTTTTTGTTGTAGACACATTAATCTTTCTACCGTTCCTAATACAGTAGCTTTTCATCTAATTTATTCGTCAGAAACTGAGTAATTGAATAACGATTATGACGTTATGTTAGAGTGTTTTAGCATCGTCTTCAGTTCGGAAGAATTGACACTAGGTTCACGGAGCACTGAATGCGACTATTATCCATTACTTTATAAAAATCACAAGAATGTGTCTATCCAAATTTTTAGCTATTTTTCCCTAGTTTATATAAAAAAATGAATTTCTAATAAAAATTAAAATTAAATTGTCGAATTAAAAATATCCGAATCCGTCATTTCGAGGGCTCCCGTAAACCTTTAAATTAGGCCAATAGTGAAATGTCACGGAAACGTCGGAACTCAATGATCCGGGACACGTTTCCAATTCAAGGTTCGCCGCGGGTTACATATGGCGGGTTGCGAGACGAGTATGGAGTCTCCATACTGATTCCAACTCCTTGAAACGAGTTAGTGTCGCGGCAGACGAAGGTTAGAATATCGCGGAAGGACGGGCGATCGAAGGTTGCGAAAATCGGTTCCCGGTTTTCCTCGCTGTTCGAATGAATTTTCACCTTTAAAAAAAAAAGAAAAAAAAAACAGAAAAAATATTAGCGACGCAGAGGGAGGAACGAAACAGGGAATCTTTCAGGAAGAGGATACTTAGCACTCAGCTCGTCCACAAAGTCCGACGATGCACGAGTTATGCAATTACATTTGTAATGGGCCAACATTCAGCTCCGACAACGCTCCGGCAATTCGCGGTAATTACTATGTGCCCGTGTCTTGTAATCCTTTGCGGGTCACGTCGTCTGCTAAGACAACGTCTCACGAAAGAAAGAAGTGGAAATGGAGACGCATGTATACCAGAGATCCAAGACAATTTTTCTGATAAGTTTCAGAACTCGTAATTAGACCGTCTTTGCGCTACACAAAAATTGTTCAGATCAACTGACAGAAACTGAAGCTAACCCCCTTTCACTGTGATTCATATTACGGGTTTTCGAATCAATGTCGTTCCTAATTACCTAGAAGAACAAGAAAATTTATATCTACTGTATGTCCATGTCCAAATTTATATCTACTGTGTCTCCCATTTTGACAACGACTTTTAAACACGTACTCATTGCGGTCGAGATAGCACCAAGAAAGAAGTAATTAAAATTGTATAAAAAATTGTTCTGCACGCTGAGAGAGTTGATAAATCAATTACAAATAAAAATTATAACGTAAAACGCACCGTCTTCTGTTTCCCCCGTCTTATGTTTCCTGTGTACCTTTCTGTTTTCCATCGAGGATTTCAAATAAATAAATTAAAAATTAACTAAACTCGTGTGTTGGAGAATCTACAGTCGAGAAAAGTTTGACTGAATCCACGCCATTTTGAGTGCGAGCCTTGCGGAAACGATGTGTCGCGCATAAATATTCCCGGTGCCTTCGATTCATTATATCACTGTTCTCCCGCATTGCGAGCAGAAAAAATGGTAGAATTTATGGGGAGAGGGGGACCTGTATCTCGGCATATTATCTCGATCCGTGGATCTCGAAGGGAGCCCTATCGACGGACATTGAAATCGCCGCGTGAGTCGTGAATTACTGTAATTCGCGACAGGGTAGGAGGAGTCATGGGCACACAGTAGTCTTATGAGAAAGCATAGTGTTTACCGGCGGCTGTGCTCGTTGCGTAACATTTCGATAAACATCTGTACACCCTGAGGATTCTGTAAAATAATTTAACCGAATCGCGACTTGCACCGATCTTCGGAAAACTCGACGAGCATTTTTCTCTGTCTCTCGACCTTTCGTTTTACATTGCTATAGGTATAATTAGACTGCAGATTTTATGCAAAATAAAAATCTACCTGAATTGCAACAAACTGGAATCAAATAGAAAATTAGTTTCTTTTTTATATGTTTAGTAGGCTGAAAATAGTACGACAGTGCTATTAAATTCTTCGAATATTTCTTTACTGCTTGAAATAATATCCATTTTGGTCACAAACGCGTAAAATATGCTGTCCAGCTGTAATTAAACTACGTATCTGAGTGTAAAATAAAAATGTTCTACATATATCAATTGCAACAGCCAAGATTACAAATACAATTTTATTCCCGTTGTTTATGATTTCAGAAATATTTTGATACATCAATTAGGAACTAAGTAAAAATTTTAAAATTTTTTTACTGTACTGAATTACACCTACTCATTTTTGTCATAAATACATAAAATTCGCAGTCTAATGATTTTTTCAATTGGTCCTAACATTATTCCTAAATTCTTCGAACACTTTTCTTATTTTCTATCTCGCCCCTCACTTTGTCATAAACGTGTAAAATCCGCAGTTAGGTGTAATGGAATTTATGGTTGAGCATCTCGAGTAACGTGAAAAGAAGAAGAAATAAGAAGTAGAATGTCAGTCGTCATTGTTTCGAGATGATGTACGGTAAAAAATGATTTCGATTGATCCGAGAAAGAAATAGATCTTTTTTCCAAGGAAGTGTGGATAAATGATTGATAAGGTCCAATTACGCTTCCGTCGTCGTGTATCGACGTGCACTATAATCTCGAAGGGAATGTTAATGATCCTGTCGATCAGGAATTCAAAGTATAAATATCTCTGCCTTTTTCTTTCCCACCTTTCGCTCTTTCTATCTTGTAATTTCACTGAGAGGTGACGCGCGTTATCCGCCATCTTCTTGCGAAGCGGAATTATAGGCGTTCTACGCTGATCGAACTCTCTTGAAAATATTACAAGAATTAAGTGGTCCAGCGTCGGCTTTCCGCGTTATTGTTGGACGCTTGACCGCTTAATGAATAATAAATTCTTGCGAGAAACTTACTACGCGATAAATCAAATTGCTACAGTGATATCCGTAATTAATCATTCCGACTGTCAGGTATCTACATCGGAACCATTTTTCTGCGTTTTGTCACAAATGGCGGAAGGCGAATCAATACTCGCGAAGAGCATTTTATAAATTTTATTAATGTATTGAATTTTACTTCTGACAAGTGGCTCTTGTTTCAAACCATTTATCATATCTTTCGAATTGGCGATCATTTTTCGATTTTTAAAATAAATACTGCCGTTTGCATTGTTATAAAATACTAAATTTTTGAAAGGCTTCCACGCTCATGTATATGCTTACAAAAAACTACTGTATCTATAATTGTATACTGAAATATGGTCACTAATGACGTCGATGTTAATGCGACCTTTATAAATAGAACGTAAAAAAAATACATGAAATTTTAGGAACATAGTCTGCGGATTTTGTATGCAGTTGTGATATTCATATTCTGAGACCATTGGTTATTGAAACATGTCAGTGTGGAAGGTTTTTTAAACGGAGGATTTCAGTGGCAATAACTGGCGTCCTTCGAGCTTCGGCTACGGTCGGTCGAATAAACAATTTACGTCAAACAATTAAAACACGGTCCGTTGTCCTGTTTGTCAAACAATGTCGACCGATACTTCTTGAACTTCGCGCGCCCGGTTCTCCGTTATCCAAAGCTTTGAAAACAATCGGTAATTTGATAAAGGCATCGCCAACTATGATCGACCACTTTGGTATGGAATGACGTTTTACCGCGTTTTTCTTTACACAATTGTCGGTACACTGAAATCATGTTTCTATCTAATCGAACGGAACATTCCATGAGGAATTCTCAGTCGCTCTGATCGTGTGGATTAAGGATTTCAGGAAAAGAAATTGCCATTTGTTAGTGGCAAAACTGATGGAAAATTTGAGTTCTAGAATCTCGAAACGGTGGTTTTGACCTTTTTAACGAACCAGTTAATTGCTCCAATTTACGCAGACCTTATTACTAAGGAAGTGGTAGGATGATTAGATAGCAGTAGTCGCACTGTGCATCGACGTTTGCAATGAATGGTACAAATATTGTTATAAAATCGGTTCTGCACGATGATCAGTCACGGGGAACCAACGTAGCGTGTTGCTTGTGCAGGGAAGTGATTTTTCATAACAATCCTGGAAGTGGGTGGCAATGGCTATCGTCTGGAATTAAGTGAATTCACACTCGGAAGGTTTTATCGTGCACACAGTGGAAATTTAGAGCTGAAATTCATTTTTTAAATTCTTCAACCGATTGTGAAAAGTGATCGGATATTGGAAAATTATTAAGTTTCTGTGTTTGCCACTGTCATGTTTATGTCTCTAAAGTCTAAAAACAATTTGATCAGTGTTAATGTCAAGGCTGTGAGTCCTGATTATCAATATTTACCTAAATGTTGCTTCAATTCTTTTTTCGAATGTCACATATACATTAGCATTTTACTATATTTACTTGTTAATCCATCTTATTCGAGAAATAGGTAATAATTTATTACCCGTTGCTGAAAAATTAGAATTTAAATGGCACAGTGTGTAAAAATAGACCGAGCTCTCCACAGAAACAAAGACAAAGAGTTAAGAATACCGTGGTAAAAAAATTTATTAAAAAAGAGAAAAAAAATGGTAATACGGTAATCACGAAGTTACCTCGACACTGGGAACAATAACTAACCAGCGGCGTTTGCAAAGTAACAATTGATGAATGGCTCGCGAGAGACAGTGAAAAAGTGCAACGTTCGGCTTATCAGTCGCGTTCATCGTGCAAACGTTGGTTGCATAACCCCGCCGGAGTTACTGCCGCAAGCCTTTGCGGTTTCCGACACATTTCTGGACCCGAACCGTACGCATTGCATCGCAATGCACCGCCGCCAGTTTGCCGATAAACATCCAATTGCTGATCAAACTACCAAACACGTGGATTCGGTTCTTGCTCGATAAACGCGAATCGCATTCGGAGTGCAGTTTCCTCGGCGCGGCACAACAATCGCCGCGGAAGATTGTTCGCGAATGAATTAAAGATGAGGGAAGGTCCGCTCGAAGAACGAGAAGACCGTGATGCGAAGGCTAGACAATAGATAATAACGGACAAACGAGCGGCAGACGATCGCGCAACCTACAGAATTCTGTTTACGTTTCTTTTATTCCTTCCTTTCATTGATCCGACCGATTTGATTTACACACTGCGGATCTTTATGCGAAACAAATCCTGTGTTTGTTGCAGGGAACGGGAGCTAGGCATTTTTGTCTTTCTTCAATAATTCTAATAGGTCGAAAGTAATGCATGGATAAAAGTTACGTGTACAATATAAGGTAGGGGACCCAATTACTGTGGGGGTATAAATATGCCTAAATTAAACCTATTTTTAAAGCATAATGAATATTAAAATTGAGATAAATAATACAGACATTGTGGTACCCCCACTGTAATTGGGTCCCTTACCCTATGTAAGTTCCCATTAAATTATTTAAGTTTTTCTGTTGTTTCACTATTGACTCGATTTTGCTTTAATCCATAAAATCTGCAATCTATTAAGTGATCTAATAAGCAGTCGAAGTCATCTCACTGAGAAATCCTCCTCCACTTTTTGAGAATGCTTGAAGATCAGGTTCGTTTCATCAGCCTCGGTGATGTCCAAAAATACTTATTTCCCACCGCGATAATGGAAAAGAGTACATTCAAACTATGATTTGCTATTTGCGGAGATCTGATGAATCTAATGAATTTTATTTTTTGTGATTTCAATTAAGTTTTCACCGCGAACTCCGGTTTACACGATAATCATTCGCGGATAGATTGATTCTTCGGAGCGGAAACAGCATCACAGTCGTTACGAGCGGTGTACGTAAAACCATTATGTAAAAGTCATGACATTTATATTGACAATCTGACCACTGTCACGGTCGGAACATTCCGAATGTCGATGTAGGTACTAAAGCGCTTTGTTTATATGTGTGTGTTCGAACGCGTTCAAACCACAAACTTTACCGAAGCCAATTCGAATTCCGAGAATCGCAATCGTTGCAGGGTGTTCTAGTCGTCTTTGCGAAATAGAATTACCTAATCGCGTTAATGTAAGATCTAATATTTCTTAAGTAATTCGTAAAATTACAGTTTAATTAGCGAGTGCATCAAAACCGCAGTCTATTTGTTACAAATGACATTACATTGGCTTTGCTTGGTTCGTTATAGGCATTACTAGACTGCGGACCCTTAGGCAAAATAAAACAAAAATTTCTGATATCATCATTCATTTCTGAATCAAAATTCTAATAAATTGAAAATAATTGATCATAGATCTTAAACTCTTTTACTGTCCCAAATGCCTATGAATTTTTGTTATACACGAATTTCGCGGTCTAATCCTCAGGTTGGCATTCAAGGACAGAAATTGAATTGGTAGCATTATTGAAGAATAGTTCGGTTATTCCGCGAGCCTCGCGACAAGCGAAACAAACATTTATGGGTTAATTGGCATATTCCTATTCCTCCAATAACCTGCTGAATTCTCGTACCAGTAACCGGATGTACGATATGCGACGGTCATAAATGGAGAATCAGCTGACATGCACAGAAGTTGACCAAGCAAAGTTGGTCGCAACCAAGCAACGGTATCGCCTCGAAAAGTGTCACGGTTGGCTCGTCGACGTCATGTCAAAAATCGCCACCAGGCTGTTGGAGCGTCAATTTTTTTTATTTTTGCAGACCAACAATCATTCTTTCTCATTAACTCTTTGCACTCAAAGCTATTTGAACCCCAAAACGAAACATTTCTTCCGACCTAGAATATTTCCCTTCTATATATATTTTTCATGTTATACATATGAAAATGGTGCAACATACACCTACAATAATGAAATGTTTAGCAATTTATTAAATACAAACGAATTTAAAAAATATTTTGAATAATGATACAGAATAATAATGGTGAATAATGATGGTGCCTTATAGTCACCATTCGGGTGCTAAGGGTTAACCATTTACACTACAAATTACTACAGATTACATTACTAGACTATTACACAATCACTACACTACAAATTAAATTACAAATTTTTTAAGTTGGCTTCTATTAAGATTTCTCCAAAATTACGAAAATTCAAAGTATTATATATGTTATAGCTAGAAGGTGTTTTATTCCTTCGATTTAAAAAATCACAATAAGTAGATTGCAGATTTTATGCATATATCAAAAAGGAGAAGTTCGGACGGAATACATCGAAATGTTTATAGAAAAAATACTGTTGTACTATCTTTAACTTGTTAAAATTGTTAAGAAGAAAACTAAAATGTAGGTAAAATCCGGGGTCGAGTAATGAAGAGAATTTTTTCCAATTTTGATCGTCTATCACGAACGGTCACGAGTCTGATACGAGGCGTACGCGATTTTCTTTATCAACAGGAAGGAGAACCATGCACCGGTGACGCAATAGTTTTGAAAATATGTCCGGCGATCAGTGTTATTCTTAATATTCGGCTGTACGTTATCATTGTCACTACTTACGAACCCGTTCGACACGACTGGAAGTGATCTCCAACGGCGGCAAGATGATGTTGATCAAGAGCTTCTTCCGGAGGATCATCAAGGACTTCCGGCATAAGGAGCTGCTACCCCTGAAAATGATCTTTTTCGTTCAGGCGTCCAGTGAGTAAATGCTATCGTAAAACACAATCCATTCAACTTGTAATTTTAACATTCCATTTACAGGTAATCGCTTTTTGTCGTTATAATAGTTAATAAAATAATAAAATAGTTTCGTTATAATCAATTTCGAAAATTTCATTCGGACTTTTCAGACTACGGGCATTCAGCACCGATAAAACAATACAAAATAGAATTTAATCCGACTTTAATTTAATTTTTGGTAAAATCCTTGACAGAAAAAAATTTCTTAACTTAAAAAAAAATAAGTTTGTATCATTCTATATTTATACTTGGAACTTCTATATTTAAGATTGCAATGTTTTTACTTTTATGTAAATAAAATTGTTGAAGTTCTTAAGGTGGCGTTTCTAATAGCATAATAATATTGTATAATAATAGCATAATAATATTGTTGTTGTCGACTGTAATGAGGAATTTCTTGTCGTTTCCAGCACTCTATGTACTTTATCCATATCTGACGATACATATGAGGGAGCTTGGCATAAATGTGGAGGAGACAGCCATAATGAGTGCCATTACCCCGGTGATCGCTATGGTCATGCCACCCTTAGCCGGAATGTTTGCAGATCGTGTGGGAAATTTCAAAGTAAAATTCCAATAAATTCCATTTTTTTTGTTACAACATCTGCTTTCTATTCCACATACTTTTTTCACAATCAATCACTTTTATTTTACATACTCCCCTCACAATATAATCAACATACGAGTTGTTCACAAATCCAACTGCCCTTTGAATTTTTTTAACATTTCAGTGTCAAAGTCACATAGTGCCAATTAATTGCATGAACATAAACAGTTATGCTGCAGCGAAAGTAAATTTCGAGTTCGATCATTTTCCCTTCGAATTCGACTTTAACCCATTTGCATCATAAGGAAATATGAAAATAAGGCCTTTATCACCGAACTTTTTTTTTTGTTACATTTAAGTACAAAAATTACTACAAGTAAAAGAACTTCATATTTCAGCATTATAAGAAAAAATACGTTCCGGTGATAGTAACCAGGAAAATTGAGCGTACATATACCCTAATGATACAAATGGGTTATTAGTCGAATTATACTCTGTTACGTGACCAGCCATTGTTTAATCCAATGGGGATTGTAGATTTCATTCGCAGATCTGTTATTACTCTCCAGATTTATCTTAGTTGAACTACTGCGTGACATAATCGATAGAAATAACAAGACGCAAACAATTAAAAAGATATCAACGGTATGTTTCTACAGGTTTTACTGTCGCTGTTCTCTTCGTTTGGCGGATTCGCGGCTCTGTTGCTGCTGCTCGTGCCGATTGGCAGGATAACCGTGGAATTTCCGAACAGAGTCGTTATGGACCTTGGTTGCACAGGGAATAACGGGCTACTTTACACGATGAGCCAGAGTCATCCTTGCGAGACGAAGTTACAAGAAAAGATCTCCACTAGGCTAGAAAGTTGCGGGTAGGTAAGGATGCGGGTTCGTATCGCGACCGATTAAATTTTCTTTGAGTACGCTAATCGTACCGTTATACACGCTGCCTAGACTCTGCAAAGAATTTTGGACATGCGATCAAATTCTTCAATCCCAAAAAATAGGATTTAGCCGAATTTATTCTGCATTTTGACACCAACTGTCACTTTCAATGTTTTATTTAAAATGTCCTTCAAAAGACAGTTACTTGATGGGTACTAATTTTCAGCAATTGGTGTTAATAATTATATTGAAAATAGCTATTCTATGTCTAGATGAAAAAGAATTAATACTACAAAATATAATCTATGCTTAAACTGGCAATTTAGAAACGTTGAGTCACACTCGATGCAGGAGTGCGAAGGGTTAAATGCAAAAAAAAAAAGGGAATAAGAAAGTTGAAAATAAAAATAGATACCATGATCTTGATTACATTTTACACGATAACATTTTTAAAATATTTTTCTCCGCGTCGTTGAACTTTTTCAATTTTCTTCTTGAAGCTATATGTGCCGCATGGACATTTACAATGACACGGACGTGGAGTCTATTTTGTCATCGAGGATGTACACGATTATGCGACACAATTTGGAAACGGGCAACAACTCCACGATCAAGTTTACGATTGCTCAGGATGACATGCCAGTGGTACGTATAACTAAACAATAAGAAAGTTCATATAATTTTTAATGTTACTTTTACTGTTGTTCGATTAGTGTCCAAACTAACAATAACATCTACTTCATTCTCAGCTTCCTTGACATGTTCGCTACCACTATTTTTTTTCTCGTCGTCTATCCTCATTGTTAACAATTTTTTGTTAGACGCAAGTCCTTTATGAAATATTAAAACAGCAAAGCCATGGAGTTCCTGAATACTATGCCTCCATGATTTTAAATAACAGCGTGCACCAAATTAATTAGTATAGGTTCGTGCGAATGTGGTAATGAACATGTTGAACTCCGAACGAAAGAGATAATTTTCTACTTAATCGTCAGTTTAGTAGAATGATGCAGACGGGTTTATGCTAGTATGAAACAGTATATGACGTTCGATTCAATGGAATGATTGTTTTGTAGAAACCGAAAGACGAAGACATCCGGGAGTATCGGAGGCTAACAAATAACGAGCACTTCAAGACGTCGATCCGTCAGATCTCGAGGAACGAGTATTTCTTCCCGACGAATCGATTATACGAATTCGCGTGCACGGTGTCGGGATTCATCGAGGACTTCGAGACATCGACCTTCAACACTGCCATGTCGAACAGAATCTACGAGAATCGAACTCTTTGCAGTTTCAATCCCATCTTGACGCTCAAGGTGAGCCGATTTGCTGAAAACGTAAATTTAAGAACACTTGAATTTAAGAATATTATTGCACTATCTTCCATTTATTAAAGCTATTCAGAAAATTTGCATAAAAATTCGCAGCCTATCAATGATCTACAAATAGTAGTAGCACTCATTGAAATCCCTAAAAATTTTGCAATTTTTACTAACAGGAAAATTTTTTAATTACTAATGCATTTATGATTTAATATATAGGAGTAATATACAGGGTGCCCCAAAAATGTTGTACTTCTTTAAAAAGGGTGATCCCCGAGGTCGTTTGGAATAACTTTTTCCTTTGTAAAAATTTCCTTCGTGGTCTCGTTCAGGAGTTATCAATGAAAAATACAGACCAATCAGAGCACGCCTATAACGGGCGGATTGCCAATCGGTGAGAGGTTACGCTGAGGAATCTGTCCGCTGTAGCTGCGCTGTGATTGGTCTGCGTTTTTCGTTAATAACTCGTGAACGAAGCTGCGGAGAACATTCTTGCAAACGAAAGGAAAAAGTTACTTCAAATGATCTTAGGAATCGTCCCTTTCAAGGATATACAACATTTTTGGGGCACCCTTATTACAGCAATATTGTAGTATCAACAGTGGTCGTTGACAAAAGTAAATAACTCTTTGTAATATTACTGCATATAATTTATATGTCTTATTGCACACACGTATAAAATAAGTTATTGTTTATTCATACGACCATATGAAATCTGCACAGGATAACGCGAGTAATGCGATAAACTACCATTCGTTCAAACTGAAGCTGAAAAATCTGGAAGTGTCGGAAGAAGATCGCGAACTACAGCGTCAAAGATATTTATCGGAGGAGATGGCGTGGACGGGAGATCGATTTGAAAAAATAACTTGTGGCAATCCTGATCTGGAAACCGAGAAGATTGTTTTGGATCTGCCACTCATCAATTACTCTCGCAGCGCAGCGCCGTACAAGATCCTGAACAGCGACGATTGTCATAAAAGGTGTATAGTAACCGCGCCGCGGAAGGAAGTTTGCTCCAACAAGGACATGGAGCTCGAGTTCAATATTAGGTTGACCTTTTGGCTCTACTTTGTTATCAGAGTCTTTATCAGTGAGTACAGACGCTGCTTGCAAATAAATCGCGATATGGAAAAATGAAAAACTTTTTGCGCGGTGGATTCTATTTTTGCGATGACGTTTAATTTCGTTGAAATTTGTCGAAGTCGATCGAAACTTGTGTACAGTGAATTCTCGATGTATGTCAACAACACGGGTCTTGCCTTTGTCGTGTTTCGTCCAGGAGACATACCTTAGCGGTGTTATGTTTACACTGCTCGGCGTCTGAGGCCTCTCGTGCTTCGTGGGGTATACCCTGCGGTAGTGAGGATTATTCCGCGACGTTTATCATCCAGACCTTGACGACATATATAGAGAAATAACTGTATATTAAATTTTTGCTATATGATAAATTATTTGCCTACTTATCTCTAATTCAAGAGCAACAACGAGGAAATTAACGCCACTGTTTTTCTACATTGAATGAATGAATATTATTATCCGTGAAAATCCTTGTATTATATACTAACGATTACTACTAGTCAGTAGAACTCGTGTATATCGAAGATTAATTAATCTTATTTCAAACCTTGTATTATATACTAACGATTACTACTAGTCAGTAGAACTCGTGTATATCGAAGATTAATTAATCTTATTTCAAAGTTAGAGAACTAAAAGTGACTATATTGCTCTATAAAAATGAGAAAAATGACAAATCAGATCTGCATCAATTTTTATTATAATGTATGTGCAAAGAAATAAATTTAACCTGTTATTTTGACGGATCCTGTAGTTCCAACGTTCATAGTCTTCTCTAATTGTAAGAGTTTATCATAAAATTTCTAACCATAATTATTTTCTTCGCAGGTGTAATCGGCGGTACCACGTTCGCCATGTTCGAGGGTGCAGTTATCGCCATATTGCGAGAACAGAAAGCCGATTACGGTCTTCAGAGGATCTACGGGAGTATCGGAGGCATGATCTCCTCCCCGCTTTCCGGACTCTTGATTGATTATGCGAGTCGTGACAAGAGTTACACAGATTTCAGGTACTGTCGTGATAATCTTCGATTGTGTATACATTTTTTTTTGTTCAGTATAATTATTTTGTTAATCCCATTTCTCAGGCCTGCATTCTATCTGTACGCGGCGCTGAAGCTCATGTCGGGAGTTCTGATGCTCGCCATTAATTTAGAATTCAAATCGCCGGCGACGAACGTGATTCGCGACGTTTTCACTGTGCTGAGGAACATAGAGGCTGCCGCCCTCTTCATCGCATGCTTCATTCTCGGTAAGAGAGTTTTCTACCTGAGATAAACAATTTTTACAACGCTGAAACTAAATAACCAAATTCTTGTCGACGCTTTATTCGCGTGGAAATAATTTCAAATAAAATTGTAATTTATGCATACTGACGGTCTACGGATTTTATGCACTCATGAGAAAAATGAGAAAATGATCCAATTTAAAGCTACCATCGTTAGGGACATTAAAGACCATTGTCTTATTATTTTTCATGTATCATGTTAAGGGTGGAAATACCATTCTATTTATTCTTTTGTTCTCTCAATGGATGCAGGAAAGTTTTGCATAAAGATCCGCGGTCTGCATATTTCATTACAATTGTAAACTGTGCTCCATTAATTAAAAAATTAATTGACAAAAATTCGAATTTAGAAACGCGTACTTGCACGTGTCCTTTATGACTTTCCATTCGGTTACTATATCGATTTCGATTAACACTAGGTTTACGGAGCATTAAAAGTGAGTATTTTTCATTACTTTATAAAAATAAGAAGAATGTGTCTATCCAAGTTTTCAGCCATTTTTTAAATAATATATACCTAAGGAAATAAGTTTTGTCAAGTAATTTCACGTAGATGGATCTTCAGAATCTCAATAATCGTAAATTAAAAAAAAGGTTTCGTAAACCTAGTGTTATGGACAACACTTTACGTTATTGTACACTTAGCATATCGTTTATTACTAATTGTACAATATTCATAATATTTATAATTGTCAAAAATTCGAAACGGTGGTTCCCAGATCGTCGGTAAAAGTTAGACGTCGATCTAACAGACGGCGCGACAGTAAACGAGTTTTAAACGTCTCGGTCGCGAGTCGCCATAGATTTCCTAAATTCTCTGCGATACGACGCGATGAGATTGCAAAAATGAACGTTGAAATAAGTTACGCAATCCACGTTATTGCCTGCTTCCGTTAATCTTCGGCGTGCTGGCCGAATAACGAAATTACAGTGACATTGACATTCCACATCGATGCCACAACGTTCACGCGTGTCATTAAACACAACTCTCGTCTTACGGCGTCGACCGAATTCTGCCGCAGAATTTGTTTACCCTGTTTTTGTGTCCAGAGTTTGTAGACCCTCAGCGTCTGACCTGCCCTGTATAATCTGACCCTAAACGGGCATCTCCTTCGATTCGCTGCACCGCACCGCCTCAAACGCAGTTTTATTCTTCTCCTAGTCGACGCGAAAATTGCGAATTTAACTCTTCAAGGACATCTTCATATATTGTGCTTCAATAATAGGCACGCGTCTCCCCGAGGAAAACAATAATGTCGTCCGTCCTTAAAAGATTGAAGGGGGGGGGGGTATTCGACGCCATTTTGCACCAATTTTTTCAGAAAAACTATTCGAGCCTTTTACGTTGGAATTGTGCACACATATTTATTGGCATTTGTATTACACCTGTGATTTGTTTAAAATAGAAATAACGAAAATTATACGAGTCATATATTTTTTATAATGTTTTTATGGTCGAATTAATTTTATATACTTTGTTGTATCGAGCCATAATACGAGGAGAATTGACTTTCTTCATGATTTCCTTTTGGTGAATTGTTTTGATATTGCTAAAAGGTGGTAGGTTGCATTCGATAAAACATTAACGCGTTTAGATTTTCTATTGTTTAGGTAACGTACCATGCTAACAGGATGAGATGTGGTAATAAACGTGGCCTCAACTTTACGACTATGGATTGTCATGCTTTTATAGTCTCTGCAGTTCTTGGTAGTTTCTGATTTATTTAGTTTCAGAATGTCTAAAGGTGTCGATAATGTCATGTATTTACTGTTTTGTGATTATTATACAGCGAGTTTTTATGCGACTTTTGCGGACACGCAAGTAGCCGTTTGCATCAATAAGCACTGTATCTTTGCCACAAAGTGTCATTTAGTCAGCGAAAGAAACCTTTTCGCTCGACCTGCTTTTTGTGAAATGAAAATCGGAATTAGCATAAAGATTCGCGGGTTTTTTAATTAACGATTATAATAGTCCTTAATTGTTCACGTTTGCGTTTCGACATGGTATCGAAATGAATTGTTATAAAAGTAAGAACGGCCTCGCTCGCGAACGAAACGTTTTTGCATATCGTATATGTTCTCTGAACCGGTATCGCAAACGCATAAATTCTAATGGTGGGTTATTAAAAAGACTCGTTTGAAACGAGTGACCGTTTTTCTTCTTTTTAGGAACTGCTTGGGGCTACATAGAGTCGTTCCTCTTTTGGCTGATCCAGGACTTAGGCGGATCAAGATCACTCATGGGTATCACCATAACCGTAGGCGGTATAGCCGGCATACCATTACTGGTTCTATCTGGCCCAATCATATCAAAGATCGGCCATGCCAATGTACTGTTCATAGGCTTCGTTTTTTACGCCATAAGACTTTGCGGTGAGTATCCATTTTAATTCCTGCACGTCTGCAGTAACTCCGTGATAATTGCACCGGTCTTGATATTACAGCATGCCCTGCTATTTTTCTGGTCGCCATCGCGGTCGCATTAATCTGTCCTCCGAACCGCTTTTTTTACAATGCGCTAAGAAATTGCTTTTCTAATTAATTTAAACTACTGTAGCAACTCTACTGCTGCTTTACCATTTCAATCCGTCTCGAAAAAAATGACTTTCCTAACTAGTTTCAACACCGCAATCTTTACAATGAAATTCTACTGTAACCATATTTGTTTTTTATTTACAAAAATATATGGCTAATATATGGTTTTTTTCAACCGTGAGGGCGTAAAGACATTCAAATATTACATTGACAATTTTGAATAGTTGGTAACAGGTAAAATCCTATTAAAAAATCAAAGATCATTTTAAAAAATTCCTTCATAACTAGTTTAATTAGTTTAGCTTTTGTATATTGTATTATAACTATATCCATCTTTTTATTAAGCAAGTTGATGCAGGTGCTTTCGACATTGGGATTTAGAGATATTTAAATATTATGTTAATCATTTTAAATCAATTTCATTTACTTGTAACAAATAAAATGATATCCATTGTTATATTGGATTGATTTAACGTCCATTGTCAATGATATAATCATTAATTTAGCTCAGTTAATATGAGTACACTCCATTAGCAATAATTTAGTCTTATTTGTTGGTATCTTAATATATGAAGTTCTGAAAATATTTGTAACTCGATGCTCTTTTACAGGTTACTCAATTATTTACAATCCGTGGCACACGCTCATCTTCGAGGCGCTCGAATCAGTGACTTTGTCACTCAGTTTCACTGCTGCTGTTACTTATGCCGCTAAATTGTCTACCACTACCACTGACACCTCAATACAAGGACTGTTAGGTGGTGTTTACTATGGAGTAGGTTAGTAACTATTTAATAAATATTTTGCAGAACGTTACATACGTATGAAAAGTGTTTAATTGGAAATGGCAATTTCATTAAGTAAGACTCAACAAGAACGATTGGCGCCTATTGTCTTAAAAAATTAGATAAATTATTCTGTAAAAAAAACTGTTTGGTCAAATGAAATATAAACTGAAAAATAATTAAGTAATCTAAATAATCTAAAGAAATAATCTAAAGAAAAATTATTTGGTGGTAGCCAAATAAGGTAATATATTATCTCAACTATTGCTTCTTAAATAATTTATTTGAATAATGCTCAAGGCTGTTGTGAACTCACAATAGAATTATTGAATAAATTTCAAGACGAAGAGGGGATCATAAATGTTATTTCTTCGTTTAATAAGAATTATGTTCACACACTGGACAGGTTACCCCACGAGTTACATCTCCAACCCCAGTTAAAAGGTTAACCTCATACATCAATGAAACTGCTACAACTTCTTCAACAATTGTTCCAGGCAAGGGTTCCGGAAGCCTGATCGGCGGTTACCTGATGAAAGCGTTCGGAACTCGTCCGACGTATCGAATCTTCGCGGCACTGACATTGATCACCGGCGTGATGTATTACATCTTCAACGTGGCGTACTTGAAGAAGCGTCCTCAGGTGGAGGGCAACGATATCGTGAAGAAGAAGCCGAAGAAAATGGAGAATCAGAACGGCGTGGAGCCGGCGATCATCGAGATAGCGATGGAGGAGAAGAAGCCTCGCGACGAGTCGGGGGAGAAGGAGCCGAACAATTTGTCCGGCATCGACAACCAGGCGTACTCGAATCAGTCAGAGATAGCGAAGGAGCTCGGGGACGAGGGGAATAGATCTACGAACAATATGGAGGCGATAAACAACGCGAAGAACCTCGACAAAATCGAAAATGCCGAGGACAACGGCCGGAAGAAGCCGAAGAAGACAAAGACGACGGATGAACGGATGAAGACGAAAGAATGCTCGCGGCAAAACGGCACGACGAATCCGGGTTTCGATGACGAACAGGATCGATGTAACGTCACCATCGAGAGCCAACCGGACGACAAGAAGTGAACAAGTTCCTCCACAGATCTCGATACTTTTCATCTTCTTCGTTGTCTCGCCGACGAATCGATCATCCGCGCGAACTGTGCGCGAAATGCTCGCTTTTTACTTTTTTCTTTTTTCTTTTTTTTTATCAATTTAGAGCAGTGTTGCTGGATCAAGACTAGTGCCCCCACTCTAACTTCCCCCTCTACCACGCTAACGCCCCAGTCAGGTCACGTGACGCGTTCTGTCTCTGATGTGTGTACTCCGCTACTGGCAGAGAGAGAGAGCGAGAGAGAGAGAGAGAGAGAGAGAGAGAGAGAGAGAGAGAGAGAGAGAGAGAGAGAGAGAGAGAGAGAGAGAGAGTAGCTTTTTCCTCTCAATTCTTGATCCCTCCTCTCATCTGGTGACACTGCCCAGTGTTGATGGATCAGGACTTATGCCCCCACTCTAACTTTCCTCACTACCACCCTAATCTCCACGCTGATGCCGCGGCCATGTCACGTGATGCGTTCCATTTCTGACATTTGTACTCCCCAGTACTGGCAAAGAGAGAACTTTTTCCCCTCAATTCATGGTCCCTCCCCTCTTCTGGCGACACTGATTTAGAGGGAATTCTCACGGGAGAATCAGTATTTTTACAGCATGAAGTATAAGTTAGCGTGGAAGAGGAGTTCGCAAAACGGCGATTCTTGATAATTATTTAAATGGGATCGTAGCGTGATTCGAGATAGTATTGTTAAAAGGATAAAATTTGAGACTTTCATGCTCGCAAAAGCCTGATCAACGACGAACGATGCGATGTATTTTGCGATAGCATAAGACGAAGGTTGCAGCAATTTAAATGAAATGCCGTCTCTCGGTTACGGTACCCTTACCGATCCGCGATCTTGTACAAATTGCCTTGTATACTCGTGGGAAATTAATCGTAGCACTGCGAAGACTATGTCGCTCGTAAGTATTCGAGCGTTGATAAATTGTGATACTACTTTAACAAAACATTATTTATGTGAGTTCACGCTTTTCTATGTAGATTTTATCACAAGTTCCGGCAATGTATTACAAAATAAGCGATTATTTTGATTCATCATCGAATATCGAATTTGTAGGAAAATGAATGATTAATATGATAGAAATTAATTTCTGTACCGAGGAATTGACATCGATCGAATACTTCCGAGCAAAATTTGCCGTGCAAGATCTTCGATAATTTTATTTATCCGCGTGCCGAACGTTCAATCATCCCGGAAAATCATTCCAGAACACCATAATTAAACATTGTGCATGTACTTCACACAGTATCGAGTGTAGACTCACTCTTATTACACACGTCCTTTTTAGCGGTGAGTATTATAGGTATCTAACGACTCAAAATATGAGTATCACATTTTTTAAAACCGTAACGCTGAATCTCTATTTTGTACACTGTATTTTTTTGTTTTGTCTCTCGTTTTAGAATAACATGTAGTGTAGATGCTGAAGAATGATCACAGATCAAGTAGAGATAGAAATCATTTTAATAAGCGCGAATGTTAATCTAAGTACGTTGAATCGCTCGACAAATATATGTATGTATGTATACATTTGTTACTGTTATGAAAGTCATATATTTTCTCAGCGAGACAGAGTAATATAAATGTACAGGTACGAATATAAATAATATGTGTATGTCAACTGTGGACGTTTCTACGCGCGCAGATTTTCAAGAAAAAATCGCGCACGCTGATTGAGCGAGACAAAAGGCTCGTTAAAATTCATTGAAACTTTCACTAGCGCGTCAAATCCATAGCTTAGGTGTAAGAGAAGTGATGAAAATTTTTTTTCCATTGCCGGTAGAAAAAACGAAATTAAAACTCTGAGCCCGGAGACACGTCTTTCCCGCGCGTTGAAATAACTCGCGGATGTTCCCTCACCGTGCATTGAAGTCACCGGCGTAGTGTCTCCTTTAATTGTGTCCACTGCTTCATTACGCAAAAACACGCCACATTATTCATTCCACCAGCTCGCTGGTATAATCAATGATTCTTTCGCATTCGATTCTTTTTCGTTAAATGGTCGAGGCTTTCTGTAAAAAAATTGTCATTAATGTTAAGATAAATCTGGGCTCGGCGTTTTTCCGAACGCTTTACGACGAGGAAGAGTAACCGCGTTATTAAACCAATTAGTATGATTTATTCGGCATTACATTGTTATTTATATTGACACGTAAGATCAGCATCGTACTGTTATAATCGACTATTTATAAATTGTTTATGAATCAGCATTGTAGGTTAACAACGTGAATCTTTGTAGGTTCTTGAGTTCCTCGACCTCGACGATTTACTGTTCCATGATTTATTATGTTAAAATTTCACTATTTTATTATTTCGTATGCTAAGAATCGAATACCTTTGGCAAATTGGCACAACAAATTTTGATTTGAGGAAATGGATAAACTTGCATAATGAGTTCAAGCTTAGAAAAGAAAGTGAGTTTCATTATTCCAATTTCATTATTTCAATTACTATAACATTAATAAATATTAATAATTGCCCGAGAGCTTCGATACTATTAAAAGTGTACAAATTGGCAACAACGACACTTACGGGCGACATAAAAGTGGAACTGTGCGTTCGACCTTGAAATACCGCGAAGGACTCAATTATCTACGATAAAGACTAACGGCCCAGAAAACGGATATTAAGCCTGTACGAAGTAAACACTAATAGGACACACGCTGTTAAATAATGAAAACGCAATGGCGGTTCCGCGGAGGAACAATGTGATATAACTATGCAGGAAATAGTGCGTAATTGCAACTTCCCTAATTGTACAGTCGTAAAGACGATAATAATAGTTTGTTCTCTGTTCGCGGAATATCCTCAATGAAACTAAATAAACGGAGGTACAAACGATTAAGAAGAACCGTGTTCCTTATTGTCTCATTTTCCAGCGAACAGAAGAAAATCCGCGGAAAAAGGATTCCCTCGTCCTATTCGGATCGATGATTAACCGGTCAAGGTCGCGTTGACTCTGTTTCCTTCCTCGGTATCCTCGTAACGGTGTGTCGTATAGTTTGCGAAACAGATTAGGACAAGTTTATCAACGCTCGTTTCGAGCAATTAACGCCGTTCCGCGGTGGAACTTTTGTCTGTTCGAACGTGGATTCGAAGCGAAACGACTGTCAGAAATTAAGCGGATTAATTGGGTTTCGTGACAGAGAACCGGGTCGCTTCGATGTGAAACGACCGCGCGGAGCGCTCGCAGGAAGGAAGCAGACAACAATTAATACCGCTAAAGATCGCGACGAACGAAATTAGAGCCGGGCAGTACATTTCCAGGCTCTAACTGGCGAGGTACAGTTACGAGTCTATATAGACGACGCAAACTGGAGCTCCCCGATCATTCATCTTTGGCTGCAGGAGAAGATGATACGCATATTGATTTCGCTTCTTTTAGCGAATCTGTCAGCCGCCTCGGTTTTGCCGGAAATTGCGTCGTACGCGAAAGTGTCGAGGAACGGCCAGCAGGACACCGATCCGGGGATAGATCAGACGTCGTGGATCACAAGGTTCGATTGTTAAGTACAGACTGCGGATCTTTACGCATTGTAAAAATTGTCCTCATCGATTGCAGGAACCATATTCTTTCTTTCTCTAATGGTTTCAATAGATTCAACCCTATTTTGTCATAAACGCACAAAATCTACAGTCTGTTCATCAGAGATGAGAAAAGTGGCATGTTCAATGATACTCGTGTTGACTATTTGAATACCTCCAGAGTAAATTAACTATTTCTGATTTTCAAGAATCGTAACGGGCAGCAACGAAACGCAGAACGAGGGCAGAAGCGTGAAGAACATAGCAATCACTGCATCCCCCGTCTACGTCGCGCCGAAGGGGCCGAAATTGCAAAATGGCGAGGCTGTCGACTACACAACTGGTTCAAGGTACAAGGAAAAAGTAGTGACTGCTTCTCTTTATCCGTGACAAACGTATTATTGTTAACAATTCGTTCCTGACATATCCGGATTATACATATCGTTCTTAAATTCTTGGAACTACTTCCTTAAAATAAATAGAATAATAAACGGTTCAATTTAATGTCAAATATGTCATAGTAGATGATTTAAGGGATATAAAATTGTAGGGTACTAAGAGAGGTTAACACCTAACGGACCAATGCCACCAGCAGCATGGTGGGATTTTTTACTTACTGGGTCTAATGCCGCGTATATGGCGGCAAAAATCAAATTAATTAATAATATAAATATTTGCACAATAGAAATATTTTCCTTTCTATACTTGATAAAAATATGTTGAGTCCACAGTTTCTCTTCGTATGAAAAATAGCTTGGACCTGGTGGGAAGTAAACTTGAAATACTTCCGGACAGTTAAGGGTTAAAATTGCTTGGTACCGCCGTAACTTCTTAGGTGCTAGCATGCGCGTAAAAAAAATCAGTCGGGTATAATAATCGATTGCAGGTACTCGACACTGGATTACGAGATGTTATCGAGGCTGAACGGCAGGAAGCAGATCCAAGACAGATACCATCCGTCGCCGATTTACGCTTTCAAGAACAAGGATCTTTCGAAGGGCCCGATAGACAGTCCGCGGCCTGTACAAGTGTCACGGCCAATGGTTCCTCCGAATGGTCCTCCGAATGGCCCTCCGAGCGGACCACCCAGCGGACCTCCGTCGCCGAGCGGCTTCGACTTCTCGAAGCAGCCGTTCGCAGACGGCTACGACTATAAACCGTCAGATTTCCTAAACGACAAACCAATCTCGAAGCCGTCCGAGTATCTCGGCGATAAACCCATGCCGAAACCATCGGACTATCTCGCAGACAAGCCCATCTCGAAACCGCTGTCCATGGACGACTACTCGGACTTCGAAATCAGCGACAAGGTAAAAATTCTCTGCCCATTAGCGAACGTAATTTTCATTCGACGTGCCGTAACCGTTCCTCTGAACCGAGGTAGTTTGTTTGGTCGAACAAAAATTGGAGGGTTTACCATAACGATTACTAGAGAAGTCTCTTCATGCAAATGCGATTCACGTGAATCGGAACTCTTTTTCGTCGTTGATGTCTAAATTATTGATACCCGGGTACTGGGACATTTTGCTTGAATTGCTTAACGATCGTTGGGTAACGATTTCGCGAAATCAATGTTTCTATTGAAATTTGATGACACACAGAAAGCCAAAAATCTGTTCTTCAATTTCAAGGACATAGAGAAAAATTGCTTACAATTAGTAAATGTAGACGATACATGCGAAATAATTTATATATAAATGTCGAAGAAGAGCATTTTAGATAATCCGTAATATAAATTTTAAATCGCAGTCACAATTTTGCTTTATAAAAGAATTTGAAAAATTTGAGTGCAATCGAATTCGAAATGATCGAGATTTCGAATGATTTCTTTTCAGCCCCCAGATTCCTACAAGCCAGATGCCTCGTTCGGTTCGCATGATTCTGATTATGCCGATTTTCCATCCGATTCCTATCCCAGCGATCCACCGCCGAAACCGATCGAGTACTCCGCTCCTCTGGATCATCCGCCGTTCGACGGCCACACGTACGATCACGATCACGATTTCCATCACGAGCTGATCTACGATCACATACCCGAGTACCACGAGCACACCGAGAAGCCGGAAATGAACGATCAGAGATTGGACAAGAGGCCCTACTCGTACTATTTCATAGGGAAGAAGCTCTGGTATGTTCCGTTGTACTTCAGCATCTACTTCATCATTTACATCGCTGCTCTGGTGCTGAAGAGCATAGCCAGGCACAAGATCACGTTCCCGGCTCATCTCGCGGAAGCCGTCGAGCACTCAAGATCGTACGCGGACGCCAGTTGGTGGGATCTCGCAGGACGGATACTGGAGGGGATCGAGAGTTTCGCGGAGAAGTATGGGAAGGCTTCTTAGAACCTCAGAGAACTTCAGGAACTCGAAGAGCCAAACGCTTTTTTACGCGGCGTGTTAACGCGTCGTCCACCATTGGTGGCCTTCGCTAACTCTCTTCGATCAAACACCTTGCAAAAACCGGGCACACAACCGAAACAATGCAATTTCAATGTGTACTTTGCGTATGTAAATATTAACTGTAAGTTTTGTATATATTCTCCTGACAGTAGATTATTTATTTCGAAACGATTACTAGCTTAATCATCGAAAATGTAAGATAATGCAGAGCGAGCTGTTTAATAAAAGGAATCGGCACACTTTATCTTTTATCGCTCGAACTCGGACAATCACAATTTAAGTAATTGTACAACATAATTACGTAACATGTACCCAACAACTTAATAAAACTAATTTCTAAATCTTACGATACCTACTGAAATTATTATTATTCTGATTTTGGTGCATCTTAAATGGTCAACTATTCTGATCTTATTCGATTTTTCATTGCAGTATAAAATATTATGATCGTAATTCCACGATATTTTTTCAATACCGTTCTAACCATTTCATTTTTTGCACATTTTAAATCATCAATTTCGCTCAATTTCTTCGATTTCATTATGACGCATATCACAAACTATTGTGATCGTTATTGCATAACATTTCCACGACATCATTGTTACCATTTAAGTTTTTGCACATTTTAAATGGACAATTTTTCTCAATTTCTTCGATTTGATTGAATATTATAATTTTTTTCAATATCATAAAATATTGTGATCGTAATTGCATAATATTTCCACGACCTCATTGTGACCATTTAAGTTGCTTGTTCATTTTAAACGGCGAACTCTCCTCAACTTCGATTTGATCGCAACGACGCGAGCTATAAAATATCGCGACCGCGATTGTATAATATTTGTAGGACGAAAGAAACTGGCAGGATATAAAAGTTGCTACGGGACTACGTGCATCAACAGGCACGATATTCCGTAGATCATGCCGTACGATTAAGCTCATGAAGACCACGGCTGTTTCGGTACAATGTCGGGTTCATAAATTCCTCTCGCAATACCTGCGTATTCGGTTATGGCCGCTTCTTACCGCCACGACGGAGAGTCACGGCGCAACTTTTTGGACGGATAACGAGGTGGAATTTGTCAGTATCGGCAGAATTGAAAGAATTACAGGAAACGGGGCGAGAATCCCTGATGGTCCCGCATTCCGATTGACCAATTACGCCGGCGCAATCCGCTCTCTCATGGCTCCCATCCCCGGGTTTTCTTTTCGGGTATGATCCCCTCGGTTCCGTCGCGTACCGAGAATACAAAGTGTCTCATCATATTACACTTTCGCGTGTTCCGACCGTGCATAATGCATTTCATGCATAAGAATCGCCATCGATCCGCGATCAGATTACCCCCGGACACACGCTACGGTCTTTTTCTGTTTTATTAGTGCCCTAGGGTTTCACGGACCACATTTGATTTATTTTTACCGCGGAAGAGAGATTAGACTCTTTTTAACATGTTACAGACTACTTTATAGTTTTAACTAGCTGCAAATTATCCAATGGTCTTTCAACATTTTTAAATGGCTTTATTGCATAACATTTGACCTACACTTTTTTGTTACAAATGCATAAAATCCACAATTTTATCGTGTAAAATTTTGCACAACGTTCTCGCGATACTCAACATTTATATCAAATTTAGTGAGCAACAAGTTTTCCGTATGGGTCACTAAATTTTTTAGCTATTATATTTGTTGCTTTCAGAGATGATAATCGTTTCCTGCATGTCGCAATTATAGACAGAGGCGTTTATAAAAAGTTTGGCTTATTTTTCTCATTGTCCTGACACCAAAGTATTCAGTTGATCCAAAAATCTAAAGATATGTCCACCCTGAAACGACATCGAGCAACTATCTATTATCTCTTATTTCTTGTCGAATAAAGGAAGAAAAAATCAGTGAGGAGCAACAAAAACTTGCTCGATGTTACTTCAGTGTCGACACAGCTTAACAGACTAGAGTAACGCTTTCGAGGGAATGCATGTTTCTACGAGGTATGCACCGGAAATGGATCGACGTATCGGGCTAAAAAATGTCCTGTACAATCTTCAATATGTACACATCGAAAATGGCGAGCAATAGATTAATTTATTCGTGTCGTTTGTTTAAAAAAAAATTTGCAAAAGTGATCTTGGGTTGAGTCGAGGTATTCACTATATTTAGTCACCACTCGCAACGATTCGCGAGTGAGATTTCAAAAAATGGCACAAAGGTCACCGTAATATTCCGTTTTTCGCCTTTTTCTAGACGCTTGCCCGTCCTGGTTGCTATACCTCGGGGCTGTTTGAGCTCGTCCCCGGTGTTCGATTGTCTTTATTTCGGCCAATTTGAGCGTTTAGCCATTCCGCTTTTATGAAACGATGGTTCAACCGGCTAACTAACTGATGGAAAGTTTTCACAGTGGGGATGGCGGAACTTTTGTTGCTGGTATCGCAAACAGACAGTAGCCGAATGTACAACAACGAATATCAACCTAGTTAACCGATGTACATCCTCCTACGGTATTAGGATAGGTGATTAGCGTGTTCTTCAACAAGTACCGTTGAAACAATACTCTAAACCGGCGATAATTGCTACACATGTTTCTACTCGATGAAGTTCAGTTAGAAACGGGCTTGGCTGGCGATTTTGTTGTGACCGTACACAGGGCGTGTTTAGCTCATTAACGAGCACGGAATAATTAGCTTGTTGATTGTACTCGGTTGTACTAACTAGCATTTAATTCAGTATTAAATATAGAAAATTTTTAAAAATGTGCAAAATTTCCTGTTCACTTATTGCAATTTACCTTGAGCTTTCTTTAATACTTCACGTGTTTCTTCTTGTTCCATAATTTGCAGCAGTGAAGTCCTCAAAAAGACAGAATAAAACCAGACCAATGAATTCGATTTTCTTAGCGGTAATAGTTTAACCCTTGGATTGTAAACGTTTTTACAGTACCCTCAAATTGTGAAGGTGGGTCCTCCACGTTTGATGCAGTTTGTAGTGAGTGATAGTAAATACAAAAAAAAAAGTTGAAAAGATTCTCGCTGGAACATAACAAATTGAGATTATTACAATTTGTTGAAATATTTTATCTCGTAAATAGTATAAAGCAAAGTACGTGAATTTTAAAGATTGTTCGAAATCGTACACACACGAATAACCTTTCACAGTACAACGGTTTAGAGAAACGACAAAGCCAAACGTGAAAAATGCGCGCAAATAAATTTGTGAATTATAAAATACTTTGAAATTCCGCAAACAAAGGCAGAGGCCGACCGTTTCCGCAGGACAAACACCTTTCGAAATAGAACGGCGAAGACAACACGGCGACAAGGAGGCGGAATGTGCGGAAAATGGGGCTCGTCCGTCGCCTATTGGCGAATTCCTGACTGAAGTCTTTGCAGACGACGCGACGATACGTAAGATCTGTAACAATTAGGGCTGTTAGCGCCTTACGCTGGATTTGCTTAACGTTTCTGGTGATACAGTTACCGGTGCGCGTGAAACGTAACAGTGTGTTTGAACTGGGTCCCCCGAATCGGTTCTCAGTCGCTGCTTGGATTTTATCATCGACGGTTCCTTCGATCGGGATTCCCGTCGTCGGCGCGTTCCTAGATCCGATCGAATCGAACAACGGTCGATTTCGTTCCCGGTACTGCGAGAATTCGGTTCGATCAGGTACGAAGCATGAACGAAGCCGGTTAAAGGTGAGCACAGGTTCGCGCGAATTGGTGAAACGGAAAAGAAAAGTGTTCGCGAGACACGTGTTTACGAATGAGAGGCGCAGGACACGCGCTTTCCGGACAGTTCTCAGGGTTCATTGATCAGATTCAAGCGGAAGAGGCATTATGGGTAAGCACCGAAGAATGATTTGCTGCCTTAGCGGCTTTTTCCATGAACTTCGGGAAGACCAGGCTGAAGACTACATGCTATTTTCGAAATTAATCGGTATAAGAGATTGAGAACAAAATTGTACAAGCTCTAGAGAATTTTGAATGTTGTGCATTTTGTTAGTAATTATTGATCTCTATGCACCTATCGCAACAATGACTAGACGAAAACGAAACTGTGAAAACGTTTCAGAATAGCGGTTTTTTATTTTTTTAACTATGTGTCCTCACTTTGAAAAATCTGGAAAAATCATATGTTAACGACCATAAATAGATACTAAAACTGGAAAAATATAGACTTAGTATCTCGTAACTTCTACAAGAAATCGGCATTTCAAAATTTGTTTGTATTTTTTAAAACTCGATTTCGAAGCTAAAAAGTCTGAAAAAATTCATACGTATGCATTCTAATAGCTAAAGAATGTCTGATTTTTTCGAAATTTCCAATTGAAGAAGATAAGAGAAATTACGGAAAAACTTGATTTTCTTTGTCACCCCACTGCTAACCCAAATATCGACATGTAGGGTTGAAAATTGGCAGAAAGTATTTTCAATTTGGTTTGGGGGCACTTTTAACCTCCTTATTTAGCTACACCCTTTAAATGCATAGGAATTTATTTTTTAAGAATAATATATTTGGCTAAAAATTTTAAAAGCTGAAGTGTTTAGCAGTTTGTTTACCACCTAAACTAGTCTTCAATTTTTCAACTCCTTATCCGAAATTTTTTTAGCTGTGTTATCTAAACGTCTTATTTAGAATGATGTTAAATCTAAACGTGTGTGCAATATTTCAGACAGAGGACGAACAAATTTAATCTGCCACTGTCTTCTGGTTCTCGTTTGCATCTCTCACGTCTCAGCCCATAACAATCATCCTGCAATTGCTATACCGTTGGAGGAGTCTGCGCAAAATTCTGAAGCTGTTACAGCTCTGCAAACGTACAGGTACTTTAAAAATTGTTCAAAAACATTTCTTTCTTGTCTATGAACAATTGTAAATCCAACTTTGTTCGAAAATGTAGCCTGTAAAAAATTAACAAGTGTCCTTTTTTACTATTATCAGACATCCGCGAGCGTATCGACGTGGTCACGATGAAGACGATTATGGTCACGATCATCACATGGAGGAAGAGGAACACAAAGAGAAGGCAATAGGGGACTCGAAAGTTGACTATTGGGGCGGCTACTACGATTTCCTCATCAACGAGGGTAGCTACAAGTTTTGGGCCGTTTTTCAAGTGAGTCAATGAATCAGTAAATGAATAGTTCAATTATATTGAATATTGAAGAATATTGAATTATTAAAAATTAAGGACGCGAAGAAAGTAAGAGTGTTCGTGAAACAAATTGAGAATTCAAGAGATGAAAGACGTGTCTTCTCAATTTCAGAGTTTGAAAGTTAAACAGTAGGTACTCCGTTAGCACGTTAGTAAGTTAGAATCAATGTTCCTTAACATTTACATGCGTTAACGTTCTGTCAGACTGTCACTGGTAGAAATGAAAATTATAAGAAGAAAGAGGAGAAGAATGTATTCAAATTATGCAATTTAAGTGGAAAGGAAGGAGAATTATTTAAAAATAAGTGACACTTTGACCAAATAATTTTGAAAGGGATTTTTGCTAATATAAATGCAAATTCTAATTTGCAATTATAATTTGCAGCTTGCCACCGCGGCTCTCCTGATCTACAGCGGTTTCGCCGCGCTTTACTATGCCAAGGTGAACCCTCCCAACGCCGTTGACGATTTCGACGACATATTCCGTCGCCGAAGAAGATCGTTGCCTGTTTCACCCCAGGAGAGGCCATTTTGTGGTCTCGATAGCGCCACGTTTCAAAGGATAATCGACGCACTCGCGAGGGAATTTCACTGACCAAAAATTACATATCGCTCTGTTCTCGGTGAGAACTATCGTTGTGAGATTTGTCGAAACTGGGTGTTGTTTTATCAACAACCTGGACGATTATTTATAACGAAACTTTGGATCTCTCTCACAGAGAAACCTGAATCAAAAATAAATTGGTATCTATTCGAATGTCCATTAAATTATGCTGAAGATAAAGATTTTATTCATACGATCTGGCATCTTTTTAATTTATGTTTTTGTTTTTTGTAAGTTTATCATATTCGCAGTTTGTTACTGAACTTGCAAACTGATTTTCCTATTTATCAGAACTAGTTGATTCACCCGGAATTTTATTACAATTCTGGAAATATAATGTAATTTGTATATATGTATAATAATATTGTGTGTAATTTAATGAATGTTGTTGAATTACAGACAACTTGTTCTCTCGAAACATTGTGAGCGGTGGATAACTCTGTGCGGTCAGTTTCACATTTGATTTTTGTAGAAACTAAATCGCACACACAGAATTTATACCAATAATGTGACTACTTGTTAATTTGTTAAAAAGCACCACTGCGTGGCTATACTCAGAAGACCAGTACTTGAATCGATAATAACTAATTGGGCAATAAGGCTTTGTTATAATGCTTCAAAATTTAATAAAATCATATGAGAACTATTAAATAATAACGGAGATAGTGATAAACATTTTTGTACCGTGATATTTGTACTTGTTCCTTGAAGTGCTAAAAATTATGAGGTTTATACTATAAAATTGACATCGTTAAATTTATTATTAGTTAAATAGTTAATTGTGAACCAATAAACAAAACAATTCGGATGTAACTGACGATACCACATATGTAAACCGCGGAAACTGCTTTAAAATAATCAAGAACAAAGAAGGCCGTCAATATAAAAAACCGATAACCTTCGGTGAATAATCTTCACGAGAATATCTTTCACAGAATATAAATATGACTGCAACGATTTCCATGCAAGGTTCCATGCAAATGTACATTTTTCTAGAAAAATTCCAAGGAGCACACGGCCCGGAAATGTTCTTTCCCTCGGTATTATTCCAAATAAATTAAACCGTATACCAGAAACGCGTTAATTTTTATATTCGACTCTGCAGCGTAGGATAGAAGATCGCGAAGATTTTTGTACTGCATAAACGCATAAAGATCGGCAGCAAGCTGATAACGCGCCGGCGCAATTAACATAAAACGCGATTACGCGTCGGTAATCGAGAGATATAGATGATAAATTATAGTCGCACGGCTCCGCAAATAATTTACCGAGTTAACGAGGCACGCGGCAGAGGGTCGTAAAACATTTCGGAAAAGTGTAGACCATGAAAAGTTTCGTTGGCGATCGGAGGGTCGCGCCATATTAGGGCCCGGCCGCGGTAGCGAACGCTAAAATGTATGCGCGAAAGGATCAAAACGTAATAAAAATCCCCCGAAAAAAATGTCGACCGATAAATCAGCCGTGCCATCCCGCTCCCGTACGTATGCACCGACGTCTATACGAGCTTTATATGTGAACACGTATGCGCCGACGTCCATACGAGCTTTATATGTGAACACGTATGCGCGCGATATGCGCGGTTCAAGCTCGGAGGCAAATTTTCTTGTCGAACAGCGCAACGTAACGGGGGTCCTCGAGCACCTTTTTGGCAACCGCAGGAGCGTACCTACGGTGGATCCTTCATTTTTCCAATAAATCAATTTATTCGAGCCGCTAAGAAGCCCATTCCATTCGAAACTAGACGCGAAACATGTCCTGTAACAGAGAGCCATCGAATTATTATGAACGCCTTCGAAATTACCACTTATTTGCAGTTTTGGTGACAAATGCAATTGTGCTTATAATAATACTTCTTTTATTACAGGATATATTGTTATGTTTTCAATAGAGTATGACAACAATTTTATTTTAGAGTGAAAAAACTGCTGCGATAATGAGGCCGCTTCACTGACGAGTATTTTCAGCGAACCAGTTAGAATTAAAAATACAGTGCTGCTTCAAACGTGCTATGAACATATAGTCAATTAATAATCGATTAATTTTTACATTGGATATGCACCTTTTTTGCTGTTCCAGTTAATGCAATTTAAATATTGAAGCCAATTTTGCGCCAAAGTAAAGAAAAATAAACATTATGGTACAGTAATAATTTGATCAGCCACTTTGTTTCGTAAAAACGTTCTTTTTTCGAACATTCTGTCAAATTCAATGCAGTCTTTACTGATTCTGTGAACAATCGACCCTTCTGCCCTTCTGCCCTTTTATGGACTCGACCTTTTTTAAAAATAATACTTGATATAATAATACTTAATAGTCTTAGTAAGTCGGAAACATTACATTGACATTCTCAAATTATTAAAATCTTTTTGTTGCGTTATTTGACTTTTTTTGTATTTTTTATTTTTCTTATTTCATTCTCTCAACTGTAAATAACGTTTCTGATCAATTATTTTAGAGGATCATCAAATTCATGTTTTTAGGTTTTGATGTAGGTGAAAATCAAGTCACCATTTGTTTTATTAATAATTTCGGCGTAAGAAAGTCAAAAGATGTATCAAATGTTGTAGTATTTATTTTATAGAATTTTTTGGGACCTCCTGTGATTTTTATGGTCTACGAAGGAACAAAAGATGGCGGCCTATGCTTCGGATGAGTCGTCAGGTACAAAATTCTATGAGTTTTTCGATGATCTCATTCGAGAGGAAAAGGCAGGGTTAAATTCCTCACGACAAAGAATCCTTTTTTTATCGCTGTGCGCGTATTAATTATATTATAGCTTTATAATGATAACGAAGATTGAGAGAAGCGGACCGTGATGTGCCATCTTGCGACCAAAAAACCCGACTCTGATGCACGGGGGCATTCGTCATCTACTAAATGCTTAAACCGCTTAGTTCTCCAGCCGCGGCAGGATAAATCATTGCGTTTTAATGGCCCTTTCTGTGGTAAATCAGTTATTTGAGAGACCGGTCGAGTTCATTTCTTCAGCTACCGCGCTAAGTGGAGACTCTTGTACGTCTATTGAAATATAAACAAACCAGTCGCTGCTAACCTTTCTGCATCCGCAGCTATTTCAAATACTACGGGCCTCGACGAATGCACAACGCTTATGAGCATTTTAATTTGAGTAGTTCCATTTGAACTTGAATTCGGTAACATCTCCTGCGACCTTAAACCAATAATTTCATTTTATCTCGATTTAAAACAACTTGGATATTGCCATCGATTTCGAGCAATTCAGAATTCTGTCTGAACGCAAAATGAATAATTCCAATTCATGGAAAAGTGATTAAGGAATTTATTTTGAACAGTTCAAATTTTGAATTGGGTGACGTTAATCGCGATCAGGAGCATATTCGAGGTTAACCCCTTGCAATACAATATCGAGTCATACTCGTGATGAAGATTCCGAACAGAGTATACTAAATATATATGTTATTAAGCCTTTGCACTCGAAGCCATTTTAATTCCAAAACATTTCTTCCGACCTAGAATATTTCCTTTCTGTATATATATATTTTTTGTGTTATACATACGAAAATGGTGCAATTTACACGTACAATACCGTTTAGTAATTTATGAAATACAAACAAATTAAAAAATGTAAAAAATATTTTGGACAATGATACAGCAATTTTTAGTGGCGCCTTGCAGTCGCCATTCGAGTGCTAAGGGTTAATTTCCTTTAAAAATTCTGTTTTGGCGTTGTTAACGTACAGCTATCGAAGAACATATAGGCATACAATAGATGTAAAATTTTCTTCCTTTTTTTAAGGAAATTACGAATTGCGTAAGAGTTCTAGTCACTGAAACCCTCAAATAAATGGTAGTGCAAGGGGTTAACAGGAATAACGAGTTAATTTAGAATCGGCGATCGAAATTCGTAACCGGGCAAGAATTTGACGGCGGAAAGCCGAAGAAAGTCCGGTACGGCCCTGCAAAAATCACCCACAGCGCCTTCGCGAACGCATTCCGCCACGTAGCCGGCTGCAAGGGGTACCTTCGGCAAAAGTACGAGGATCCCATGCGGCCGGGTGCATCTCAAGACGGGCCGGTCGAGCCCGGGAGAAAGAAAGGGGCAATTGGGGGTTTTTTTCTTCTTGAAATTTTTCAAATAAATCTCCGACGACCAAGGGAAACGGCAGAGGATAAAAACGGTATAAAAACTGTTATTTACAGCGGCCGCGCATCAACGTTGATCGATAATTCTCGCGTGTTTCGTGCACCCAGCCCTCTCGCCGGTGTGTAATCGTGTGCGCAATGATAGTAAACGATCAAATGCAAAGCTGAGACGAGGTTACGCACCGAAAGTAACCGTCGTCATTAAAGATACGGATTACCTTTTTTTTTACTCGATAGCTCAAAATTTTGCACCAGCTTCGTCTAAACAGTACCGCCATTTGCAGTGTTATCAGTGTAAACGCTTGGCGTTGATGCACGATGATTTAGGATTTTATGCGTTTATGGGCAAAAATGAGTAGATGAAACTCAAAATGGAAGGAAGATCAGATGGATTTAATATTAATACTGCGTTCTTTGCTATCGCTTAAAATTATTGAGAAAAGAAATTAATTTTTACGTAACTCCTTTTTCTTGTAATAATTTTTATTTTGACGATCCGCAGTCTAATAATGATCTAGACTGCGAGAAGTACTTTCCAAGTCAATTACGTAGACACAAAGTTAACTGAAATTGTATCCCTTCTTTTGACAATTTATCTAAGTCGAAAATAATTTGATAAGTAGATTCAGATCTTTATGCAGAATAAACTGTCTGCATCAGTGACAAAAGACAGGAGCTAGATTGATATTTCATTTATTTTTTAATAATCCGAACAAGTGACAAGCGAAAAGATTGTGTCGGAAAGAAAAATTGTGTTTAAGTAAAGAAAAATCGCGACGAAACTCTGCAGAACTCGTCAAATTTCGTCGGACATATTTTCGATGTTCTTTCATTCGCAATAAAATCGCTAGGTTTCGCAATCGGATGATAATGGCGGAAAAATGGCGAGGTTGCAATGACCGACGAGCCGACGTCCGCTTGGTGCGCATGGCAGGAAGCGACTTTTAATATTTCAGATAAATCTCCTGGCCGCGAGAAAAAGGATAAAAGGAGCCGGGGCCCCAAAATCGGGCCCCTCGGATAAAAACAGTAATTTATGATGCAATGCTTGCCGGCGATCGATAATTCTCGCGTTGCAAATGCACGAGGCCTACGAGCAGCTTCCTTCTACTACACTCTCCCTCTTACTCTTTCTCTCTCTCTCTCTCTCTCTCTCTCTCTCTCTCTCTCTCTCTCTCTCTCTCTCTCTCTCTCTCTCTCTCTGTTGCAGTCTCTATCCGACGACTCCCCGCTACCATTTACCCTCCTCTTTTATAGTTAATGATAATAATAATAACGACGAGAACAAGAGGAGCCGCAGGTGAAGTGGGCGAAGGGGACGAAAAGAACGGGGCGGGGACGTACCGAGAAGTCGTTCGAAGGGGTGCAGCCACCGCGAAAAGAATTCATCATGACACGCGCGCGGTATATCTATCAGGGGCTTTATCTCGGAGCACGTTTAGTGCAAAAGAAAGTATCGGTGATCGAAATTTTATTTACGACGCACCATGTGTTGTTCTACAATTTTGTGAATTCGCCTCCTCGCCTTGACGTTTCTTTCTTCGACCGACATCGTTCATGTTGCCGCACGTTTTTCATACTTGAACTACGACACCTGTCGAAATGAGTACAACATTCTTTAAACCAGTTGCAGGCCAACCTATATTTTTCTTCGGACTTGCTACGAAATGATATGAGTCAATTACATTCCCTCTAGTAAGTTCTATCAACCTATTTAAAACAGTTAAACAATTATTCCTACGTACCATGCAAATGTGACGGTACTGATGAATGAAATGGGAATCGATACAATCGATTTTGGTACAAAGTTAATGTCGAGTCTGGATCGACGTAGAATGGTTAATCTACAATTATTTATGCATAAGGTAAGGGACCCAATTACTCTGAGGGTACCAATTACTGTGCCTATATTAATTATACTTATTTTTAAAGCATTATGAGTATTTAAAAAAGAGCTACAGTATTTATTCTATATATGTCCCAAATGCCTATCCGATCAAAGTCCCAGAACTATCTCAGATATTCCGTTTACTTTTCTAAAAATATACCATAATATAAAATTTTTAGTAAGTTGAAGGAATTCTATTATAGTTTCATAAATTATTTATATAGCATTATATTATTATTATATTATAAGGGAAAGCATGTTAGATTAAGGACCCGCGAAGTATGATCTCGATCATGTCTGGTCAACATGCAACACGAGTACAGTAATGTCTAAATGAGCAGTTTCAGCCGTGCTATTATTTTATCTCCCGCTGCATCTATTTAAAATACACGCTAGTAAAAATAAATTTGTATTAACAAACTCGAAATACGTCTCGATTACATAGACGTAATTAGACCCTCGCTACTTTAAGCGTTAATTTTACGGTACACTACTGCTCCAATTAGGAACTTTAAATTACAAAGTGGCTAAATTGATGACGCGACTAATAAAAAAAGGATCATGAATTTTCAATGAGACAACCAAGAGAATTAAAAATTGTATAACAATATACAGGATGTCCTGAAAATGTCGGAAAACTATGAAAGGAGTGGTTCCCGAGGTCATTCGAAGTAACTTTTTCCGTAGCGAAAATTTCCGGTTCGGTTTTGTTAAGAAGTTATTATCGAAAAACATGGACCAATCAGAGCGCGGCTATAACGAAAAAATTATGACTCGGCCAATAGCAACGCTACGCTCAGCAAGATCTGACGCTGACCGGAATCCTTTCGCTATAGCCGCGCCCTGATTGGTCTGTATTTTTAATGAATAACTCCTTTACAAAACCGAGGTGGATATTTTCGCTAAGGAAAAAATGACTTCAAATGACGTCAGGAATCAGCCCTCTCAAGTTTTTCGGACATTTCTGGGACACCCTATACATATACAATTGTTTTCGTCGAATAAAACGTATACAGTGCTTCAATTTGAATAATTGTATTTTAGATATAAAGAGTAATTGTATCTTGTTTGCTTAACAAACGCATGTCTGCTTCCAGCGGTTCACAGAATGATTTCAAAAATTTCTGTCGCGCGGTATATCAAAGCTAGAATTACGTAGAAATAAAAATAATTTATCTTAATCACTTAGGAATTTCTTTTAGTAGATCTTTTGACCTTTATTCGACTTCAAAACCCCGAGAAAAACAATTATAAACTTACAAATTCAAAATCCGTCACTTCGATGGATCTGTAATTCTAGCTCCCGATCAAGGAAATCATAAAATCAAACAGATGTCGCATCGTTTTCAAACGAACCGAGTGAAAATTCCTAATTCCTGATCGTTAACGCAAGAAAGGATCCACGCGAGCCGTAAAAATTTATTATTCGAGATGGGCCAACGCGGCGGGGTTCGTTTGTGCGGGATGTATGATTTATCGACCCCTTCCGATCCGTTCTCAATGAGCATCCGATATCCCAAACGACTTTTTGGCCACTATCCGAGCGGACTGCAAGGTCCCCGTGATTTGTGTGTCTCGATCCGTGATGGTAATACAGAATTTACGATTGAATTTTTTTACTGTTAACTGGCCAAACGTCCATGTTAGAAATGGTGGATCACCGACGTGCCGATTTCTTGCAGTTTTGATGTATTGTACTCCTCACGGGGAGCAAAACCGTATTACGTTCAGGTTTACTGTCACGGGGAGACCGACTCCACGTTTCAAGGCGAGGGGTTAATTGTACTCGGAGCGTTTGTTATCCTCAACAACGTGCGACTCATTAGTTCTCCTACGAACGGCAATTATCTTTGAAAATATACGCATAAATTGCTAACCTCCCGAGTTTCCTGCACGACGGCTTCCAGCTTTATTACCCAACCGCGGTATTCTAAGCTTTAATACTAAACTTACCGAGACTTCTTGTACAGTAGCTCACGAAAGTATTCGAACGCTTCCAATCTACATCGTTAACAAATAAAATACACCCGTTGGGTTTAAGTTTTCAAAATAAGATTGTAAATAAAGACATATAAGAGTCTTGAGAATGTGTAAGTAAAATTACAAAAAAATCTGACAGCACATACGGGATTCACAAGGCATTGAGTATAAACATACCATTTTCGGATGTCACAAAAGTATTCGAACGTACGAATAAATCTTGAATTGTTTGATGTTAATATCTGGTTGGTCCTCCTTTGGCATCGATAACGTGTCTTAGCCGGCTTTCCATACTATATACAAGTTTTTCCGTTGTCTTTTTTTCAATGGAATTCCATATTTCTATTATTTTGGTTTTTAACACTTCCTTGGACGTTATGTCAAAATTCATAAGTTTTCTTGCAATTTCGGCCCATAAATGTTCTATAGGATTTATGTCAGGGCTTTGCGGAGGAGTTTGTAGTGTATGCGGGGTATTACATATGATCCATTCCTTTACAATCCCAGCTGTATGTTTAGGATCGTTGTCCTGTTGGAAGTAGAAATCATCCAATAGGTTCAATTTAATTGCACTTTGTTTCAAATTTTGTTTCAAAATATTCAGATATTTGTACTTATCCATAATTCCGTCAATAAAAACAAGATTTCCCGTTCCATTCGCCGCCATACACCCCCATACCATCACTGAGCCACCTCCGTGTTTCACAGTTGGAATCATATTCTGTATTTGCAATGCTGTATTGCACTTTCGCCACACATAATGCTGTCCATCCGAACCGAAAATATTAAACTTACTTTCATCCGAGAAAATAACTTTATTCCAAAATGAAATATCCTTATCAATATACATTTTTGCAAACGTTAGTCTTTTCTTTTTATTAATTTTACTGATATATGGCTTTTTTCGTGGTATTCTTCCATGGTAATCATTACTCCGCAGAACCCTACGACACAGTTCGGGATATACATCTTTCCCAAAATTATTTGCAACAATCCCCACAAGTTTTGGTGCAGATGTGCTTCGATTTTTCTTAATTTCACGTATAATCATTTTCTCCCCTCTGGGCGTTAACTTCTTTGGACGTCCTGTACGCTTCTTGTTTGTAACATTACCTTCAGTTTTCGACTTTTTTACTATATAATGTATCGTAGATTTACTTCGATTTAATAATTTGGCAATTTCAAGATAAGATTTATTTTCATTATGCAACTACAATATTAATTCACGTTCACATTTACTGGTTTCTCATTTTTTCGTGCTCATGATTAGAATAACTATGAAAGATTATACTCTACGAAATCTGTATGAACCACACGATGTCTCGGAATCGACTAAAGTGTAATGTTTACATTTCAATCACTAGAAATACGCTTCTTGTCTACGCGTTCGAATACTTTTGTGACGTCCGAAAACGGTATGTTTATACTCAATGCCCTGTGAATCCTGTATGTGTTGTCAGATTTTTTTGTAATTTTACTTATACATTCTCAAGACTCCTATGTGTCTTTACTTACAATCTTATTTTGAAAACTTAAACCTAACGAGTGTATTTTAATTGTTAACGATGTAGATTGGAAGCGTTCGAATACTTTCGTGAGCTACTGTATACCTGTTCCTACCGTGCGTGGTCAAAATGACCGGTCCTTAAAAAAAAGTGATTGTTAATATAATTAAACGTAGATAATAGTCAATTTGTCGCTGAAGATGACGATAAAAATTTATTTTCATATAATTTCAATTATACCAAGAATACGAAAAATTTTATTAAAAATAAAAAATTTGTTTGCGTCAACTTACTTTCCGACTGGCGAAAATTAGAAATTTGTAATTACTACACTTTCCGCGATACTTTCGTTTTGAAACTCTACAATTGACTGTGGCACTACCCATGCTTACTGTAAACAGAAGCAGAAGACCAGGAAAGTGAAGTACAAACCATATTAAAAAAAACAGCATCGTGTACTCCGAATTCAACCGCGTTAACTTAAATACCGTCGCGACTGTACATATATTTCGCGGGAAAAAAGAAATAAAGCGAGAAATAAGTATTGGAAAATACATTGTATACATACTTTAAGAAAAAACGTAAAGATAAATAGCGATGTGATAATGTTGTATGTACGTAATTGTACGCAGGAGTTTGAAAAGGACAATTTGACCGGCCGTGGTAGATTTAGCGTTAATGGGCAAGAAACGGAAATTCATGGGAAGAAAAGGTAATGGAGGGGGGAGAATGGCGCCGAAAGACAAAGGCTAGCACCTATAAACAGACGTGAATTGCGAGAGAGGGCCGATCGTCGGGATTTCGAGGGGTCAAGTGATAGAAGATCGAGTTTAGCGGGGATGGAGGATGGCAAGGGGGAACGGGGGTGGCTAAATAGCTACGAAATACCGGAGACCACGGTCCCGAAGCCGAGGGAACAAAAGCGGTCTGGCATTATGACGGGAAAAACGGCAGAATGCCACCTGGAATCCGAGCGGCGCGCGTTCCGACGTACTGTCGACGTAAGTCGGCGCGCGCTTAGAACTTAGTAAATAAACGAGAAACACGCTGTATATAATTGGAAAGGAAGAGGGAAAGGACACATTCAACGAGACTCGGCGTAAGAACGCGGCAGATGAATGCGCGGATACCGCGGCTAGGGGACGCAGAAAAACGGCGGGGCGCGCGAAACACCGGGGAAAAATGGCGGGGCCGGCGCAAAAAACATTTCGGAACCAGACGGCAGTGGTGGTAATTACCGGGGACATTTCGAAAATGATATACCGACCGTCCAAATGCTTCGGATCGCGTAGGACTCGGTGTAGACTCTTTTCGTAGATCTGCGATAGTAACTTTGAAAATACAGTCAAACCTATTTTTGTGCGGTAAATAGGGATCGCATAAAAGAAATCGCACAAAAAAACATTCAGAAACTTCATAAATAGTTATAAAAAATAATTTTTTACATGTTAAAGAAAATTTTTTTTATGTAGTGAAGAAGGACCGCATACTGTGTTTGTAAGAAATAATTCATAACTATTGTATGGATATTTCGATTCACTTGAAACTTAACCTGTATAATCTAGAGAGTCATACCCATTTAAAATGTGAATGATTTTTCATTTCTTACATTACACGTTCCCGTAAAAAATAGACTTATTTTTCTGAAATAGCTTTACCCTCGAAATGGCTGGCTAATGAAATACAAGCTCGAGGAATAATCGCCGCGTCCGCTCGAGGAATTTGTATTTGCGAAAAAGGATTCGCCGTTACGTACGTAATTACCTAATATTTACAGGGGTACATAGTGGGACTCGGAGGACGGCGAAAACTGCAAAAGGGAAGAGAGGGGAGGAGTGGGAGGCTAGTTGGTGAAGAAGAAGAGCTGCGGGAGGCAGAGGAGAACGAGGGGGGAGGGGTTCGGCAGAAAGAAACGGAGAAGGAAGAAGAAATTGAAACTGACACTTACCGAAGCAGGCAGTTGGACGCTCCCGGTCCCCGTACCGGTGGCCACATAACGATGGTTATATGTCGGATATGATTATACGGGTAATGAAATACCACGGGAGCCGGGGAGAAAAGCTTTTTGCCCGACTTCTGAGGATCCAGCGGAGCGTTGCGCAGCTGCCCGCGACTCCCCTCGATCCTCGATCAACGATCCCTCTTTCGCCGGTTCGCCGATCCAGCACGGCGATCATCCTCCGGTTCCACCTCCCTGCAACGATTCAACGAAGTAATTAGAGGGGTCGGGATGTATTGCGCTCGTTATCGTGAATCCTTTTAGGAGCTGCCCGATAATTAATTCCTAACGACGACAGGCGCTCGCGCCATCCACGACGATATCGATCAAAGGGAACCAACCATGCGTCCCCTTCCGCCCGCCCCCCTTACTTGAGCCATTGTGCACAGGATGATCTCGACTCCTGTGAAACCGTGTCTATATTCTGTAACGGGGGAAAAAAGTGCGAAAATCACACAAGAATGTCCTGTATATAGTGACGCGTCGTTCTCTTTTCCTCCTCGATTTTCATTTACCAGTTTATCACTTTGCCTTTTATTATGTTGTTGACCCTTACATTTGCTTCAGCGCTATTTTTAAACAGTGTTTCTTGATGGTTTCTCGTTCCTTCACACATTATTCGTGGAATCGAGAAAATCCTATTTGATGCAGTTCAACTACCGCTAAAAATATTTATACCAAATATAAAAGCCGCGTTTGCTACCACCTTTACAAATTTCTGATGCTCGTATGACCTTGTACTCCGTGTATAGAAAGTTAAATTAATGATCTGCACGTCATTGCCTAAAATTGTAAAGCATAGTATTATCTAGAAAAGTAACAGCCTTTCCTTTCAACATTTATACTTTGAATTGCACGAACTGTGTAGTTTTTGTATAATGTAATATCATTTTGAAGAAGTGGTAATATTAATAAATTCTTTAAATTGCACGAACTGTGTAATTTATGTGTAATATAATAAAGAAAAAGTGTTAATATTAATAAATTCTTTACATTGCGCGAACTGTGTAATTTTTGTGTAATATAATAAAGAAAAAGTGTTAATATTAATAAATCCTTTCAACATCCACGCCTGGAAAGATTATAATTGGTTACCATGTATCTGCATGGTTTTCTATCGTTAATGAACAGATTAACGAGGAAGAATGTATTTCACGGTGTACGATCGTTTTCAAAAGAGTCCTGATTTCTCGAGGAAAAGTTGTTCAAAACTGTACGGGGAGACTGGCTGAGAAATAAAATCGTAACACACGCGAACAATGAACGAATGGCAAATTAGCGCGTCAACGATAATATAATGATTTATACGATGCCATGCTCGAAACGATTAAGGTGAACTGAAGTGGCAATGCAAATTGAGGTACGGGCTTCGTTTAAAGAGCCAACGACGTCTTAATCGACTTTATCAGGCAACATAATCGGCTGACATTCGCGACGATAGTTCACTCTGTATGGACTGGACCATTAAAATTCCAAGGATATGTAGCAATTTGTAATTTACTAGGGACTACTAATTAACTGGAAATGGTGCAATTACGGACAGCTTCATCCTGCGGTTAGACTTCGTTAACGCGAGCTTATACTTTTTCCCGAACAGGTTTGGCTCCGATGTTAATTATGTGTGAATCACTTCAACACATTATGCCGGGCTAGCCAAAACAATATTGTTTACACTGAGATCACCTTTCGTGAAGAGTGAAAAGCAAGCGTGTCTTTCAGCTGGAACTCTTTATTAACTATTAAATGTAATGATTAAAAAATTATTAAATATCTTGCAATTCAATTATTTTCTTTCGACAGTTTAATTTCTAAATTCTGAACTATAATGTTAATTATCGTTAATATTTCATTGCAATTTTTATTCAGCTGTAAAATCGTGAAACCATAAATAGTTTCTACGCTTACTTTTCCTCCGTAAAATGGTCGGTGGTGCCGCGATCTAGATCATGATATTGCGTGATCACACGAGTCTTTTGATTTACACCGAAAGCACGAGTGGCTTGTTAATCCATATTTTCGTTACGGCTTTATTCTTGCCGGAGTGTTATACGCGCTACAAATTTAGTGTTACGAAATCGAAGGTTAAAAGTTACCACGCGAAAGCCTCGTTAGAGAAAATAATGTTAGTGGGTAAACATTCTTGCATACGGGATCATGCTAATCAGCTTACTTTGTGCCACTTTAAATTATCAACAGAACGAGAAGCGAACGAGTGAAGATACATACATTACGAGAAGCTCGCTACGATTACAAATAATCCCGAACAAAAACAATAAAATAAATTATTCTGCACAGAAAACTGTACCGAAATAATTAAAATAATTGTATCACGTTCTTCAACCCTTTCAGTGCCGCGTCACATCGATGACAAAAATGATTGGTGTGATAAACCAATCACCCTCAACCCCCTTTTCTATCTTTCTGTTATTAAACAAAACAATTATTTCAACTTTATGTGACTTTTGCGGGCACTGGTGGACCGCTGGACGTGTTCAATCTCGTAATTGTACTATTCATTACATCTAATCCATTAATTGAAGACAAAAATATCTATTGAAGAAATTTATGAAAAAATATCCGAATTGCAAAAATCCTGTCAATATTTCCTGTCGCATTTGCGCATGATAAAATCGCCAAGAATTAGCCATCCGCGCGAAACGATGATTTTAAATAATGAGATAAGAGCGGCGCAGGCATTAAAGAACAAATACAAGTATAAATCTAAAATAAATAAAGAGTAGAGAACAAATATAAAATAAAAATCGTATCGTCATTCGATCCTTGGGTACGAGGAATCGTTGAGTCACCGGCATCGCTCGTTCGTCGTCCAACGGGCAGCAAGGTTTATGCAAATAAATCGAACAATAAAAAATGAAGGAAGGTTCACAGACTTGCCAATAGCGATCTTAATCGGGAGACGCGCGCGCGCACGCGTGTGGCTGTGTGCATACGTAAACGTTCTAAATCTAGCGCGCTCGCGCGCGTGCTTATGGTACGCGTGTACACGTTTCGCGGTCGCGTTCTTTACTGTGGGAAAGGCGGGTTGCGAATCGAGTCTTATCCACCGGGTTCTCAAGCGACAGCTTTGTTTTTCTCGCAATTGTGGACTCTACTATGCAACGTGTTACGCACGACTCAATCGGATTATCCTCGAACCATGCAAACCGACTCGGAGCAGTGATTCGAAAACCTTTTTCCAGTTCCCTGCAAGATTATGGTTACAAATTTTTTTCAGTCATTCCGAATCCCTACAGTCTTCAGAATATATCCGGTCAAGAGAAATTTTCGATATTAACACTAGGTTTACGGGGCACTAAATATGCCTATTCCTCATCCGTGCTGGACAAAATAGTATTTGAAATGGAAAATAGTAAATAGTTTATTTTATTTTTAAAGCATACCTATATAATCATGCAAATAAAATATTTTATTTGTAAGAAAAAATTTTTGAAATACTATTTAAAAATAGTATTTTATTTGCAAAATATTGAAAATAGTGAGACTTATTTTGTAGGGCTGTCGTAAAATAGTATTTCAAATAATTGATAGTTACTTATATTTTTTTGATATTTTGTTGCACGTAATGTTATAACGACATTGCCTGCTGTTTATGTAAATATTCGTAATTAAGGTACAAATAATACTTATTTAACTATTCTAGTTTCTTATGTTAAAAATTATAGTATATAATACTAACTATGTACTCAACTTATTTTCATTGTAAAGAAATATTTGAAGATACATATTTGAGATACGAAAGTAAAATATTTTATTTTATGTATCTGGTTATCAAAATAAAAATATTTTATTTGTCGAAATTTTTCGTTCTATTTAAAGTAGTATTTTATTTGAGCCACTTTAAATTATACTATTTAAAATAGTGTTTTAAATATTTTTTTCTCGAAATTATGCCCAGGTCTGTTCCGCATTACTTAAAAACAACGAAAATGCATGTATCCAAATTTTTAGCCATTGCTTTTAGAATATATACCCAAAGAGATGTTGAATAATTGTGAATTAAGAATACTAGAACCCGTGATTTTGACGGGTCCCATAAACCTAGTGTTAAATGAGTTATTTTTAGCAGTTGCACAAAGCTGTTTGGACGCTCAAGACTGAGGTCAACTTGTCTTTAACTTGTCGACTTCAGCCATCTAAATGTTCACTTTTTTCTGTTTCAAATAGCACGCTAAAATTGCTTCTCGTTTTATAAAAAAATTCCGTTCAAAATGAAAGAAATCTTATAACTGTACGAACACCAACGATCCCACTTTCTGGAGAATTACCGAGTTAATTGAAACCTCGGTAATTAAGAAATTTGTGTAATCACCGTGCTCTTGTGCTGCGAACAATTCGCTGGATAATATACGGGACAACGAAAATGATCGGTGTCGCACGAACATTGAACCGGCCGCGACTCCTCATAAATCTAACGAACGACAACAACAACTGCCGTCAATAAATTGCAATAATAAACCCTTTGAATGGCGTCGAAATTAGCATTTCGCCCAAAAGTCATCGTGTTCCCCGGAACAATTTACGCTGATTGCTTGCGCAACAACGTCCGATGGTTCGAAGCGTGAAAGGGCGCATCGCTGATCACTTTTTTAAATGGCAATTAACCACACGGACGTAAATACAATGTTCTGGATAGCAAGCTTAGCGAGTTTATAATTAATTGAACTGAGAGCCCCGCGGGACTATTAAATTGTAATTGACTGCGGGGCAATGTGAGGCACGCCCGGAGCGACGATACCTTTATTTATATACATAGGTTATTACTGTATGATGGTAATCAATGTTATCATACACTAACCTGTATTATTGTATTATATATAGACTGCAGATTTTATGTATTTATGACAAAAAAGAATAGGTGTAATTCAAACCGGAAAAAGATTCAAAGAATGTAACAATGTACCATTTTTAACATATGAAAATAATTGATGAGCAAAATAAATTTTTAATTAGCTCCTGTAGATTACAATTGACGTATAAAAATTTTATTTTGCATAAAGATCCGCGGTCTAATTATATATATTATTGTATAGTTATTGCATTTAGGCCTGAGGTCATTATTATTAATACTTTATTATTAGACTGTGGATATTTATGCAAAATAAAAGCTTTCCAGGTCGATGGCAAGGAACAGAAGTTGAATTCAAATGTGTTCCATCTTTTCATAATTTTAGTAACGGGAAAGTAATGCAATAAACATTCTGCAACTCACTTATTCATTGTTATCGTAAATGCACAAAATCCACAGTCTAGTTAATTACACATCTATAGATATATTATTGCCTCAGGATTCTTATTTACCAAATAATCATGACAGAGGTAACCTTTTTGCGAAACAGTTTCCAGGTAATTAAAATAAGGTGACACTTATGTTAACACGTTCACTGTTTCATTGAATTCGAAAAATAAAAATAATCAAGTTTCACGTAGGAAACCGTCTCTGGAACTAACTTTTGCAAAGCAGTTCGAAGATTCAATTAAAATTTCCAGCGGTGTCCAGCGTATTTTTTGCTGTCTGATTTTTTACCACGCGTAAACATTATGAACTCGTACACTGTACACGAGGATCGGGAAAATTTACGAACGACGCGATCATGAGAACGAGGTAGTCAACGACTCTGGCTGAAATGACTTCTGTGTCAAGAAATTTGTTCGCGGTCGGGGGAGGAGGGGCGAAGACGCGTAATTTTTCAGAGACCCGTTACAGAAAACCGTTTATCTCCGAGGGAAGATGGTGGCCGCAGCTTGACGAATATGATTCACGTTAATTACCCGCAGATGCCGGCCGCCAGGTAAGAATCAGGTCGTCAGGAACGCGTCCACGTTCCACGGCCGTGTGTGTCCATCATGGGAAATTTCGCGGCTGGAGATTTCCCGGTACCGTTACAGAAAATAACAATGGGCACGGCGATCCGTTTCCATTAAGGGTCGAATAATAAGTGGCATTAATGCAAACGGCGGGATTACCGGAGCAACGGGTTTGGTGGATAATGATTAGAGCGGTTCCGCGAGCTTTTAACGAGTACCAGGGAGTACCATAGTAACCTACAACTCTGATCACACGCCGATACAATGAAGACGATCCTAGATCTAGCAGTCCTCTCGCAGGCCGGTACAGTTAGGCTTCTTGCATCTCATTAACGAAACGCGCCGCGGCGTTTACGCGCGCCTGTAGTCCGCGAGCTACATAATTCAGCGAGTTGCGATTACGCTGATGGCGGTTTCGGGAAAATGGAAAATGTTGGGATGGGAACCGCGGAACTTGATCGAATTATCTGATGCGGTAGCCGGCAGTTCTTGTGAGAAATTGCGAGATTAATTGCAGAGGGGACTGACGAAGCCGTTGTGTGGCAGCGAATGTTGAGTTGAAACATAAATATGGTTGTATTCACTTTTTGTTTATCAACCAAGCACAGAACCATAGTCAATCAATCGTGTAATTTCTGAGTACCAGTGGTTTCTTGCTATTCATGCGCATTTTTAACGAGTCGTAATTATATTCTTGGAATGAAGATGCGTGTGCTTGCCATCGAACTTGCCTATTCGTGTTACAACGTAATAGACTTTGCAAATACTAGAACGGTCTCTGTTCATGTTTTTAAAAATATTCTTCATTTTAAGTTCTGTGGAATATCAACTTGTATAAATATTTATATCATATTTACTTTCGTACAGTACATGTAGAGATTAACCATTGAATTTATCATAATATTTCTAATCACCCTTACGTTCATTCGTAATATGTCAAAGATTGTTATTAATACGTCGTACTGTGTACAAGTGCTATTCATTTTAAGGGAGAAGTATTTTCGTGGTTTCTCCGCTTCGTCACGCGTCGCATTGAAGTCACCGAGCACGCGTCGAAGTCTCCGGTGTTATCGTTTTGCTACGACACTGCCGCGACCTCCGATTCATCTGCGAGCCTTAATTGGTAGAACCAAATTACAAGCATCGTACTTATCTTCCTTCTAACTGTACGATTTTGATATTCTCTTCGAGTCGAAGCATCGACTTCAAATGAATTATTAATGAACGCTGGAGCAAGTAACACGGTAAGAATTTTGTTCACTTTAAATGAGCACGATAATTCTTTCTCATATCAGAGAGCGCACTGGTGGAAAATTAATCTTGACTGTGCGTTATTACATGAACACATTAGTACGTTAGACTGCGGGCTTTGGTATGCACTTCTGACAAGCATGATTAGGAGAAACACGAAACAGAAATAGATATCAGAAGAATTTAAGAATTCAAGTTCAATTTAAGGTGCCGGAGGAAGTTGAATTATTTATAATTTATTGAAATTATTGAAAGGAAAAATAAATGTCTATGCAGTTCTGGTTTCTTTTAATCTAGTCTATTAATCAGTGTATTAGTAATTGTTTCATTTCACTATGATAACTTGATGAACATTATTGTAAATGGTTATAATGATTATAACTGGTTCCGATAGTTTACATTGTAATTAGATAATTAAATATGGGAATGCATTTTATCTGCTGGAACAGAGATCTAAGAAATAATACGAATTTTATAATTATTAAGACACGTACTAAATAAGTTCACAAATTATCCAGCATAATTGTCTAACATTAACTGTTGTTGCGATAAGAAATAATTAAAACACAACTCCGGGAGTCATAATTTCCGTTGACCAACAGGTGGACGAATACGTAATAAATGTGTAAGTTTGAAAATTCTGAACTGCAATAAATGTAAAGTAGAAAAATCATATTGCAATCGTATTGCTCGATTTGCTTGAAGAACAATATTAAACATGGAAGGAGTATTATACACAATTTACAACATAAAATTGTTAACTACTCGGTTGAGTGATAAGTTTGTTCCCACTTCTTTACAGGAATGTTACGTGCTATACGTGCTATATTGTTCTATTCCCGTCTCCCGTTTGTCAGATAATTTAAACATATCTTGTTCATGAAGTTTTTGCGCTTCGTTCAGAAGATCGTATGTGTACGTATTTATTTCTTCCATGTCTTCAAAAAAAAAAAACATATCATGTACATTCGTTACAGTCAAAAGATCTTCTAAGGAAGCTACCAAAAAATTATTCCACCAAACAAACAATTCCGACCACAAGAGGAGGCAGCTGCAACCCGTTGCAACTTCCATTGATGACAAAGTCCGCAAGAGATGCAACAAACAAAGATCTACAGATAAATTACTTTTGTAGAAACTCGTCCGTTCGAAGAAAATTCCGTCGACAATAGAACATTGTCGGGGCAAGATCCTGAATCCCACCCACAACCGTGAACGGAGTGCGCGACCCAGGCGATCAGATACCGATCGGAAGAGATTTTTTCGGCGCTAATCAGCCGATCCTCATCGCGCGGACCGTTCGCAAAGGTATCGGAACAAATTGGTTCCCGCAGCGTGAAGCTGGGCCGTGTCGCAACAAGGTAGCCCCGAAGCGGGCTACGGTCGCGAATGATCGAAGAGCCGAGATCGACCATGCCGGGGAAAAAAATTCGAGGAAATGATGGAGGAAGCGTTGCGTTGCGTTGCGTCGCGCCGATCGGAAATCGGGGGGGGGGGAAGAAAAGTTGAACTTGGGCTCGGGCAAGCGCGGCTCGACGATTCCCACGAGGAAGAGACGCGGCGAAAAAGTAAAGTGGCGTGAAGCAAAGCCGGCCGACAAAGCTCGGCCTGGCCGCAGAAGAAACCGAATCAGCGGCAAAGAGCGTCGGGTTAGGCTGAACGGAAAGGATGAAGATGAAGAACGGCGGTGCGTGAAGATCTCCTGCTGTCAGTCGGTGGTCAACCGTCTCGGTGGAAGGACGTGGTTGCCGGTTTCTGCTTCGCATCGCCTCGCCTCGCCTCGCTTCGTGTTCTCGCCGTGTGCCGAAGCCGGAGCCGGAGCCGTGTGCTGCTCGTCCTCTTCGAGCCAACCGAACGGAAACTCGTTGTCAGCTTCTCTGTCATCGCCGGCGAACAATCCTCCATCGTTCTCCGTTCGTCGACTGCCGAAAACGGTGCGATAACCCTCCGCGAAGCTTCCCCCGCGCCAAATCTTCAGCTGTTCGTCGTTGACTTCGAGATGACGAGACGTTGACAGTGTGTCTGGCCAAGAAGGGGACGTTCACATCCGGACCAGAAGATCGCCGAGTAACACGAACTGTCAGAGGAGAATAATCGACCCCGAGGACAGCGGCTATGATCGAGGACCAGCACGCGAGTCCGACTGGGGACCATTTAAAACTGGTCTGAAAGAAGCGGACTGGTTTTTACTTTTTATGGGTCACCGCGTTAAATGATACGAAATGCCTGTTGCGTATGAATATATTCGGAGCTGCGCTTAACGGGACCACTCTGGACACTGAAAAATTTAGCGCTGCTTGCCCGTGACCTTGAGTACCGGCGACATGGAAACATAGTTCGAGGTGCGCCGCGATCCAGGATCCGCAATTCTGGTGGTGGAATTTCGATTCTCGATTCTTGTTCCTGCTGTTCGGTGATCGAGTGTAACATCGATTCGATCGAGGGATTTTTGTGACTTTTCGGTAGGATTTTTTTTTTGACTCTCTTTGGTGCCTTTGAACTGATGTAGCCTTGTGAGCTCGGAACGTTTAAACAACGTAAGAATTTTCATTCCGGTCGGACTAGTTCGCAACTTTGGATACAGTCGATTGGTCGCGATTGTACAATTAAAAAAAATAGAGGATCGCGAAGCTAGATGATGATCAAGACTCGGGCTATCTGAGATTCGAAGGGTTTTGGAAGATTTTTCTGAGGGAAGAAGGAAGATTGTGAGAGCAAAAGAATCATCGACGAAAGATGGCTTCTATGTGTGGCAGCACGAAAAGTTACCCGGCGTTCAACACCGGCAGCTATTACAGGCCAGGTGCTTACCCGTATCAGGTAGGTGTGATAATTATGTATAGGTCTAATGGTCTGAGCTTTTGGCTCCGGTCGCAAACGCATTCTTCCACAGTTATTATGTTAGAATACGAATATTTTAAGTCAAACTCAATCCTTTTTACTGACGAACTTCCAGTTGATTGCTGGGTCTAAAATTCTGTAATTATACGTTGTTAAGTATTACCATTTCTCTGTCCATTTCCCCGGTACCATAAGTACACCGAGGATTTTATGCATTTGTAACAAAAATAAGTAACTTGCAGTTACTTATTTACATGCTAAGTGCAATTTTGAACAGTGCAGCGGAGAAAAAAAATAAACGATAAACGGCTCAATAAATTCCTATTTAGTTTCTTACAATTAATACAAACAATTTTCTTTTGTATTTTAACATTCCTAAATTCTTGTAACGTCTTTATAGTTTTTGCCACAAATGCATAAAATCCACATTCTAATCACATCTACTGATACGCAATATTTACCACGAATTAAATTCAGAAGAGTCTACATTAAGGAGACTATTCTCTTCGTTAACAGACTCGTGGGATGATAATAAAAGCAGAGTCTCAGAAAAGTTTATAATATCGTATCTTATTGTTTTATGCTAGCCACGATTGCATCGATCTCAAATGTATACAATTTGCGGCGTAATTGTTGCAATATTATCCTTTAACGTATTGTTTCCCGCTGAGATGATATTGGATAAGATAAATAATTGTAAGAGTAACTAAACACGTCGTAACTACAACCGTAATTATTTATTTTATCTGTTTTCCGCGAAGAAAAGTCAGCAGTGATTAACGACGATGGCGAATAACTAAATACATTGATTAAAAAATATCTTTACCCCGCCCCTGATATGAACAAAGGCAAAAGGAAGTCATATATCTAAAATAATACATACTGAGATGTACCTCCAATTAATAATAGGGCGAACTTGAATTTTCAACCGGACGATCTGACTTCTGATACATGTGCGATTTCTAACACCGCTCAAATTATTAATAACTCTGATTATTAACACTTTGCCGTCCGCACGTTTCGTAAAAATTTATTCGCTTGGCGCCGGCAGCTCTAATTCGGATTACTTGGCTTGTCGCCGGCCGTTCTTGACATTATCGGGAAATTATAAATTGTAAAGTTTTAATAAACTCATCTCTAGTTCTCATGAGTTTTCAACCCTGTTCCCTTACTTTCATGAAATTTCGAAGATGTATGTTACAACGTGTTTCTCAACGTTGCCGCTTTTAATATTTTTATACGATACTATTTATACTATTTTGTGCGCGACACTAATGTGGTGTCGCCGGCCGTTGGCCGCTATTTTGCGAACGACACCACTGTGGTGTCGCCGGCCGTTGGCCGCTATTTTGCGCACGACACCACTGTGGTGTAGCCGGAAGGCATAGTGCTAACTTAATAATTCTACTGGTTCTATTTTGAATTCTTTCTCAATTAATTTATAGAAATTCCGAAAACGTTACGTAGGTTTTGATTAAAATTTTTAACGATCTGGTTTATTAATACATGCAAATTTCCTAACACCGCTAAAATGATTAATGACTCTAATTGTGAACTTAATAATTCTACTTGTTCCATTTTGAATTTCTTCTCGATTGATCCACAAAAATGCCGGAGTTTGGATGAAAAATTCAGCTGTTACATAATGATGAGGTCATAACTGACCAAACGGTCGGTTAAACGAATCGCGCGTCGAGAATCGGGGAAAGATTATTGCACTCGTTAGCTTCCCAGTCCGGATATTCGGATGCTTACACTTCGACTCCGTTATGATCTGTAACCGGAAATCATTTTGACGTGGTCGGCGGCGAACACATTAAGCTTACGAACAAGGAACACCGGTGAATATATGTATTGAGGGAAAACCCGTTTTATGGCCGGCACGCACGACACGGGTAAAATAACATGAATAATGGAGGGATCAATTGTCTAGTCCGCCGCTTTGGAACCTCTTCCGAAGAAAATTCTAACGTTGGAATACTAATTTGAATGGATACGGCGCATAATCGAACGTTCGGAGCTGCGGAGTTCATCAAATATTCATTCGAGATAGCATCACAAGTATTACCACTATTTATTAAACGAACTTCATGTTTTTCCAAGTGTGGTTATTGAACTGGTCTTGCAAAGTTACAGCAATTACATAATGATTAGACTGTGGATGTGTATGCAAAGTTTTCCGCATTGATTGCTGGAAACAGGAACTGAATAGAAATTTCTATAATAGCATCGACGAATTGACAGTAATTAGGGGTGTGCGGGATTATTTCGAGAACCCACTAACCATTTATATTCGTTTTAATAAATACACTCGTAATTTCCGAATTCGTGTTCTAGCTGTTTTCGGCAAATTATTTTATTTTACTTTTTACTTGTTTATTTTATTTTTACAAAATTGGTATTTACATATTTTGTACGCTACTATACCGCACTGCAGAGTTGTTCGAGGAACGGTAGCGGGGTCCTCGAAATTTTCGGGAAACTAGAAATTTTTGGAAACCCGGCCCGAGCCGACCCGACCCGACCCGACCCGACCCGACTAGTCCCGACCATAGGGTTCCCGATACTTTCCTGTTCTCGTACACCCCTAACAATAATGCATAGATATTCTTTAATTTTAATCTTTCTACTGTTCCAAATTTCATCTACTCGTTTTTGTCATAAATAAATAAAATTTGTGGTCTAATAATGATTACGGGACATTCATAACTTACAAAAGTCTATAAATCTAGGAAACACAAGATTCATTCAAATTCCATTGTATTTTCATTCATGAGATCCCTTTTGATGTTGAGATACTTTTGAACCTGTTGATATAATCAATCACTCTTTTGAAGGGTAACCATTAGTCGAATATTCTCTAATTAAATTACCCGAAGCACTTATAATTGAAAATCATTTTTGTACTAAGATTCTCAAAATAGTTGAAAACCCAGGAAGTCGTAAATAGCACTTATCATGCAAGTTTAAATGATTTATTGGATGTTGGAATCCGCGTGGCCGAAGTATATGTTTCAGCGTAATGGCAGCCATTACTACGAGCTCTGAACATCTTTACGTTGCTAACAAATATGTATTGGCATAAAGGTGTTGTATTACTTTGCAATTTATGCAATCGTGATGCGTCACGATATCATTTCGCGTTTCTATTGGCAGAGGAAATTGCGCGAACATAGCAAACAAGTCGTAAATGTCAAAACGTGGCTGAAGTTAACTAAAAACGGAAGCTGTTGGATTCTTGCCGTTCTCTATGATTTATGTCTTATTAATTCACGATGAGTATTTAGATTGTCGTGGTTTAAATAACAGTAATCCGCGTGCGACTCCGTCGAATATTACATTTAAGTAATAATATCTCTGTTTAATGTTATTAAACGCTAATGGTTAAATTTCTGCTGTGGGGAAAACCGGTTTTTTAAATGATGTAGTTCATTACTGGATTTTGTTACAAAAAGAAATGTTTTAACAAGTACCCAAATTATTTTATTATTTTAAATATGGTAGTGCAAATATAAATTTTTGTGGGTTGATTTACGTACTTGTAAGTTGAACCATTATTTTATTATTCTAAATATTGTCTTTAGTGGTATAAATACAAGTGTTTATTTGGTTTGCGCACTCGTGAGTTGAAGTATTATTTTACTGTGTTTAGAAGATTTACATTTTTATATTATTATTTTCCAACATGGTTGCGTAAAGTGTGTGTTCGAAAAATAGCGGTAAATTTTCCGCAAGGGTGAAACAATTATGCGAATGTAAATACTGTTCCGATGAGAGATAAGACGGTGGTTCGACAAGATCGACATGCCTGTCGACAATGAGAGTGACGAGCTTAACGGGACCGCGCTCGTTTCCCACTCGCCTTTTTCCCCGAAGCTCGTTAAAAGTTTTCTCGATTCGTACTCCACTTCGAGTTTCCCGTTGTTAGCGAGCCAGACTGCACAATAGAGATTCCGTGGACGGCGAACAACGAAAGTGGGAAAATAGGAGGAAAACTTCCCGCGAGATAAGCGGCGATTTACATTGATAACAGATCTCGCGAGCGAGGATGCTGTCAGTGTCAGAGGTCTGGTAAAAAGTCGACGAACAAGTCAACGGTGTTAACGGCAATTGTAATACCAAATGATCTGAGAAAAAAGCCGGAGAAGTCTGAACGTACAAAAAATAGAACGCGGGTTTCTCGTGATTATGCGCGTTTCAAGATTATAAAAATAACTTCTCGTTTTTGGCAATACAGAAATTGTTCTTTGATGGTGGAAGCCGCTGACTTTACGATTAGACACTGATAATTATTTCTACTTAACACTTCATACTCAGAGCACTTTTTAATGCCACCAATTATTAAAATAAAAACCACAACTTTTCCTCTGAGGAAACTGAAAACATTTGTGAATCCATTTACCGATCACTCTTTATTCCAAGATGAATAAAAGCAATACTGCAATGATTACTATTGAGCATTATATTATAAATGTCTCCCCAGTCACGTTGTCGGGGAAAAAGGGTTAAATATTCGAATAAAACTTGCACTCTTAGAGACAGAGAAAGAGAAAAACTTTCACACGTTTATGCTGACTGAAACTGTAACCATTTCTTACATCTTGTTTTATTTAAGAGCCGAGTGGAAAAGTTAACATATTCGCATACGGCGAATATGCTGCGAAAAATATGCCGCGATGAAAATTTGTGTATTAAGCTTGACAATGTTGTAAAAATTTTTTAAAACGAGATTGTGGGAACTTAAGTTCCCATGCGTATGCATAAGGATAGAAAGTGCGTAAATATTTCACAAATTTGCAGGGGAAGAGCTAGGAATTAATTCCTACGCCTAATGACTCTCAGCTCTAGAACAAGTATAAATAAACGGAAGCTGCACAGCAATTTCCCGTCTTATTTTTGCCTGAGAAAACAAAGATGCACAAACGGTCGGGCAAATTATACAATCGGGCACTGTCCCTCGGTCCGGCGACCATGAATTCCGCCATCTCGGTGGTCCAAGGTAGTACAAGGGACACATCATTTCTTTCGATATATGTAATTAAATGCGTCGCCGTCTCCGCGGCATAAAACAATATGAAACGGTGGGACCACACGGGTACCGAGTGTCTGCGTCGCGGAAACCTTGGCCTTGTCTTGCATGAAAGCGTTACATAAGTTCGCCTCGCTCGGCATCGCGTGAAGATGACGATCCGCCATTCTTCGGCTTTCTTCTGCCTCCTCTATCTCTCTCTCCCCTCCTCTCCTTCCCCCTCAGGCCCTCCCCCTTTCGCTCTTTCTCCGTTTCTTTTCTTTTTGCCGTCTCCCTTTCTCTACCTTCGACTGTACCGGCTTCTTCCCTTGCTACTTCGATCCCTTATCCGCTAACCCACGTCTTCCCCGTCGTGATTCTATGGGACCTTAAAACAGGAATACGCTCGGACTTAGGAGGACGTAAAAGGTCGAGAGACGGCTATTCTAACCGGAGAGGAGGAAGATATGCGGGACGCTCGGCGTTGGGAAAGTTATTCCATATTATATCCGGCGCGCCGGGACTCGTAAAATATATTTCATAATTGATAGAAAAGCGGACGAACTTTACGGTGCCACCGCGAAACGCGAAACTGATGCGACGGCCTGCAGGAAGCTGCTCTTCTGCTTCTAGATTCATAGCCATTCGAAAAATCCTGTGCAATTCATTCCGATGCTCGTATCCGTGTTGGAAGAGTTAATCTGAATTTTTATCGACCTTATGGTGTCGCCGCGACAAAAAGTTCTTCTGCTCGATCTATAGCAATTGATTGCAATATACTGCCTTCAACCTATTAAGATTGTTAAGGAAGAAAAGAATGTATATTTCTTGCAGTGGAACATTTTTATTTCGCAGTCAGTGTTAAAGAGAGAAATATATTTGGCTCCTGCGTGCTGTAACTAATGAAGATGATTTTTATTTTGCGCGAAGATCGCGGTCTACTCATTAAGCATTGAGATCATCGTAGAAACGGATCGATGTCGAGATAATGGGACACTTATTCGCGGCGGATCGCGGAACGTCGGATGAAGATCCGCGAAATTAAAGCGCAACCCGAGACAAGACTGATCGGCGCAATGCGAAACGGTCGTTACCATAAAATGGCCGGTTCCGCGTTCATTGTAGCTCGTACTTCCCGCAATACTTCAATTTCGAACCGTGCTTTGTTCCGTGGCGTGCGGCCGTTCGCTGGCACGATATTCCGTTAAAATCACAGGCTGGCTGCGAACGGGTAGAGCAACAGCGCGCAATTAAAATCTCTAATGCAATTAAGCGTTTTCCCCCCGTGGTATCAGGACGAGCCGCGTTGTTCCTGCGTGTCATCCCGGTCAAAGACATGCGAGCACCTCACCTTGCGATGTCCATTGACCCTACAGGAACAGATGCTCTATTGTTCCGTGCTTTAGCGTATTCCTCGCCGGTGATTGCAGCATTTACGAAAGAATAGCGTTTCCGAGCGAGCAAGAATATTTTATGAAAACACCGTTCCATGTGAAGAACATTCTGGAAACGTATAATTGTCTATCGGGAACTAATGCAACGCAAACAATAACGTTATTCGACGCAAAATAATACTGGCTCTCTTACTCTTGTTTCATTTCACTTTGTGTTCGTCCTAGTTTTTGTTTCTCTGCTCTAATTTTGCTGAATCTTGTATTTCATTACTTTTTGTCATTGTCGATATTCACTGATTTGAAATTGTGCTTGACTTTAATTGTAAAAATTGTAATAAAATTAATAGTTACATTTCTGCCGATACTGTACTGATTCTTCTATAAAAAAATTTGTTATTGAGACGCGGAAAGTATCGGAACATCCACGATGAGATTAAAAAAATGAACGAGTTAATACAACTCTTGAGGAAGCAGCAGGATTAGCAACATTCTGTTTCGCTGCTACTATAAGCAACCTTCGAGTCGAACCGAATTTTTCCCAGCTTTGAAAAGATAATCTCCGCATATTCCGAGTTGCATAAACATGAGAGCTCGGTGGCACTCGCGGTGGCACAAACACTAAGGAACATATAAGCCCGATTTGCCTGGCTAATGAAAGTATCATACCGAGGTCTGAGGGTATGAGGCTCCTCTTCCTCGTTCGGAAGGAGCATCCCGATAGCGAGGGCTGATTAATGTTATAATCTCTAAGATCGTCATGCGAGTCGGGGGATTTATGGTGTGCCTGACGTGGCTGGGGTTACCTGCTCGAACGACCCCCGAAGAGGGACGCGGAACTCGGTGTCCCCTCGGACAGTTTCACGGGTGCATGGTGGCGTCTCGCGCGTCGCGACGCGATGGGGACGCGGCTTGACAAAGGTGAAAAATCAGCCGCGGGGATTATGATCATTACTCTCGCGCGATGCCCGGGTCTGATGGCGATTTGTCTGGTAGGCGCATTCCTGCGGCCTCCCGGGATCGACAAAAGGACAAGGATCCGTCCCTTCTGTGGCCAGCGCAGCGCGGAGCTTTGTGAGCTCCTCGCCGGCTGGCTCGTTCGTTTCTAAATGATTATCGGAGGTACGCTTATCGGTGTATCGATAAATCATACCCTCTGCCCCGTCCGATCGTCGATCCTGTTGTCGAGGATCCCCGTGCACGCAGAACCAGTGTTCGTGTCAGCCTGTAATTACTTCGGCTGTCGGCCCGTGTGATACCTTGAGGACACTCGTGCCAGCCCTGATCAAGGTCCCTGACATTGTCGCCGTGAATCAGATATCGTTATGCTCCTGACGCGTTCGTGGGAGCTTCCTTAGATGTCTGCCAGATCGGAACGATTCTAGTGAACGCGTCCGTAAGAAGTGCAGAACAAATTAGTCATCAAAGTCAAACGAACACTTGGCCTCTTCTAGTCACGTCACTCATAGAGACATTTGGCCCCAGCGTTACCAGATAGAGGGATATCTGATATAGTAGTGAGGAAAATTCTATAGTTAGAACCTGAATGACGTCACGAAGCTATAGTGTAGTGTACCCCATTCAGATGAGACGGAGACGATAGGGAAAGAAGGTGTCGTTAGGTCAGATACGTGCATCGTTACCAGATCGAGTGATATCTGAGGTAATAGTGGGGAAAATACTATAGTTAGAATCTGAGTGACGTCACGAAGCTATAGTGTAGTCTAACCTATATCGTGTCGCCACTAGGTTGGTCCATTACTGATACGTTGTGGGACAATTCTCGGTATGTGACGTCATGTGATCCCTTTGAGGGCTATTTTCTGACAACAGTGTTTGATCCTTTCCGATTTCTTCCACGTCAACCATTCTCCCCTCCCTCTATATAGGGGGGTGAGTCATCCAAGACACCTGAACAACCTCTACATCGAACCGTGTAGCATTGGACACCTACGATTATAGCCTTTCCGAAGGCAATGACCATAGTCGTTCAAGGTCATTCAAGGTCATAACCGTCAAAAATAATAGAAAGTAAAAATTCATTGTAAACGCTTATGAAACAGTAAACAGAATCGCTCCAGGCCGCTCAAGGTCCCTGATATTATCGCGGTGAATCAGATATAGACAGCTTCTAGGATCGCAGCGTACACAAGGTCAACAAGGATCTAGTCCAGCCCGTGGATCCCACGGTTTTGCATCGGTTGCTCGTGCCGACGATTGCGCCTCCCGATCCTTAGAAAAGTCGATCGTTTCACAACGTGATAACCGGACAGTGTTGCTGGAATGCTCAGCCTTGGTCGATCGAACGGTCTTCTCTCCTGGGACGCTCTACTTGGTTCGAATGCTACATGCGCTGATGGAATTAGTGTGAGTTCAGCATTATTCGAGACTTTTGCTAATGGCCGCGCAATTACGTTGCAGTTGGCATCTGGCATGTCCGGAATATAACCTATTTGCTAATGAAGAGGTACCGGTGCAAATCGGTATACTCTTGCAATATTAACACTTTCACTGATGCACCGGTCATTGTACCCACTTCTGGAGAACACATTTGATTCATGAATGCGTGAAAAAGAATGAACGACTACCGGCCGTGGTATGCGACTTGAAATGTTGTAAAGAAAACCTTATATTACTTAAATAAAAGCGTAAATGCTCAAGTTCTTCTTTTACAGCGTACACAGTTAAATATAATTATTTAATAAATGATTTAATATAAATATTTAATAAATGAAGTATGACTGTAATTATGGATATCAATTCAGAAAAGAGAAATGCTTACTCATACTGGTCTAGGAATTCATTAAAAAGTGGAGAATCTGCAAGATCAGATTAGTCAGAGTGTACCACCAGAAATAAATTGATCGGTGTAGTTTTGATTAAAAATCTATATGCAATTTATAGGTCTGTGCAAACTGATTAGTAGACTGCGGATCTTTATGCAAACTAAAAGTTTTCTACCTGAATTGCAACAGATTGGAGTGAAATAGAAATTTGTTTCCTTTCTTAACATGTTTAATAGTTTGAAAATAATGCAACAGTATTTTACAATTTTTCTAATGTTTTTACTGTTTTAAAATACGTCTACCCAATTTTGTCATAAAATCCGCAGTCTACTGATTAGTACGCTTATAAAATAGCCTGTGCACAAATTAATTCGGACAATATTGTATCTGCAACTCTTAGAGTGCAGCTCGGTTTCTACAGTATATACTGGAAAATCTTTTGTCTCTCCGGTGCAGAAAAGGCTGAGGAGAAACGAGACTCTTCCAGTACAGCTGTTATCCCAGTAAAATCGTTTATCCCATCCCGTTTTCCGCGAACGGCGTAAACGCAGCAGGTCCGCTGTCAATCACTGGTCAAGGTATTCGCGACACGTCTAAGCGTCATCGAGAACGCGGTCAGCCGGACAGGTGTTGCTCCAGTTACTAAACCGAACGTCATTCGACGATACAGCATAGTTCGCCGGAACAACAACGCGGAACGCTTGAAAATATCCTCGTCAGGAATTTCGGCTGATAAACCGGAGCAGTGGAGCCTGACTGATTCACTGGCTGGAATTCCCGATGGCCGCCCGTGGGTTCCCCAGCTTCCCTCCGTGTTCCTCGTATCTTACTACAGCCGGATTCATTTGGTATTCCAGCCGAAGTATGCCAGTGAAATAACAGTACCTGCCAGAGCGGCGAGCAAAGGAGAACCGTGGAACGGTCCACCTCTGGTGGTCCTAGCTGCCAGCTAGGTCAGTGCCACCTCGGATTTAGTGTCACTCGACTAGGCGCTTTATTTATGTACACTATGGTGGGCGTACCGGTAAATGGCCAGCTAAGAGTAAAACCATGCCACAATTATTTATTGCGCCTTTCGGTATAGCTGAACAAAGAACCATTACCTTGCCGCTTCTTTTCTCATATACGGTTGTCTTTTTACTTCCACTGTCAATTAGAAATTAACCCTTTGCACTCTGGAGCACCACTAAAAATTGTTGTGGCATTATTTCAAAAAAATTACAAAAAGTATTACAAAATATTTGTTACATTACAGGTGTTTAACAGATCACTAAACATGTAACTATTATATGTAGGAATCGGATCGGTTTCGTATGATTAAAATGAAACTATTCTAAGACGGAAGAAAAATTTAGTATTAGAATTAAAATAGCGCCGAGTGCAAAGGATTAATAAACTGCTGAAACTGTAATCGAAGGAGATGTGAAATGTAAGTGATTAAAATCACGAGAAAGTAATAAAATAACTGTACTGAAGTGAAAATATGAGGGTGTAATGTGTGGTTAATAGGGTGAATGGGGTAGCACATCCCAACCAAGCTCCAACCGCTTTGGAAGAAAAAAGCATCAAATGCCTATATTGCACTCTTTTTCCTTCCATATTTAAGAGCGTATAAAACTAACAAAAATTAATGTATCCTAATCAAACTTTTTTTAGACTATGTACACATACTATTTGTTTTCAATCATTTTGACATGTTCAGACCTATCCTAATGCCATCTACAGAAAAACGGCACGAACTTTTCGAACAACCCAATAGAAGGTTCTAAACTTGAAAGGTGGGGTTTTGGAAGCATAGCGTTCAGTATAGCGAGATCAATGTCTGAGGATGAAATAGCTAAGGTTCCAGTATGATGCATCAAGAAACAGTGTCGCCAGATCAAGACTCGTTCCCCTACTCTAACTTCCCCTTCTACCGCGCCATTCCCCTCTCTTCCGCCGCGACCCGGTCACATGACGCGTTTGTGTCGGGCATACTTCGATACTGGCAGAGTGGGGGTAACTCTTTTTCCCCTCGATTCATGCTCCCTCTCCTCACCCGGCGACACTGTCAAGAAAAGGTATCGAGGATGAGATTACGGATGAGTAAGTCGAGGGTGAGATCATTGATTTTCGAAAGATTTTGGAATGTTGAAAAACAGGAAGCCCCAGGTATCTTTCTAATGTCAGATATGGAATGATGTAGGTATAAAACAGAGGAGATAAAGACTGGGTAAAGGGGGGATGTTGCCAGAGGAAGCAAAGGTTGACAGCGAAAACGGTGGGAGGGCCAGTAAACAACGCGACGTTGAAACGCAGTCGATGTAATGGCCGCAGAACCGGGGAGATGAACGACGGCATTGTTATCACGGCTTTAATCAGGCTCTTTGTTAACGTTCCCCGTGCACGCGTCGCCAAAGGACACGGTCGGTCTTCCTCTGAGGAAAACTCGTGAAGCATTCCATGATATTCGAGGATAGCGCACGAGATTACCGACATGAACGGCCGGTGTCGCGTGTGCGTGACTTCGCACGGTCCACCGTTGCTGGTCCCTGTCACGCGAACGTGATTTTCTCGTTACCGATCATATCGATGCTCGGCCGTAGCACTCGTTTTAATTTGGATGACGTAAAATTTTGTACGTCGTTCCTCAAACCGTTTTACTTCGAATCAAATGTTGTAAGTCGTTCTTTGTAGAACATCATTTTTGGAGAGTACGAGTTATCGCTAGACTGTGGATTTTTATGCAAAATTGCATTAATTGCAAGACATAGGAGGTACATAGACATTTAGTTTTCTTTTAATAATTTTAATAAGTTGGAAATAATGCAATAGTGTTTTTAATTTCTCTAAATGTTTTTACCGTTTGGGGTCTCATCCGCCCATTTCTGTCGTAAATGCACAAAATCCGTAGTCTGACGATGAGACGGAGTATACTTTGTGTGAAGTTGATGCTGGAATGAAAAAACTACGAAGTATATTAATTATACTTCTTTTGAAAGCATAATAAAAGAGATAGTAAATTCTTTCATTAAAATTAGTTAATATAGATTTCATATATCTCTTTTTCAATATTCATTATGCTTTAAAAATAAGTGTAATTAATGTAGGCACAGTAATTGGTACCCGCACAGTAATGGGGTCCCTTACACTACGTACAAAAATAGCTCGTTGGTGTTTTGAAAAAACTCCGTTGAAATGGCAAAATTAGAGAAAAAGTCCGTTTAGTTTATATTTGGCTGATCTTCGAGAGATCGCGAGAGTCGCAGGTCGGCGTCGAGTTTACCGGTCGTCGTTGATCGAGCGTGAATGGGCAATGGTAGATCGCGTGTGCGCGAAGATCAAGATCGTGACCGCATACCTGCGTAACGATCAATGCCAATTTCAGTGCTCGAGGTCGCTTGCGCCGGGTCCCGTGGCGGTTCGCGTGGAAAATTGGCAAGCATCTCTTGTACACACCCTTGCATACCATCAAATCCGATCCCGCATAGTGCTCGCGCGATTTCCTTTATTTTGCTTGTTCGGGATCGGCTTTGGAAAGGATTCCCGAAAGAATGCCGGCAATGTGTAACGCGGAACCGAGCTTCGGGGCGGCACACTTTATGCGCTGCCCTATTCCTTTTTCAGCATTTTTTCTTCGCTCGCGATCGACAAATCCTCGCGGCCATAGTGCTGCCACCTTGCAACGATTAACCGGAAAAAAGAAAATGGCGTTAACGATCCCTATCGACGCAAAAACGCGAACGCACGGATGGCCTTCCTTTTTGTCTAGCCCCGGCCACCATAATGGCGGACAGTTAGGTTCAACGGACCCGGATTATGACTGTCTGTGACTCTGCATGTGTGCGCCCAAACACTGTGCGCGTGGAGCGTGCGCGCGCGCGCGCACTGTTCCGAAAGTCACGATCAACGGGTTCGTCCCCGGCATCGATGGAGCTCAATTATATTTCTGGGAGATCGATCCGAGATTACAATGATTACTGACAATGAGTCATTTCTAACGAAGCTCCGCGTCGGTATCTAGGACTCCGCTGTAATGTACGTGTTCGAACACAGAGAGCCGTGGCTCGAGCATAATCGTTTCGCGCGTTTAATAGAAACATTCTCAACGCGGCGCGGCGCAGCGTGTTCGAAACAACGTCATTATTACCACGATTACAATATTTTCCTCCCCGTTAGGCTCGTTTGTCCCTTCCTAACGATTACAATCGAGATTGCTTGGATCACGGAGAGGCATAATGCATGAACGCGCGAAGACAAAGCAGCACACCTGGCTGTACGGACGGTCTGCAACTGGCGCGAAAACAACATAATGGTTGTTTAATTGCACAAATTCTATTCTTAGTCTCGGAATTAGTTAGCGGAAAGGAGGAGGGAAGTTGGTTTGGTAATTAATAGTTGGCGTAAACGCTACACGATTGTGAACGAAAAACCATGCGCCCTTTGAACAGCTCATAAGATATCCGTGAATGTTTACCTATGACGTTCCACGACGTTTGATAGTGTGCAGTTCTGGTTCGAGAAACAATAAGGCGTTAAGCTCTAGAAGTTCCGGGTGAGCTGAATCACGGCTGTTCTCACGCTAAAAATGATTCTATTAAAAAATTTGAAAACCAAATCGGTAAAACGATCAACGAGGCGATAGCTGAAGACTAGCAAGATATATCTGGAACATCCATTGATAAGATATAAAAGTTTCAGGTGTGTTACCACTTTCGTTTTCCGATTTCATCATTAAGAAATCGGATCATTCGTGTGTTCTCGATGGAGAGTTGCGACTTTTTTGAAAAATGTGTCTCATGTTAGGCTATTTTACTATACGCGTTTTTGGAAAACTTGTTCACAATACACTTCGATACTACCGCAGAAAGGTTTACCACTTAGCAGAGACCACACCCAAGATATTAATAAATTAGACTGCAGATTTTAAGCATTTAGGGCACAAATGAGCAAGCGCAATTTAAAGCAGTAAACAGATCTACAAAATTCAGGAATATTTCTGTATTAGTTGCAACTTACGAACACTCCGGCTACAAATTGAGCTATTTCTGGAACGTTTTTGGCGTCAAAACTAATGATATCGATAATACAGAGGAAAAAATGTGATAAGTTTAGTCACAGACTTAGGACCCGTCGGATCAAGACCAAGACCTTAAGTCGGTGGCTGAAGGCTGTGAACGGAAATTATACAGTAGTTACCGACCTGCTGATTCTGCAAAAGTCACGTGACTACCCTTGGGTCTTAAGTAAACGTCGCATTTGAGCGCATCAGAAGGACTAGAACGTGAACGGGACTCGCCCGTGATCGTTAAGCTTCGTACAGACCTGAACATTTCGACGAACATTTCGACGAACATTGCGTCGAAATGTTCAGGTCTGTAGGCTTTACAAGTCTTACCCGTTTGCGTTCGTGCGCGCGGTCGATCCCATCGCTTATCGGTTTTTCGACAGACATGAAAAGCCTCGTAGAGATCTGAACATTTCGACAAACATTGCGCCGAACAGTGACCGAAACGTAGAATCGTGCCTTGCATTTCGGTCACTGTTCGGCGCAATGTTCGTCGAAATGTTCAGGTCTGTACGAAGCTTTAGGCGTAGACGCAACTGAATACGATCGCCGGTAACCATGACACGAGCGTCTCAGACCGGCTCCTAACCGCCTCGGCTTTGAGTTAGTGGCGTCTCTATTGTAAGTAAAGCAAAGAGGCGGCGCGGCGCGGGATCTCCGCCTCTTCATGATTTACCACGAACCGGAAGGCAACGAGACTGCCGAGGCTCGTGATGTACCACGCCGGATTGACCTTCTCGGTCTCTCAGGACCTCTCGGGCTCTCCTTCGGATCACAGGATTTCCAGCCGGGTCGCCCAGAAACCGGAGGATAAGCGTCGTCGTCGGCGTCTTTGTTACAGTTACAATTTGCGGTACGCTTTATTGTCCCAGCAAGCGATGCCGGCGTCCTCACAGAGCTAATTTCCTAGTTTTCGCTGAGCGTCGCATTTGCATAGAATCGACTATCCGGCGATTGGGTCCGTGGAATCCATTAGAAAAATTATTATCCCTTTGTTTCTTAAGCCTCCACAGAATTCCTTAATCGCTTCAATGAATTCCTCTCTTAATTGCGGTTTTGTGCAACAAAGCAATCCGTTGCGAGCACGAGAAAAAATACAGCGTTTAGTTACACAGATGTAGATGAACATCTCGGCCCGTTGGGTTCAAGGGGAACAAAAGGATCTCTGTTTTACATGTAGGTGAAATTTTTAAAAAATTGAACATTCATAAAATCGTTTTGATTCTAACGATTCGGTCATGACTCATTGTAAATGTACATAACTGTGATGGAAGAGAAAATGATATAATTGATTGAATGTAACTGTGCACTTTGTTAATCGATAAAAAAAAATACTGAACATACCCATTTATGAGACGACATGTTTAATGTTTTATATTGTGTCTCTTTGAGAATAATCCTCTTAAGTTCCATTAGCGTGAGAATTCATCGATTGCGTTCCAGTAGACGCTCTAAAACGTTTGATTTCTACCTGTTTGCGTTCCAAGATGTATTTTATAATAATACGAAATTAATCGCATTATTTCGTTTATAATATCGCTCAGGTCGTATGAGGTCGTCTCGTTCATAAAGTGTAATGCATGAATGGGTGAACTATTATCCCAAGACCTTTTACACAACAATTTCCGAGCAGTGTGCATGGAGGTTAATAAAACTCGCCGAGCTTTCTAACTAATAAATAAAGCTCTGCTCGCTATGTACGGCGGAGATAGAACGGTCAGATGACACAGTACTTTGCAAAGGAAACATAAAACCGGCCATAATAATAATGATCTCGGCATGTCTCTGTACTTTCTTCATGCTTCCTCGCTAAACGACGAGAACGAAAAAAAAAAAAATTGTCGGTGAAACGTAAACACATCGGCGAGGAGGACCTGCCAAGGATGCGATCGTCCGTGTTTATCCGTGCCCGTTTATGTTTGCTCATGCTGGATCGCCGGGTGTGGAACCAGCTTTACACGATCCACGCTCTCATGCGTACATCGTACCTTCGCGTTCCATTAGACTCGAAACAACCGGGGTCAAGAGAAATTTACGTAACCGATGCCTTAATACTGGCTGCAATTCTCGTTAGGTAACGATTACGCCGGAGTTAGGATAACGGTCCCACGGCTCGGAAAAATTTTCACGGTTATATACGGTGATCGATCGAGGGGGATCGATCACCGTGAGGGATCCCTGAAAAATTCCGAATGAAATCGCTGCTTATTGCCCGGCGAGTCCATTTCCAGTTGGCCGAAGGAATTTTCAATTACGTTTAATGGCCATGCGTTTCATCGAATGGGAACAAAAGTGATCATCGTGATACTATCTCGTTACACCTCTTCTTTCTTTTTTTTTTAACGGAAGATTAAGTATTGTTAAAGCACGAAAATGTTAACAGAAATTGCGACACTGTTTGCTTTAAAAACATATCAATTTCAGGAAGATAGTAAATTATTTATCAGTACGTCCGATTTATTTGGATTGAAGCTAGTATTGTTTATCGTGCTATTTAACATGTTGTTAATTTATTATTGATTTGCTTAACACATTACTCACTGGAACAAGACTGTACATATATCAAAAAGGACCTAAAAATCTTTTAAAAAATAATCTCGAAGGAAATGATTACAGTCGTAGTGGTGACTTGTTGGTTCATTACCAAAATTGCCATCGCTGTTCAATAATTTTTTGAGAAATGCTGAGTTGTGAATCATAAGGGTCTACGACATACTAAATAGGCGCCGGTAAGTAATGTGTTAAAAGTTATTGTCATGAAATTACATTGCCACAGAGTATCAATTTATTCGTATTGAAACGAAGTAGATCATTGTAAGGTGCAAACTTCACTATCAAGTAACTAATAATAGTTATTAACACTAAACCTACCACGGCCGGTCAAATTGACCTTTTCAAACTTCTGCGTACAATTTCGTACATACAACATTATCGCATCGCTATTTATCTTTACGACTTCCTGAGAAACAAGTACAGTGATTTCTCTATATATGTCGCCAAGGCCTGGATGATGAACGTCGCGGAATTGTCCCCACTACCGCGGGCTATATCTCGTGAGGGGCCACGAAGCTCGAGAGGCCTCGGTAAACATAACACGGCTAGGGTATGTCTCCTGAACGATACACGACGCTGGCAATACCCGTGTTGTTGACATACATCGAGAATTCGTTGCATATATACAATGAAAAAGGCAACGCAGCTTATAAAAAGAAATAATCCATGGAAAAATGAATTCAAACTTCAGAATCTCGAATTCTACGAATACTTCGAAATATTTTTAAAAGTACTACTCTTGAAGAGCAATCATTTAAATGTGATAAACAGGTTGAAAAGTGGATGAAATAAGATTACACATTTTGTAAACCAAATAGCCAACCCATTAATTTGCTCGGACCTTGATGAACAAGACACAAATTATCCGTCAAGAACATTTATCGATCGGATTACTTGATATTTAACGTATCTGTGTCAAGGAATGTTTTACACCGTGGCGTATTTCTGCTTTTTTTTTTCACTGAAACCAGGCTAACGGATATTAATTTCGATTCGCGGGCATGCATTAAACCAGTTCCGAGTCTCCCGTTATAATAATTATCGAAAAAATTCTGTCACTCTGGTCGGAAGGCCCGATAATAACTCTCGAATGAACTGTAAAAAGCAATGACATTGCGTGTCGCGTCGCGACTACGCAACGATTTTAATGATTACGCGCGCGACCGTTAACAAATGGAGCACACGCGACAGAAAAATAACCAGAGTACGTACAAGACAGTTCACTTTCTTCCTCAATGAAATCAAGACTCACGACATTCTGAAAGGTGAGACCGAACGAAACGCGCGCAAAAACACGGAACGCGCGTGTACTCCGGGGCCTCGAAGACAATGCGTACCTCTCTTGGGATCATCGGGACGCAGTTTCGCGTTTACCATTCACTTCCGGCAGATTATCCTAGGTGTGCCAATCTGATGTTCCGTGACTTTTTCTGGCGAGATAAATTCTGTTTGCACGGTGAAATGCATGATAAGACACTTATTAACCCGTTGCACTCAAATGGTCACTCTAAAGCGCCACTAGAAATTGTTGTGGCACTATTTCAAACAAATCACAAAAAATATTACAAAATATTTGTTACATTACAAAATTTGTATTTAATAGATTACTATAGATTATATCTATTTAATAGATTACTTTAATAGGTTAATATTTGTTACATTTAAATATTATATGTGGAAATCGGATCAGTTTCGTATGAATAAAATGAAAATATTCTAAGACGGAGGAAAAATTTAGTTCTAGAATTAAAATAGCGCCGAGTGCACAATTTTTTCGAGATCGGTTACAGGACTGCATTTTTCCAGGATCCATTACGAAATCTCTATAACGCGTTAAGGAGTCCCGTCGAAACCCTCGATACATTGAGGAGCGTACAACGTGACGCCATACGAAGTCACGTAAATGTAAATTCGAAATGGCAGCCAGCATTCGAGGCTCACACTTCCGGCCTCCTCTTTCGGCGGAGTCGTATCCGGTTAGACGGGGGGCTTCCGGTTTATAATTATACCTTCGACGAGCTCTCCGGTAAACAGGATAAAGCTTCCGATAAAATATTTTCCTTATCATTCTGTAATGAACGCTTAAAAGGATCGTGAGGAGAGAGAGAGAGAGAGAAAGAGAGAGAGGTCCCGGCGCAACGAGCATCCTCTACATTACATCATGAAATAGTAAACTGTAATGATAGACAGTTCATAGGATAAGGCTATCGTAAAAACTCGGGTTCGCCGGCATTAGAAGTTATAAGAGCCAGGGACATAATAACCGACCAGCCTGAGAGATCGAATTCCGGAAAAATGAAGATCTCTCTCTCTCTCTCTCTCTCTCTCTCTCTCTCTCTCTCTCTCTCTGGGGAAGAGAGGGTGCCTTCTCCTCGGCAGAAGTCTCCGGGCGTGGATATTATCTGACCGACTGTTCCGAGTTCTTCATGGTCCGAGGGTGATGATTACACGGACCCGACGGAAGGGATGAGGTTACCAACCAAGGGAACCGTGTTTGTTGCTGGACACATGGCCAACAACAACAACGGTTACAGCAATTACACGCGAGCACGGCAGATCGCAATCGGTCGCGACCAAGAAGATCCTGAAAACGCTCTTGGACCGCGGAATTCCCGGCCCTAACTGTTCCGAGGTGAATTCTTTTTAATAAACCATGCGATAATTATTTTAAAAGCCGGATACGGCCGCGCGTTAACCCCTTTCCGTGGAATCTCGCGTTCACTGCAGCCAGGAACACAAGAAACTAGCGTTGAAGAATTTGGGAGCAATTATACCATCTCAGCTTGGTTCTTTGAAAGATAACTCGGAAGAAGTACACTTGAAGCGCCTTGTGTGTTCATGTTTGCCTACTCGTATGCTGAAGTGCTTCTATTGTGACCAATTAAAGCGGCGGTTTAATATATTGTACGAATTAGAGTTGCTAAATGAAATAACGAAATTTTAGTTGCAAGTTAGTGTCGCTCAATGAACATTTGTGTGTAAACTTTAACATAAAATAATTATGAACCTGAATTTTTCTATTCATAGTACATATACTACATACATGTACATTTACTATAATGTACTAGAATATATTAGAATATTCTGTAATATATTAGAATATACACACACACGAATATTTATTAGTTCTGTTGAACAGTCCTTCCTCAATTTCCTCCAAGTAGTAAATATCGTTGCAAATTCTTCGGATGCACGTTATAAACTTACTAAAAGCCACGGGCAAATTTCCTACAGAAATATCGCGCGAACAAATTGCGAATGTGCGTATGAACCAACACGACGAAATTGCTTTAAATATAATCTGTAACTGAATGACAGCGAATGATGTAAACATTCCCCGCATTTATGTATCATTTATGGTCGCACGGAAAAAAGAAAAACAGTGACGTTCTCGTCCAAGTGATCCGCCCGGCGCACGCAGGTTATTATGTTCGTTGGAAAACATGAATGCGCCATTTCCACGAGCGTTTACGATTCACTGTCTCCAGCCTACATTCGCGTCGGGTTCTCGTAATGGTTGTACGAGCAAGTATCCCGACAGAAAAATACGAAGTCGCGGCCGGTCTGCTTTTTGCCGCCTTTCCGTTTGCTTTTCCTCTTTGTCGGGGAATCGGTTCTGCCAGTCAGGTAAAAGGCAAAGGCAGGAGACTACGAAACGTTTACCGGTGCAGGCGCCACTTAATACACCGCGATCGGAGGCAACCGGCCAATCCACCGCGGTTTTAAACAGGAATCCGAAGTCGTTTTATCCGAAAGCGGTGCCGCAGCTTCTTTAGCATCTCGTCGCGACATTATCTGCCGGTTCCGCGAACAGTACCAGAAATTCAAAATTTCTGTCGCAGTCTTTTACATCTCAATTATCAATTGAAAGTGTTGGGGCTAGTCGTTTTTTAATCGTCCACCGTGCCCGCCGGATAAAACTGAAAATCGAGACTTTCTTTTGCGATTGATCTTACTAAGATCCTACGCGTTTAAAGCTGTGTCCACACCAAAGCAACAATCGAGCAACTTTATGTCGCTTCTTGTTGCCTTATTCTCATTTTACGGAATAAAATAACAAGAAGTTGATCTTTGAAATCAATATTTGTCTCTGGCTTAACACGTCTGAAGGATTCAATTGTCTTTAAATAGAATAATTGCAATTTTTGGCATAGCTTGCGGACAAAGGTAACATTCTTCGATGTCATTGTGGTTCTAAAGACCTTTTTTTACTGTAATTCATCATTATTTCGATTTGCACCACAATTTTACGAAAATTCTGTAATGCTATTATTTTCGATGTGTATTATACTGGCATTGCTTGCGGTCAAAGTTGAAGTTCGACTACCTGGCTATTCATGGATAGCGACCCAGACGAACCATGGATCATCATTGATTCTCGACGTCCGCGAGGGGATCCAGGGTGATGCATCATTCGGATTCTCTAAAAACTCGTTTATACAAAATAATTAGCGGCTTCGATGGCGCTAATGGCAGCGAGACCCGAGGCTACCTGCAATTGCCGATACGGTTCCGAGTGCCGGCTATCTTAACAGAGCTTATCCTGAATCGCTTATTTCGCAACGGGACGGGTCTGTTCCGAGAATACAGGATGGTAAAGGGCCCCCTCCCCTTAAAATGGGATACTTTCCCACAAACGGAGCCCTTTTCTGTGAGTCTAAGATCTAGAGTCTAAGATCTAGGCGACGCGACGCGATGTGATATTCAATAATATTCCATAAAATTTTATATTGATTAAAAACTTCAAATATGTTGGTAAAAGTCTCACAAAAAAATAATTTAAAGCAAGACAGTTTTGTTATGCGATTAAAGAGACATTGCTATAATCGTTTAGAACGGGGATGTAAGAACATCGAATGATCTAGACACTGGAAGGCACGTTCTATGCAATGCATTAGTCAACAAAACCTTGTAGTCAATATTTTATATGAAATATAGTAGTTGTTGCACAATTGTAATGTAATCTTTAAGTGTTTTCTTGTGAGCAAAAGCGGGATGTGTTTGCTTGAAATATTTTTATTGCATTGAGAATTTCATGAAAATCTTTCTGATGGTAAACACCATAGACTTGTAGTAATCGATGTGGCAACAGTTTTTGTCTATTGGAAGGGAACAACGAAGTACGAAGGTCAACGACGCTTTTGTCAAATGTTACGTTTGTCTATCGTCGTCTCGAGGTGGTATCGAAAATTAGACGTTTGCCCGTCCTTTAGCGATCTTCAAGGACGTCCTGTTATAGCTCGTGGAAACCGTGTTTAAAGTGGTTATCGAGTACGAACAAGAAGGTTCTACACTCGAACGAATATATTATTATTATACGCCCATTAGCACAAATTATGTAGCTTTTATATTTTTATGAAATTTTAAATACCGTAGAAATACTAAAGTTTCGAACGTAGTGTGTTAATTGTTCAGAAATGGATTTAATGCCGATCCTTTTTTAACTAAAAATGACAAACAACTTCGTCACTTCTCTCTAGAAAAAGTATATTAATATACGGGGTGTTCCAAAAAAATGTATACACAGTTTGAATCTTGGTCCACTCATTATTTCCAATAAATTCCACCCTGAAAAGAAAAAAAGTTCAGAAAGTTACGATCCGTTAAACAGTGTATTAAGTGTAACATTTTTTGGGACACCCTGTATTATTGAGTGCCACAATTACAGTGCCATAAACGTGAGAGAAGAACAGCAGGGTTAAATATAGGCGAAGTGACAAAAATTCTTCCGCATAAAATTAATAAATAGATATAATCATTCAGACACGTGTAGCAACAAAAATCTGAACAACCATATTCATATCGTACATTTTTATAATTCACAATCTCTCCAACAATCTCGTTGTCCACCGTAAAATATATTCAATATTCAAGGAATTCAAATGACAAAAATTCCTCGTTTCCTTGTTAAGTCTTAATTACTTTATTAACCCTTTGCACTCCGGAATTTTGCAAACGCCTGTTAAACGTCGAGTCACACTCGACAAAGGAGTGCAAAGGGTTAATGGTAAAATACCGCACAGACGCTATATATATAGATCGAGAGAGAGAGAGAGTGAGAGAGAGGGAGAGAGGGGGGGGAGAGAGAGAGAGAAGGCGAACGACAATGCTCGAAACAGAGAATCAGGAAGATGTCTCGGGCCCGATCTGATACGGCTTATCAGCGAATCACGGCGGCTTCGCGATTAAATGGACGTCGCGAGATCGGTATAAATCATCGGGCCGATGAAAGCAGCGGATAAGTGGCGGCTGGAACCACCGCGAGTTACCATTTAACGTAACAATATTAATAGCCGCGAAACTTCTCTGTGGACGGGTGCACAAAGCCGTGACGTCGATGGTCACGGAAGAAAGATTGAAGAAAGAAAGTTGAACGCGGCACCGTGGCCAGATAGTATGCCTAACATAAGTGCGTATGCTGCGTCTGGTACACAGGTGCGATCTGCACGCAGGTGCGTGGATCGTGACCTGGGCGGAGCCGTTTCGCGGCCTTCGAAGGGGCGGCACGAAGAAAACGCGAGGCGAAGATGCGACCACGAGACCAGAGTGCAAAGATCTCTCAAGGCCGCCACCGGTACCCTCTCGTCCTTGTCTCGCTTAATGAGACTCCTTAGAAACCGCGTGTACATAAGCGTGCACACGATCGTCTCCCGGTCTGTGATGCTGGTTACCGATCGTGGCTCGATCTGTGAACATCGATCGATTCAACGTTCAACTTCTTGCCTTGTGATCTACTTCGCAGCTACAGCGGTTAGAACTTATTTGGGCAATTGTTTGCTTCGGACGAAGCTGATGACCTTGACATACAGTCCCGCACAAAATGCTAGCACATTTTGATTATTTTTCGTCATTTTTGAAACTCAAGGTTACACGAGCCGTTTAACCTTTAGGGGGTAGGCATTTTTCATTGGAAACTTGAACTTTCTTTATGAAAAATTCAGCCAGCAAAATTCTCAAGTTTTTTCCTAGTCACTGAAGTGGCCACCCGGCCCTCTGAAGGACAATGGTTTGAGATAAATTAATTGATCGAATATGTTACGTGTCCTGCAACAGTCTCAACATTTGAAAGATAGAAAACTGTAAGAATACTCGCCATCAACATTCCACCGCAGAGAAAAACGTTTGCGAAGGTACATACGTAGAAGTTGGTTTACAAAAACCTAAATCTACAAAACAATCTCATTCAACCATTCGACTCGGTCACTCTCTCCTTCTTTCCCTGTCTCTCACGAGCACTCCTTTTGTTTTTTAACTCTTCTACTGATTGCACTCATTCCTACAATTATCTCTGGTCCTTCTTTACCTCTCTTTTCTTCTGTAGCTTCTCGAGCCACACTATAATTTTCCTGTTCTCCCTTTCGTTCACTGCATCTCGGTTTCCCTGCAATTGCTTGTTACACGTTCAAATCTGCTGAATCTATCCTCGCACGGATCGCATTTTCTTCTTTATTCTTCTTTTCAATGTCTACCTCGATTTTCCAAATTTTCGCGTTTAAACGTTGTAAACCGACAGAGGTTTTACTATACAAGAAGAAATAGTAAGAAGAACAGATTAATAAGAATAGATAGAACAGATTGAATAAGAAAAGATTCAGATTAAAGAAAGATTATTATTATATAATAAAGATTCATTAACTCCTTGTCCTACAACGAGTGAGACTCGTGGTAAGAAATTTGGGCCAAAAGTAATAAGCACGAGCCCGACTCGTGGTACCTCGTTCCGACCAAACGTAAACAACACAAGTCGAGTTCGTGGCTCGCGATATACATACCGCGTATATGGCGAGTATAGTAAACAAGTAAACTTTTTTATTGTGGCCCAAACAATCGGGAGTTAGTTGAAGATTATTTGTTGGTGATATTAACACGTTAACTGCCACGTCAGTCACATATGACCGACAGTAATTTTTGACTAGGTATAGAAATTCATTTGCATTGTGACATATCCAGGTAAACCGAAATCTATTAGAATCTGTAGAATTCGAAAGGGTTAAGACAGCCTATAATACATTTTAAATTTCTAGTTGCGATTTCATTAATTAAATTACACTGATTTCGAATATTTCAATTATTCAAATATTTCAATTCGACGTGTACAACGTCACGAGAAACGCGCGACGTATCCGAGACGTCCTATCCAATGATTAAACATTTTTCTTCGTTTAACAAATTTCCAGATACAACGCGCGGTTAAGCGACTCAACAATAAAGAGCGTGATAACGAGCGTCTTCGAACGGAACCCGAAGCAACATTTTCTGAATCGCAACCTGTACCCGATTCCCGATTCGGTCCAGCGAGCCCGAGCACCTCGGGCGTCATTAATCATCTCGTGCGATCGGTCGGCGCTCGCGCGATACCAAGAGGGGGCAGCATTAAAATTAATTCCGGAAATGCACGGGTTACCTGAAGCGTGAAAGAACGCCGATCCGCTGACACGTTGCGATCCGTCGCAAGTGACGCGTTAAACGAGAACCAGCTTCTTTTCTCCCGAAACCGTCGTCGTTACCGATAATCCGAAAAGAAATGGCGCGTCCTAGCTTCCAGATTTATTATACCTGCACAACAGTGTTTAGTTGCAACGATGCTCTCAGCCCCTCTCTCTTTCTCGCGCCGAAGACGAAGACGATGACGGAGCTAATGGCCTCTGCGAGGATCCCGCGTAGCTGTTACCACGGTTTCTGATCCATATAGTTGGATATGCTCGGTAACGCGGCTTAAGTGCACGCAGCTAATTGTTTTTGCGGCGCGCGCCGCATATTTCGAGAAATGTAACAAGACGCCGAGCAAAAACCGACGGCGATTCCATTAATGCGCGCGCTGATCTGAAACGCTAAACACGAGCGCACCGCCGCGCCGGGCAAAGGAATCCGCGAGCCAGCAGCTTTACGTTTTTTTTTTTCAAACTTGTTACAGTCCGATCGCTAGGTACTCTCGTTCTCGATGGAATATTCGCGAGCGAGGTCTGAACATTGTTGCGGTAACGCAGGAACCCGTGGAATTCCATAGCACATGGTGCACTGCCACGGCCACTCTGTTTCATGCGATTTTCTCGAGTTTCTGTAGATGTTTCGACCTTACACCAGATGAATGAAAATCGTCCGTTCTAGTTTTCTGATACTAAAATTATTGAAGTTATAAATGCACTGATAAGGTGAGGGTATAATCTCTAGGATTATGCGGACCGCCCGATTTTCGGGCGCCCGAATCGTCGGGTCGGGTCGCAGAAAGTCGGGCGAGCTGGATTCGTGCGCGCGAGAGTTCATGACACATCGGGCGGAGCGAACGGTCTGGACGTATCGGGAAGTATCGCGCGCCCGAATCGAGCCCGCCCGACTTTCTGCGACCCGACCCGAACCTGAATATCGGGTGGCCCATGCCTAAAAATCTCGTAATTTCTACTGAGCTCTAGGAAGCAGTTATTGTAAATTCAGACGATTTTTGGTACCGAAGTGACACATTTTAGTGTTCTGATTTTGCAATCGTTGAAATTGTAAATTCATTGATAAGTCAGAGTCGAATACAGTGAATTCTCGTTACGAGTCAGTTGCGCCGTACTGGTGACTGACTCTTAGACGAAATCTGAGGTTATCGCCGATGGTCGCATTTGAAATACACAGGGCACGCGAGAAACCTAAGAGTCACATGCGTCTACAAGTCATAAAAGTCTATCACTACTAACCGATAGTGACAAGAAGACTGAGAAAATGTCTTTCTCCGTTACAATGTTGCACGTGGCTCGAGAGACGGCTCTCCACTGACTGCAAATTGTAAGGTTGACACTGACTAGTAATGAGAATTCACTGTAGACACAAATCGTGACCTTCACTCTTTTCTTCGAAATTCTGAGCAATAACAATTCTTTTGGTCTTTAACAAGTCTTTTGGTCCAATTTTCAAAATATTATTAGTTGTTAATAGACGTCGCTTCGTTTTGTCCCTGACTGTAATTGTAAGTAATTTTCGATGTAAATCCCATATAAATGGGAATTCGGATTTAACCTTCTTATGGTTGAAAATGTTGGAAGAGGAATGCCAGCAAGTACTATGGAACAGACGTCCGATCCCCGATTCTGGCGTCGGGGAAGGCATCGCGGAAGGTGCAAAAGTTCTCGCAGACGGCCCCGTATGTCTTATAATAAGGCAAACATTCAGGTTTCTCCTGGCAGAGGCCTTTTCAGGGTTACACGAAACGACTGTCGATACTGTCGACGATAATGGGGATTCTAACGGCGGGCTCTACGTCTTGGCCGAGCCGCCGGCAAACCCTCGTCCTTCGACGGAAATTGCATAGCGGACGGCTCTTTTGTCGTTGTAACGATCTACGGATCGGCCCAGTGCATCCGATAGAAGGGAGCCATTTAATGGAAAATGTCACCCCACCCCTTCCCTCTCTCGCTCTCTAAATGGTGACTAATAAATCATACTTGTGCAACTAATTAACGCTTGCACACCGCTCGAACGATCACTACATTCACACGATCCCCCCCCCCCCTCGCCTGGTTACTGCCATTTCCGATTCCTTTGTGATTTTGAGATTCCTCCCAAAAATTGATCATATTTGTACATGAATCGAAAATATTTATGCCCCTTTAGCCATATAAACATTTTTTAACGAAACACTTATTTAATAACTATCTCATTTTATTGTTCGTTTGCTGAAACTGTTGGCGATCAGAATTTAATTCTGCTAATGTTTCGATTCTATTAGGTCGATTGGAGATTTTTATGAAAAATAAATATTGCCTGCACGATTGAAAAAGACAATAGCTTAATAAAAAGTTCTTTCTTGGATTAATAATTTTAATAAGTGGGGCATAGACGGTGGAACTAAATTCTATTTACTGCTTGCACATCTTACTATTATCTTCAATGAAGTACCTAAAGAATTCTTCGTGTGATGTTACATTGAAAACTTTATATCAAATTGACAATATACTAAAAGGTTTGAACCGATAAACAACAGTGTTGGGCAAAATAGTATTTGAAATAGAAAACAGTACTATCAAATAATACTATTTAAAAATAGTATTTTATTTGGAAAATATTGAAAACAGTGAGACTTATTTTGTAGAACTGTGTAAAATAGTATTTGAAATAGTTGATAGTAACTTAACTTTTCTGATATTTTGTTGCGTATAATGTTATTACGACATTGCCGTTCGTTTATCAACATGTTACATTCAAATATTCGTAATTAAGCTACAAATAATACTTTGCTAACTGTTATAGTTTCTTATGTTAGATATTTTATTTTCCGAAATTTTTCGTTCTATCTAAAGTAGTATTTTATTTGAACCACATTAAATAGTTCAAATAGTATTTTAAATATTTCTTCTCGAAATTTTGCACAGGTCTGATCTACAATCTGTTGTCGAGACAGAAATAAGAAAAACCGCGAGACGTTCGGAGAAACGTGGCTTTCGAAGTTGACATAGTCTAGCGTCTTCTAACGATGTTAGTAAACATCGACGAAGGCGTAAGCACACACGGCGCGATGTCCTTCGACGAAAATTCCCTTCTGGGAACCAACGAACGAGCTTTTATCGCCGGGCGTTAATGCGGCGTGCAAGGGAACGTTGTCAGATGGCAATTTCGTGTGACTGCTAAAACTTCTAAGGAATCATTAACATATCGTACGATTAGGCTAAACCGTACCCTCCGCGGTTCTATGCAGATGAGACAGGGAATCGTCGTGTCGGTTATCAAGGGGCTGACCCGAATGCAGATCACTATCATCTGGTGCATGCTGACCGAATCGGGCTGACTCATTGTCAACGAGAATCGCATAAATCAGCATCGCTGATCGACGGCTTGATCCCTTCTCGGGGCTGAATTCGTCCGATGCTTGACGACAGTGACACAGAAACAAATAATGACGCGGAATCGCGAACGAGATCACTGTAATTGCGACGCTTCGAACCCTGAACGTTCTATGCCAATTTTTACTCTGTCAGAAATTTATTTTTTAAGCTTGTGGGACGCTGTTATGTCAAATGCGATAGGCAAATGTTCGTGGAGAATGAGAAATTTCAGTGCCAACTGTAGGGAACATAAATTCGATGAAAATTTATTTCTCCTTTCGATAATTTCAATATAAGTTGAAAATAAGGTTAGTAATCAATAGACTGCGGATCTTTATGCAAAATAAAAACGTTCTATCTGAATTGCAACAAATTGGGTTGAAATAAAATTTTATTTTTTTTTATTATGTTTAATAAATTGAAAATAATATAAAAGTACTTTCAAATTCTTCTAATGTTGTTACTAAACTGCACGTACTTATTATTGTTGTAAATGCATAAAATCTGCAGTCTAGTGATCAGTAATCGGGAAAATTAACTTTAAAGTTGAAAATCAAATGACAATACTCCGTGAATTATCCGCGTGTAACCGAAACATGCAGTTTCGGCTCCTCTTGCCGTTTGCTTTTACGTAGAATCGTTGCCGCGACGTCTACGTTCGTTTATTATTCGGTCGTAAAATTCGAGCTCCTTTAGACGCGCCCTATGCGAATGGACATAACAATAAACCTGCGGCATTGCAGTCTCTAGAGAAAGCGTTCAGAGCTTTTGTGCGAATAAAGTTTTAAAGGCGCCGAACCGATTCGTTAACGACAATTCTCCACGGATCCGTTTGCTAATGGAGATCCTTGCTTTAAATAGTTTTTACGCGTCGCTATTTAAAATTGTAAATGGCCGAGCTCCAGATCTATGGTTTTTTATGGCACACATAAATGCGTAAACTACGAAAGCGATGGAAAACGTAGGATAAATTTTCTGCAAAAAGTGACTAAAAAGTTCTGGTCCACCATGAGCGTCCGAAATAAAAATTCTTTTAAAGTCTTCTATTTGAACTCGACGTTTATGGTCCCACCACTTCACTCCACTTCAAAAACTGATGTCGATGTACATTCATTTACATCAGGAATAATTCATAACTATATACTTGAGGATCTTATCCTTCAGAATGGGAACCTTGGAGAACAGTCCGTGTACGTACAATTATTCCTTCTGATAAACCTCTGTCTAGACATTTATGCCATTTTTGTATCACCCTCTGTAATTTCTTGTTTCTAAAGTAGTATGGAAGCATGTATTACCAGTTTTTAAATTCCTATTTATTATTACGGAATTAATGTTGCCTAGGCACTTTAATTTAAAAATTGGTACGTTTCACGCCTGTAACAGGTCAACCTCTAAGTACCATTTTGCGATTCTTCGACATTGTTCGTGTATCTATTATAAGGGCAAATATTCGCCTGCTAAAAGCTGATGCCTCGCACGCACATTCCACAAACGAAACGTCGTAAATCGTGCGCGGTTTGAAACGGTAATAAAGGTGCTGCCAAATGGTACCCGGAACGTGAATGGTATTCGGGTTGCGTCACAGTGTACACCTCGATGATTCGGTTCCCACTTTTTCAATGTCAACGACCTCCTTGTACACAACGACTTCCGATTACATGACCATGAAGCCTCAATCGGCCGTATTACCAGTGTCGCCAGACCGAGACTCGTCCCCCCACCCTAATTTCCCTTTCTACCGGGAAATTGACGGCCGGGTCACGTGACGCGTTCCGTCTCCGTCGTGCATACTCCGGCACTGACAGAGAGGGGGTAACTCTTGCCCCCTCGACTCGTGCTCCCTCCCCTCATCTGGCAACGCTGCGTAATACTCCAGCATAAAATAATTTTTCACCATTAACCAAGCCATCCCCAATCAGATTAAGTTCCATTTATTGTCACAAATTTAACGGTATTCCCTAACGAATGAACTATTTCATTTCCGTATTCTCTCAAAGCCACCGGGAAAAGAAAAATCCGATATAATTAATGACTCCGCCATGTTGCTTTTGTTCCAAAATCTCAAAGGCATCGACACTGTGTTCAAACGAGTGATAGATTATTATTTCTGGAGAACTATAGACGACAATGACGGAGATTATACCTTTGGAAGATATATTGACCGTCGGACCATTTTTTTTCATACAATAGTCGTGTACCTTTTGCGGTTCGAAGGTCGTCGAGGTTCTTTCGTTCCGAATGATGTATCGACGTGTTCATAGAACTGCGGATGACATATCAAGACTCATCGAACTTACAGCGACCTTCGGATCGTATTCTTTCATCCTCCAGTGATTATTTTCGGCATGCAGAGATAATTATCCTTTTCCTAAATGATGCGTTAATATAATTGTAGTATTCGGCATGCCGTACACATGCGCATTATTATTCTGGCCGAACACTGGCATTTTATTATGAAGCATGACGAAAAGAAAGTACGGGAAAAAATTAACAACAGCAACGAATTCAGTAGAACTAACAAGGTCCACAAAATGAAGAAAATAAAAGCAATAAAACGAGCTTTGAAAATTATTTGTAACTAAAGTATTCCATGTTACCGATAAAGAAACTTTATGTATAATTTGTTCATACAGTAACAATAAAGTTTGTAACGGAATTAATATATTCTGAACGTGTCCAACATTAGGTGACACTAAAAGGAGACGTTGAAATCGTACGTCATAGTTTGAAAAAGACTTGTGTTGAATAAGTTTATTTGATACTTAAGATTCTTAATGAAATTTAATGCAAAGAAACCATCGAAAAACATGTATAATTTTTTTTTAAATAATTTAAAAGAAGATCACTTGAAGAACTTCCTCTGAAATATAGATTTTATTCTCTTCAGCAAGTCAAGCTCACAGACTTCCGTGTTTTATTCGTGTATTTGTTAGAAAAATAAATGCAAACGAATACAGAAAGCTTTTCGGAATCAAAGCTCTTACGTTTTTCCATCGAGCAATCGAAATTCGACTTGTCGCGATCCAGACTTCTTCAGTGTACGCAGTTTGCGAGAGAAACGGGCAACGTCACGTTTCCCCTAACTGTAGAAAATTTCAATTCCCATATGGTTCCGCTAAAAAAGGCGAAGATCATCGATCAAACAGCTCGGGGCGACAGTGCTGTAACAAAAATTCAACGTAATGTGCTCGTTCGGGCTGAAGAAACCGCTGTCTAGCGGCCTCGAAAACACGAAACAGAATGTTAGCCGCGCGATGCATCAAATCGATACGATTCGCAATGGAGAACCATGGCAAATATGGTAATGGCGGAGCGTTGAATTGCCGATAGACAGCCGCCGCGCCGCCGTGGGGACGTAACAGATTTTATTTCCATATCGATCGCCCGTGCTCGTTTGTACCGCTGATCGAAATGATACGGGTTTTCTGTACGGTCCACACCTGTCTCGCTTCGAAAATCCTCTGCCGTTTCTGTTTCGCCGTGTATCTTTTTTTTTTTGCTCTCCGTTTCGAGCATTCGGTCCCGGCACCGGTACCGTTATCGGTATTACTGTACGGTTGACTAAATTTATTGCGCGGTCGGATTATTGAATCGTCAAGCGACGCCGGTTATGTTGGTCAGTAAATCAAAGGCAGGGCCGAACACCACACGGAAACGAGACACGAGGAAACAAACATTTGTAGCGCGATTGATTAGACGAATTTACTGTTAGCCGCAAATAATCATTAGATCGGGGACGCTTACAGATTACAGTACTGTTTTATAGCCCGGTCTGGAGCAGTAGAAAATCGTAAAATAAATATTTCATTCGACAAAGATCTAATTTCAACGTCTGTTCGCCCATAAACTGCCAAAGCAAATTGGAATATTAAAATAGTTCGCTTTATACTTGTCAAACGAATACTGCAATACTGATTCTGTAGAGAATTATTAATTTTCTAGTCAATAAAAAATAACAAATTCCTCATTTGAACTCCCAAATAACAAATAAAATTGTTTTTAAATAACTACTTTATGTAATTTTGTCCAACACTGGAATTATCCCCATACTGAAACATAAATTGCTATAGTAAAACAACTAGCAAATAAAATATACTAATTAAAAAAAGTTCTCTAGTAAATTATCACCGTAGATTGAGTTATTAAAATACCTTTCATTTAATAAACAAAAATAATACTATTGCTATCGATAATCGAGTCTAAAGTTGTAAAGGAAGCGTAATAGACAAGCATTAAAACAAGTTGCACATAAAATAGATTGGCTAAGAGCATAGTAATTTTTAGTATACTGTCGAAGCACGTACAAGAGGATAGTAATTTTGTTCGACGTATACATGCGCGAGGAGAGTTCGCTATTTTCGTTTTCTGATTGAATTTTTTCGCTCGATAAAGTAATTCAAATTGTACTTATTGGCGCAGTTAGTATGTACGGGCACCGACTTTACTATCTGGAAGGATTCTCATAAATCGATCTCATACCGTATCTTTTTGTGTCTGATTGCAGAACGATTATTACTTGCCACCGCGGTCAACGTGGTCGAGAGTCTCACCGCAGCAGACGAAGAAACAAAGAGGCAGCAGCAGCAGCACCACGTGGAAAGTGGGCAGCGCAATGTTAATTATCTCCGCGATGCTAGTATTAATCGCTGTCTTCGCGATCGCCGGTCTCGCGTTATGGATGGGAGGTTCGTAGCTACTTTATAACGCGGTTGGTCGCATCGGCCGTTAACCGTGCGCCGTTAAATTCTATCGAACAAACCGCAAACAACGCAGACAATTCTCATTCGCATAATGAACCTTTGTTTCAGCCCTTCGGACAGACTCGAAAAATGGTAAGCGGACATCCTCCGAGATCCTTAAATCCATCTTAATAATTCCGCCGGCGCTGTACGCGCAACGATATTTTTCCGGTTGGAAAAAAACACTAACAGGCTCTTCTTATCAATTGATAAGAATCCTCGATGTACAATTGTGTCGGTATTTAAGTTGACGCGGTCGAATTCGGAATACGCGATGCTATTTTTTTTTTAAATATGGTTTGTACTTGACGTTCCTGGTCTTCTGCTTCTGTTTACAGTAAGCATGGGTAACGCCACATCCAATTGTAGAGTTTCAAAACGAAAGTATCGCGGAAAATGTAGTAATTACAAATTTCTAAAATTCTTGTCAAATTTTCGCCAGTTGGAAAGTAAATCGACGCGAACAAATTTTTTATTTTTAATACAAATTCATGAGTATAATTACTTATCAGTTTCAAGATATTCTTAAATCCTTTTAATCTTTATACTGTTTTAAACTGCGCATATTCCTTTTTGACATAAATGCATAATAACTAAAATTGTAGATTTGTAAAGATTGAAAGAAAGATTAAATGCTGACAACTTAATGAAACTACAAAAGAGAGAAATGGACGTAGTTCCTGTGTCCTGCTTGATTTCGCTTAAAAATCCGCAATATTCTCATACATTTTTCGAACGTCAACGAAACCGAGAAAAACTGATTTCAGCGATCGTCGGGTTCTCGTGCACCCTCAGGGTGGCCAAGGGTGAAAAGTACAACCCCATGTTGAAGCTGAACACGAGTATGGTGTTCCGGGAGAAAGAGCGAAAATATAAAAATATAGTGAGTGTCGGGATTTTTCATGCACGAAACTATTTAACAGACGAAATAATGTGAACTTTATCGTTTTCTAGTTCGACTTGTTGTTTCGAAGAAGCGTGCTGGGCGGCGCTTATCAGAAAACAATCATCGACAAGTTCGAGAACGGAGTGCTGAAAGTGTTCTTCAGGATCTACCTGGACAAGAGGAAGATACCGCGATCGATCACGAACGTCGAGGATACGATCGAGGACATTATCGCGAAGGAGACGTACTCGATGTCCTCCTTGTTCAAAGACATGGAACTGGACCTCACCACGATCTCGGTAAAAAGTACGTATCCGTTAGAAGCTACGTCTCGTTCTGACGAGATAATGACGTCGAGATTGCTACTCTTCGTGTCATATTTTACACTTCGCGACGCGACGTTCGATCGAGCCCACTCAAATTGATACGTCCGTTTTTTTAATAAATCGGGATAATAGACAAAGAAATCTGTACCGTGTTTTTACAGATCTTTTAGACACATTCTAAAGAACGGGAAATCTATAGAGAGTAACAAAAAATTGTGGCATCGCGAGAATGATAATAATTGCCTTCAGCAAAACTTGTTATTTTGCTCAGAACGTAAAAAGAACACGCCTGTTTCTCTTTTTACACGGTAAAAATCTGATTCTCTTTCTAGACGATAAAAAACGTGCTAAAAGGCGCGTAAAGGTAAATAATATGTGCTTAAAAATTTCATAAAAGCCAAGAAAACGTGAAAAGTCGCGGATAACCAAACAAGACCCATATAAAAATTGTTCGTGTAAAAACGTGCCGTGTAAAAAGAGAATGCCGTATCCGACAAACGGTAATACACAATGTCAATTTTCGTAAAATCTGCGTTCACGAAACCGAAGATTTGCCCAAAGTTTATCCGTAAAACGTTGAAAGTGGTTGATAGAGGTAAATTTCGTCCACTTCAGGAATTAGTCCAGACATGTCGGGCAATCAAAAGCAGGCGCAACAAAGGAACACGATGATCACGAAGAACGGTCTGCTGCGGCCGGGCAGAAACAGTTCGCTGATCACGAGTCCCAAGCTGAAAGCAAAACCGAGCAAGCCGGAGTCCAGCGAGCCTGAAATCGACTTCAGCAACATACCGACGATTCAGGGGACGTACAAAGCCTCAAAAGTGAACGTCACGTCGCCGAAGAAGGCTAACGCCACTCGGGAAGTTGTGAGGACGCAGTTGAACGTCCGAAATGGTACCAAAGGACCGTTACCTCAGGAACGAACCACGACGAAGCCGTCTACCACGGTAACCGCCGAAGTCAGTCACATCAACGCGCAGTCGACGCTGCTAAGGATCAAAGGGAAGCTGAATCACACCACTCAAGCGGAGAGATTGAACGACACGGTCGAAGAGCCGGCCAAGAGGATCGTGCCGGCGTCCACGACGTCCGCGACGTCCACGACACGCGCCGAGGATCTCTTCAAGGACTTCCGGAAGCCAGATTTCGAGACGTCCCCGTGGAAGCCGATCATTCCCGGCTACGTGAACACCGAATCGGAACTGCTACCCGACAGCCTGATCAAGACCAATTACAAGGTGAATTACAGCAATACGAACACCGGGGAACTCACCCCGGGAGCGGCCATCAAGGTCGAAACCGGGACACCGGAGTCCTCTTCGATCAGAACGACGCCGGAAGCGCTCAACTCTTACATGAATATTCCCGGTCTGAGCGGCTTCGACCCTGAGGACATCGACTTCCCCCGTGACAGGATCGTGCCCCAGGAGATGGTGAATTTTCGCGTCAACGGGAAATTCAAGAACAAGATCCCTGGCTTGATGGAGGACGGGCAGATATTCACCGCGCCGTCGGTGATCGAGCCCGAAGACAAGCCTGAGATCGAGGTGTCGGGACAACTGCCGTCCGAGACTTACAACCTGAAGCTGCGGACATCCCCCCAGGCTGAGAAAATTGAATCCTCGTTCACGAAACCGTATCGATCCACGAACGAGAACGAAACTGGCTGGAAAGTCCCTGGATACACCCCGAGCGAAGCTAGGATCGAGAATGCGAGCGGTCCGGATGCGAACGCTGGATCGTCGAAGGACAATAGGAAAAGGATAGACCAAAACGCGAACGTGTTGTCGACGTTTGCTATCAGCAGTCCAACATGGCAACGGCCGCTCCATCCCGTAGAATCGACTACCTCGGTGTCCAGAATAGGGATAGCGGAACCGGTGCCTGACACGGACGTCGAATTAGAGCCGAGGAATAGGTATTCTGACATCCAAGCTGTCGCGCAGCCGAATGACGCGTTGCAAGACAGGAAGGTGGACAAGAACGGTCAGGAACCTGTGTACACCAGCTACAAAACACCCGACCTGAATGGCGCCGGTCTGAGGCCCAGTCTGATCGAGAACTCTGGAACCTTGAAGCCCTTCAGGCACACGATACCTTTCGACAAGATCACGTCTGTGGTTAGCTTCGGTGGAAACGGTGACGACAAGCAGGAGATAAACGCTGTCACGGATAGTATAGTGAGCGACGAGAATGTCCGGCTGAACGATTCGATGATCGACGCGACTGGGGATGTTGGAACAGTAACGAAGGAGGTCGTTGAAGTCGAAACTTCCGGCCCCATGATCAACGAGCACAAGAAGAACGCGAAGCTTGAGTTGTCCGAAGGTGAGAGTCCGAAAGAGACGAGCACTCAACGCGTGATAGACCAGGACAAGTTCCTCAGGCTGGGGACCACCGAGGTCTACTCGGAACTGATCCAGCCAGGGTACAACAACATAGACAAGCTGGTCCTGAAGACCGAAGACGTTAAAACACCACCTGGCAGGCTGACTCCCAGCATATCGAGGAACTCCACGTTCATCGAGATCGATACCCTGAAGCACACTCCTGGCGAAACCGTGGACTCCAGCGCCTCGGAAGACAATCCTTTCCCTGGCACGGATGACGGGTCGCTGTGGCTTTCCAACGGAACGTTGACCAAGGCCTCCAGTTCGATGGACACTCGGAAGAAGGTCTACAATGACACACTGAAGGCCTACGTCGTCGAAAACTTGGTCACCCTGGCACCAGCCAAGAGCAACACGGGTATCGGTAGACCCGTGAGACCTAGACCGAAGTTAGACAGGGAGAAGGCGTCGAACCGGAGTTCCTCGGAGGACGCTATTCTTCTGGAGCAGCTGTTCGGTGTGCAAAGCTACGACAGGAACACGACGAAGCGTCATTCGTCGAGCAACAATGATGATCCGCACGGAGGACGCGCGAGGATCGAGCAAATAGTGGAGGTCGTGACGTCCATCAGCACCAAGGTGTCCTCGAACCTGAGCGACGATCCCGTCGTGCTGAAGCTGCTGGTCACGAACTCGACTTCGCTACCGGTGATAAGGTCCGAGTACCATGAAGAGGAGACTTCGACGCCGCAGTTTTCCATACCCGAAGACTTCGTTGCGGACGGTCAAGAAGAGAATCGATCCTTCAGGGAGGAATCGGAGGCGAGTCAAGAGTCGAGCAAGGTGATGAAGACTCCTCCGACGACGTTGAATGTCCAAACGTCCGACAGAAAGATCTCGACGATGGAGGAAAGCAGTTATCTCTTAGAGAAGCTCAAGCAGCTCGCCGACATCGGTACCGACGATAAACCGGCCAAGAGCAGCAAGAACAACTCGAGACCCGCCGCCAGCCTGGTTCATACTCTGAATACGAAATCGGACTCGAAACCCGACGCGAAACCGTTGGATTTCGACAAGCTGAGGGAAATCGCTGACATCGCCACCGGAAACCAGACCCTGATGAACTCGAGCGTAGGGTTCACGATGACTCGCGACGGCGTCGAGATACTCACGAAGATCCTGAACAAGATGGACGACCGAACGGACAAGATGATCTCCACCACCGAGAAGAGCAAGGAAACTGGTAATTACTCACTTTTTTATTGGTATAATAAATTTTGAAGTTTTTCGCAGATCAACTGTTATCAAGCCAAATCCGCCAACGTTTGCTGATACTTTACTGTCAAAGCATTTAGGATACATTTTCATAAAATTTAGAACGAAATCAGAATAAATTTAAATGTCGAACCATTCAGAATAAATTTCTTTAAACTCTGAAGCACGGCGCGCTCGTCCGCAATTCTGTCTCCCAGGGACGGCGCGCCTAACTACGGAAGGCACAAGAGCCACTATAGTGGCGTTACCGTTCAAGCTGATGCTTTCCACGGAAACCACTATAGTGGCGTACCGTTCGAACTGATGCTTTCCACGGAAGCCGCTATAGTGGCGTACAGTGCTTAAGAAGTTAATCAAGGCTTAATACCACCAAATGACTGCCATACCAATATCCATAAACGTCGCACAAAATCGGAAAACAAGAATAGAGAAGACGAAATTTCTTGTAACAGCGGATCTTCGTGCTAAATAAAAATGGTGTCCAGTGGTAGAACGGTTTCATAAAGTCAAATTCGTTTTCGCAGATGACTGCTTCGGTTTTCTATGCAGAGACGGAAAATGTCTGCCCTCGAGCGGCAGATGCAACATGTTAGGTGAATGTCCGAATTCAGAAGACGAAGCGAACTGTACGTGCGCCGACTTTTTAAAAGCGCAACTGCTACATCAGAAAATTTGCGACGGGATCGCGGACTGTTGGGATTATTCCGACGAGACCGACTGCGGTATTTATTAATTACTTTTCAAGCGTTTTCAAACTTTTGTTGTTAGTCTCTGCTGATTTCAAAATAAAAATTTATTTAACAGTACCGTCTATCTTACCGTTTATTTCGAAAAAACGTTATGCAGAACAAGTTTTTTCCGAAGTAGAACGTAACGGTATAAATTTGCTTAGACCTACACTGTTTGAATTATTGATTTGGTTTAACGTTGTTAACCAGTACTACGACTTTGAAGATTCTCAAATGTTTAAGAAGGAAATATAGAGGTCATGTTATTGTCTATAATATTAAGTTACGAATACGTTTCAGAGTGGTCTTTAGCATACGGTATACGAACGTGACTCAACTATAATAGCTAATACAAAGTCAACAATAAAGTAACTACTACTTAAACAAAGAAGCATTCTGATAAGGATTTGCTTGATTGTACAAATCTAAATTTGAGTTTGAACATTAAGAAGATGATAAGCAGAAAGCGGATATCATCGTCAATTGTTTAAAAAAGAAAAATCGTCAAAAGTTTCATAAAAAAATTATGTTTTTACTGAGCTTCAGGACCTCTAAAAAGTAATGAGGGGATATATTTCTTGCAAATACCGTGCACATCTCTTTCACCTGTATCGAGGCATTACTGCAATTGTTTAAAACTGATGAATATTTCTTAACATCCGGTTAGATTGGTGCGAGGAGGGTCAATTCGTTTGCGGCAACAGCCGAACTTGCGTGGACCAGGACAAGGTCTGCAACGGTTTCACCGATTGTCCCGAAGGGGAGGACGAGAAGAAATGTGCTGCGTTGATAGAGGACGACGCGATAATGAATTACGAAAAAGAAAGCGTGTTTGACAAAAGCGCAAACAATGCGGACACGTCTGTAGGTACAGACGATTATCCTGAAAATTTTCCGAAAACCGAATCCGGTCCCAGCAAGGAGACGATTTTCGATCAGGAAGCTGTCGAATCGTCCATTTCGGAATCGACCACTCTGAGTTTATACAGAGACAAAAGCCAAGCTGACAAGATAAGAAACTCTACGAGCGAGTTAACAAAGCAAGAAGCTCCTTTCGACCGTCACGATCATAATGCCACGATTCACGTGTCTGGCAGAGAAATCTCCTCGAACGGGAAGGACATGTTGGCCCACGGAAACTCGATTCACTTGAACGCGAAAAAGAACGGATCCGTCGTCAACTTCAAAAAGGAGATCAACAATTATAACGAGAAGGGGTACATAAACATTCGGAAAAATGGCAAGTGGGGAAAGCTATGTCTCAGCGGAATGGACGGTCTCCTGCAAGAAAGACAGGCCAGCTGGAGCATCGAGGATCTCGGCAGAGCGGTCTGCAAGGCGATTACGTATCAGTGAGTGACTTGCAATAATCCCACTTGGCACGCTGATTAATAAACAGCTTTTATCGTTTACCGCGTTCCACGAACAATTTTTCTCCTGCGAGCTACGCTAATATTAGATATTTCATAGTTGAACTTAAATCAATTCTTCTACGTAGAGCTTCAACACATTTGATGATAAAAATAAAATATACGTGTACTTGTATGGAAGAAAGATTGTCACATAGTTTTTAAATTAGAAAGGCACAAAACTAATCTCACTAAAAGCTCTTTCAATTGTTCTGTTAGTGTTTATTGGAATTTTGAAATCCTTACATGTTGCGACTTTCTCAATCTGACAATCAAAAGTTGTATACAGTCATAATTCTACTTTAAAAAGTAAAAATATATAGAAAACTGATCAAACTATCTGTTCAAGAATCTAGAAATGGATGTTAACTGACACGTTGCATTTTCCTAGGGATTACGAGACTGTGGAGAAGGTGTTGGACGAAAATCAAGAGTCGAACCGTCCCTATTATACTCTGTCATACAACGAGAAACCCCTGGATAAGACGATCCTGACTTTCAAACCTTCCGAGTGCCCGAGCGGCGAGATTCTCAGGGTCAAGTGCAAGAACCTTGAGTGCGGAATAAGAACGCAGGCTCCATCGCAGGCCAGGTATACTCACTGAACCAGTTTCTCATAATTATATACCGGCTGGAACATTTGTAAAACTATTTGTGTACAAACTGCACTCGGGGACGATGTCCTCCCAGGATTCACCGACGACCACCACAGTCACGGAAAAAAATCATAACGAATAACATTACTATCTCGGTCCTGTTATAAAACGATATAAAATGCTTTAGACTAAAATTTATTATTCACGGAGTCGTTGGACACCTTAGTGTATTAACCCGGAATTGAGAAATTGATTTATGGTACAACTTTAACTGGATATAAAAGAGTTCCATGAACGTTGGAAATGAGATTTTTCTTGTGTAAATCAATTTTGAAATGCTCCGCATCAGATGCTGTTATATTTATAGAAAATCGCATATGCTTAGCAAGATTTTACTCAGTCGTTGATCTCGATTAATGATTGAAAATAGATCGAATCTTTCTCGACGTTCCAGGATAGTCGGCGGTGGTAGCTCCTCGGCCGGAAGTTGGCCATGGCAAGTGGCTCTGTACAAAGAGGGGGACTATCAATGCGGAGGTGCGCTTGTCAATGACAGGTGGATCTTGTCCGCTGCACATTGCTTTTACCAGTAAGCGAATTAACTTACTATGACAATCTTCAAAAATTTACAAATCAAAATCTAGTCAAATTAAATACTACTATAGTCGTGTAATTGTCATTTTTATTAAGTAAATAGAAGCACTTGAAATAGCAGAAGAAAGTACACGAAACTTTTTTCCAGTGCACAGGATGAATACTGGGTGGCGAGGATCGGAGCAACTCGCAGAGGAAGCTTCCCGAGCCCGTACGAGCAGGTCCTGCGGCTGGATTACATATCTTTGCATCCTGAGTACATTGATAACGGATTTATAAACGATATAGCAATGCTGAGACTCGAGAAACCGGTCATCTTCAGCGACTACGTTAGGCCGATATGTCTTCCTGAGGCAGAACCAAAAAGTGGCACTATGTGCACCGTGACAGGATGGGGCCAACTGTTCGAGATAGGTCGAATATTTCGTAAGTATACCTTCAATGCGCTCATGCTTACATTCCCACAATACAAGTAAACAGAATTAATCCTTTGTACGAGTTTCTTTTCGATCTTATTCCCAATGACTCCCTAGTATGTTAAGCGTCTTATCTAAAATGTGCTCCAAAAGAAAGTTCCTTGACCGGTACCTATCCCAAACAACTTTTTTTCTCGCTATATTAACTCCTTCCGAAAAACATATTTTTAAAGTGTTAATAGTAGCTAAATGAATGTATGTTATCTATCCAAGTAAAAAAAGAAATTACTGATCTAAAATATAATGCATATGTAAACTGGGAATTTAGAAATCTCAAGAATTTTGTTTTATATATGTATAATAGTGAGAATGCCGCATTTTTCAGTTCAATCTGTAGAGTTACTTGAAATTAAGTATACCAAGAAATTAAGTGAAATGCAATAATTGTTAATCGTCAACAATGTATACTTACCACTTGATTTCAGTTTTCACGAATGAATTAATAAAAATTCTTGATCGTTGTTGAACAGCGGACACTTTGCAAGAAGTCCAGCTTCCGGTGATCTCGACGGAGGAGTGTCGAAGAAAGACGCTGTTCCTTCCTTTGTACAGGATTACGGTCGGCATGCTTTGCGCTGGATTAAAAGATGGTGGAAGGGATGCTTGTTTAGGAGACAGCGGTGGACCATTGGTTTGCTCGGGATCTGACAACAAATACACGCTTCACGGTCAGAAACTTAAGTTGGTTTTAAGCAATCGAAACTTGAAAATCCAGTAAATTATAACTAGAGAAAGGATATTTGGTAGATTAATGTTGGTTATAAAAAAAGAGAGGACATTTGGTAGATTAATGTTAGTTGTGGCAGGTCTTGACATGAAAAGGAAGGATAGCGAGAGATGTTCGAAATGTTACTTGGCACTCTGTGCGAACGATAGATAGTTGAACGTTTCGTGTTTCAATTTATCAGGTATCACTTCGAACGGTTATGGTTGTGCAAGGCCAGGAAGGCCGGGAGTCTACACGAAGGTTCATCACTATCTTCCTTGGATACAGCACACGATATCCAGAGAGGACATCCGATCTATGATGGTATCCTGCAAAGGCCATCGATGCCCTTTGGGCGAATGCCTGCCGAAATCTCGGGTGTGCAATGGCTACTTGGAATGCTCGGATGGCAGCGACGAGCGTAATTGTCCGGTTAATCTTTAATGAACAAAGACTGATCGTACTTGTAGTTGACTCGTTACGAATTTATATGCTCAGCTCAGCGAACAAAGAAAATTGAGTTTTACACGTTCGTTGCCAACGTAGCATACTAACTTTTTAATGCTACTTAATACTGTTTTCTGAAGATTTGTTCGCATTTTGAGTATAGTTTGCATAATTGTATTATTCCCGCAAATTAGTGGGCTCACTCAAAAATTCTTAATTCTGTTTAACGCCTGCTGAAAAAGGCAACGATCTTATTCTAAACAAAACGGTGGTAGCGAACGTACCGACTGCAACGAAAATGCAGAAGTAGAATTCGATGGACGGTTTTACCTGACGGTAAGAAGGATGTTGCAACTAACGAACAGTTCTGTATAGTATTAAATATTCGTTGAATTAATGTATGTGCAATACCTAGTTACGAATTGAAAGCAGAAGCTAAACGTTGAAGAGTGTATCGGGTGATAAGGCGACTTTTTAACGATTTATATACTCTTCTACGTGGTTACCTTTGCATTTGATCGTTAATATTAACGCGTTCGAGTAGCGGACAGAGTATCGACTAATGTCGACCCGTAGCAGACTAGCTTGCAGCATTGCTTGTTCGACGATGATGCAAATAGTCGCGGAGAATTGTATTTCCGAGCCACAGAAGTGACTCCGAAATACTTGACGTAGGAATATTCCAGACGAGCCTGGCATTTTGATTCTTTGTCACGGCAAAACGAATCACTAGGCCACGTATATCGTGCTATTACCAATTTAAGTCCCCTCAATCCCCTAAGTTCGACAAACGAAATATGTATATATCGTGTCTAATGTATTATGTAAAAAGAACCCGATGCTAATAAATAAGAATTTTTACATAATTAATTACGAGCGTTTTTAGTTTATCAGAATTATCAGAATGAAAGGTTAATGTCAGGCAAATAACGTTATCAATGTGTGTAAATTTGAAGCCTGAAAAGATTCATGATGGCGTTACATTGTTGATGTATTTCTCAGAAGAACGAGTAATAACATTACAAGCGTATTATAGACGGTATATCATTTCATTTTATTAGGACAATTAGAAATAGCACTGAAAATCATATTTAGAAATAAATATTGATTATTCTCGATACAATACTCTATCGATATTAAAAATGAAAACTGTTAGAAGTCTACTGTGTTAAGAACAGTACGATCCTCGGGTGTGAAACAACATCAGTCAATGAATTTGTCATTCCGCCGCGAAACGGGTTTAGTACCAGACAAACGATAGATAAATGAAATCGGACCGTTCGAGTTTCCCCTTACCGTCCGCTCGTTAAAAAAGGATCGAACTGTTTGAATCCATTGTTAATCCTAAAACGATCTCGTTACTCTATATCGTGCCGCTTTTAAGTAGAGCGCTAGTTATTACATTATACCTACGATTAGCACAATATACCAAGTGGTAAAAATCACAATGTAATTTACGTCACGTTCAAACAGCACGCTTTTTTTTTGATGTTCAGTCCTCAGGTTTCACAACATTCGCCTCCATCATTGTTCGCGATACCTTCCGTCTCCTTAACCGGTGGACCGTCAAGACTTTTGCACAACCATTTTGATCATTTCACACACATAATCCAATGTGCACGTCAAGAACCCCGAACATTCTCGGCTTAATCAATCGTTCAGCAGATTACGTTCCAGTTACCTGGCCAAGGTGATCAAGCAGCAGTATCCAACTATCATTCATCTTGCCACTATTTCAACAAGTAATCGATCTCTTACTACCTCGGTGAAAATTTGATATTTCGCGAGTCTCTTCTCAAGGAAGCGTCCTTGGCCAACCAACTAACGTCCGTTTTAATCAGAAATGAAATTCGATTACTCTATTTACAGACCACAGATACACGTAAACTCGGAAGACTCCTGAACCGAAGTAACTTACCCTTAAGGGTAGAAATCACAAGAATTTAGAGCGACGGGATCGAATTTTGACGGAACTGTTAATTAGATCGTGGTGAACAGTCTTTGTTGCAAAAGTCAAGAGGCGATAAATCCAACTATTGATATGACGTCCCCTAAACGCTTTAGAAATAGCTCCGAAATGCTTTCCAATTCTATTCTCTCCGGGCGATACTCGCTCTGATCACCCGCTTAGGAAAACGAAAACGAGAAAAACAAAAATGGAGTCGAGCGGCAATTCCTTGGCGAGTCATCTCGACGACCGATTTGGGCAAAAGTTCGATCACGTTAGAAAAACGGTGTAAATGTATAAAAGTGCGGTCCGAAGGTAGCAAAACTTTTGTCCATACCTATGTACTCTGTAATCCGATCTACAGTCCGCTTCCATGCCTCAGCACCGAACGTGCGAACCGAAACGGTTTCGTGGAGGATACCGGAATTCCATCTACATGTACCAACGAATCACAACCACTAGAGATCTAATTAATCCTATATTACAAAATATCATGTCGCGGTCGTAACCGCGTATTCAAATTCCGTGAGCGCGTAATCGTTCGGATCCGTGCATGAATCGTTTAACCTGTTATTGTGAATGACATTTTTCTTCTTTTCAATTTTCGCCTGAACCGGAGTCGATGATCTCCACGAAATGCACAACGTTTACAATCGAACGAGATGGGACTGTGTGGACACATTGTTTAGTGAAATTGTCTAATCGAACACACCGTGCCTAATCGAACGTCCGCCGAGCAGACACGGGGACTCTATGCCGCGCGGATGAGTCTATTCCGATGCTAATTCGTAGCCCCCTCCTGGTTCGCCTTAAATTAATTTGAAGAAGCAATAAATAAAAAATCGATGAATCCTCTGAAGACGATACCTCTAATGAGCCGTATTCTTAATCGGATAGTTAGTTTAGGCTATGGATGCTGTTGAACCGCCCGGCGACCTTAGCCGAGCGAGTCGACTGCGATCGTCGAGAGACCTTTCGGACTGACAGTGGTTTTGAACTGCTCCGGTACGGGATACTCGACCTGCAATCATCGAAAAATAATGTACAAACGTGCTGGATTATCTCTGACACGGTCCACGAATTTTGTCGTATATGGGACTCACGTAATCTCCGTTTCCTTTCGGCACCATGACGTTCATCTCGCTCGACTTGCTGCTGATCAATTCAACGTCCAACGAATCCGAGCTTAGGTACATCTGACAACCGTCGGTTTTATCGATGGAGATGGTTGGTACCTTTCCTAATACCTACGATTAAACAAAGAGAACATTGATTTAGTGTATATACTTGGAATATGTGAATTCTATTTCATTTCTTTTTTAAAAATGGAATGATAGCTTAGGTCTTAAATAATGAAAAAAATGAACTATGCACTGATCTTTCGTTGTGTACATAATTATATGTATGTTCGCCACCTCGCGAATTAAATTAATATATAAAATACATAAATGAGAGAATTAGAATTTCTTGGAGCAATTTAAAGTAACAGGAGTTAGATGGACATCTATTTCTTAAGAGTTTTAGTAATAAAAAAATTCCAATATCCCGAAAATTGAAAATTCTAGTAATAACATTATTTTCCGAGCCATCCTGTAAGCAACATCGATAAATTCTCGTTCTCTATCGACGAACAACTGCAGGTCGCGGTTTCTCTCGATTTTTCACGGTTTCACGGGGTACAAGCTCCTGAATAATAACAATAGGCACGAATCGATAACTTTTTAAAACCTATGGTCCCGACCTAGCCATTTCCAAACAGGATGCAGTGGCAGTTTGGTAAAATTTTACGCCGCCTCGCTACGTCCACAATTTGCACCCTGCTTATTCCGTTTTCGAGGTAGCCTAACCGCTTCGCGAAAGTCCCATTAACCAATACGATTTGCAGGCGGAAATCTGGAGCCAGTGCAAATGGTCTGCGAAGTCGACTGGAAGGAATGCCCGAAAGCGATCGCGAATTACGTTTGGAGCGAGATCGTAACCGATGTCGTCGACTGCTTGACTCAAGGGATCATTCTAAAGGCACATTACTTTTTTCCGTTTAATAACCTGCTAAAAATCTTGGATCTTGTTGAAACCAATCGGACATCTTCTACGTAATTGTTAAAAATTCAGAACAAGCGTCGAGTCCAGGGATTCGAGAACAAGAACGAGTCTGCTTATTAAAAAAGCCTAATAAACCTCCTTGTCACGTTTAAACGAGATGCGAATTTTTAACAATAATAAAGAAGGTATCTGTTTGAAAACTCAAACTATGGTAACCCGATTGGGTCATTTATACTCCCGCGATTAACCGAATTTTAAATCAATTTTTTTTAGTAGTCCCATCCCGTTAGAAAATTAAATATAATTGTTGTTCGAAGGTCGTTTGCACGTTCCTCGCTTGTACCATGTTACTCCGTGTGATACACTCGAAAGCGAAACGGTTGGGCCAGGTCCTGGATGATAAAAAAATCCTGAACAAGGTCGGATACAAGATAGAAGACCTTGAGCTGAAAGTGAGCATACTAACGTACAAAATGCAGTACGGCTCGTGGCCTATGCCTCACCAAATACAGAAGCCGACCTTCAAGAAACATTTCCAAAATCTTCGTTTGACCCTGTCGAACACCAACGACCGCACCGACTGGATAAAACGCGTGTTTCTAAGGTATCCTAAATATTTCTAATTTCAATATTAACCCTCGGGTAACGGAACTTGGGTCCGTTTCGACAAAGAAATAGTAATCAATAGAGGGGCCAGTGAAGCGACAGCGAGGAAGAAGTTGCCTGGGCTGCCCTAGTGCATATCATTAGCTATTGTACTAGATCGGATAAGAGGATGAACGCTGATCTCAAAGAAATAGGTTTATAAATATGAAAGAAAAATGTTATACATACAAATTTGAATGGATATAATCAGGGCTGCCACGAAATCGTCAAAAGCATCCGTGTTGCGAGGATTAATACAATAATCAATAGTATTGTTGCTACCATTTGGGTAATAAGCATCACTGTTTTCAGCCCCAGGAGAGACGAGTCGTTCATTTCGTATCCAAAAGGAAATTATTATCCCTCTGAACACCATTTGACGGAGCTGTTCGATGCGAAAAAGAAATCCTTTTGTCCCTACCTCAGACGCAACACTTTACCTCTAGAACCCATCAGTAGATCTTCAAAAAGCGACAGCGATGGATCCCTACAGTACAATCACAGCGCAAACTTCCATACTGCTCGCTTTCGTTATCCTCACTCAGTTCTTGGCTCTTAAAATCTGCTCGATGGTCCTCCAAACTTGTACAGAATCGTTTAAAAGACTTGCAAAACAATTAATATAGTATTACACGATCACTAGACTGAGGGTCATTATGCAAAATAAAAAAATATTCTTAAATTCTTTTAATCTACCTCTCCTTTTTTGTACCGTTACAAATTTTATTAATAGATGATGAATTATATACCGTATACGTGTTACGTATGATAAAATAATTGCAAGAAGTGTGTTTAGAGGGAGAGAATACTGTAACATTAAAAAAACTTTGATCCTGACTGAGGAGATTTAGGACTGCGTACAGTATGGAAGATGCAACCACATTTGTCCGACTTGATTTTTACAAGCATCATGGATGTTTTAATGCTTGCAGCATAAATTCCTCCGTGTTTAAGAGGACAGCCAGTCGAAGACGACGCAAAGTGTCGAAAAGCGAAAATTTTGATGTACAGAACAAAACTGTGACCTCAAACCCGATCCCCCAGCGAAACAGAAACAGCAAATCGACGAGCAAGCTAGGCAATAAATCAAGACCCCCTAAACCTGAGAGAGCGATTACGCCTTGCAAGAAATTCACGAGAACTATGGACGAGTGCAAACGATTCTTGCAAGAGTTACACGAGAGCAATAAAAATTTCGGACTGGTCTGCAGCTCTCTGGAAAGCAGCAACGAGTCCTCGATAAAGAATAACTGGTCGGAGTTGCAGGTAATAATATAAATATGCATTTTCAGTCTAGTCCTATAAACGAGTTACACAGGCACACTTATATTGCAGCAGGAAAAATATACTCGACAAGAGGACACACCTAGCGTGAGTGAAAAATCGAGAGAAAACCCGACGAAAAAGACACCATCGAAGCAAAGAACAGGTATGAAAGGAAAGGACTCGAGACAGCAGAATAAGGAAAATTGTTTGGAGCAGCCGACTGTAGTTTGTCCAGTCATGAAGCTGAACGACAACCGTCTGGTGTCCTCAAAAATGAACGAAAAGCTCGTAGAAACATCCCAGGAGACGTTGTACCAAGTGAAGAAGAAATTGGAGAGTCTGCACAACGTGCTGCGAACGTATGACGTACAAAATTCTGGGACGAAAGGAGGGGAAAAACCACAGGACACTGAAAATATAATGAACAACGCTCCTAACAATCTCACGAAAAAGACTGTCTCAATTAAAACAGAAAGTAACAGTTGGAACGACAAGAAAAAGAACAGAGTTAGCTTCGATACTGTCAGCAGAAAGCACTTCGATGACATACACCGAACTGTCTACATCAGTTCTGAGCAATATGACAGCGATGAAACAGGCAGGAGTTCTGATGTGTCTGTTCGAAGCTATTCCCAAGTGCTCAGCACTTACTATTCGAACAATGTCAACGATCTTTATTGTTCGCTTCCGAAGCAAACAGAAAATCAAATGCATTCCTTGAACAATCAGAGGTCATATACAATCGACACGAGGGGATATTCTTCTATTAGGTATGACAAAATTCCAGAGAGAATATGTTACACTATCTCGTCTGATTTCTTTGATAACGAGAACAGCACCAGAGGAACAGCTGTAACAAGTAATTTTACATTACCAGACGTATACATTGAAAATACTCAGACACAGTCGTTCGATTGCTTGGATACACAGACCGTACCAATGGACACCGATGAAGATTTATTAATAACGTCGCCAACCTCAAGTCACACAGAGATATCCAAGGGAAGTGAATCAGATGATAAATCTACAGCAGTGTTGCTTCAAGAGGCATTGCAAATCAAAAGGGCATTGCTGACACGCGTAGAACTGGAAAAGATATGCTACGTGGACGACAAGAGAGAAAACACGGAGAGGGAATGTATGTCAGAGTACAGCAAATGTTCATACGTTAACAATAACCTTCAATCTAAGCTTTTAGATATCATATCTGAGGAACAATCAATTAGCAGTTCCACAGATAGAAGTAGTCGGACTTACATGTTTCTCAACATAAAGCAAGGCAAACAATTAGCTCATTCTTCGACATTCAGCAACAATGTAAGGAACTTCATGCATCAAAATCAGATTACAGATCAGACCGTAAATAAAGAAAGTATTGAATCTAATCGGAATCTTGCATCTGCCTCTGAATATTTCAGTTTCAGTAACGTAATGCAGGAAAACAGTGAAGCAAAACTGAACCAAGCATCTATGTCAGAATACAAGAGTTTCCATGAAACTAAATCTACTAAATCTTCGGAAATGGAGTCGGATAATTTACATGTAAAACATCAAAATTACACCTCGGGGTTGTCAAACGAGAAACACGAAAATATGAAATCTACAAGCTGCTCAAAGAATGTAAATAACGAGGAGAAACCAGAAACAAACTTCATACGTGTAACCAACGTAAACGAGCTTGCGAACCGCGACGATAGCAGCACAGAATTATTTTCACAAAACCTGAATGAGTCGCTCATAGATGAACCGAATTCGAACTTGAACAAAAACGAAGGATGCAATTTTCTGGATTCGGACATTGCAGACCAACGTGCAAACATTGTCTTTACTAAAGAGGTAGGCAACTTGGTAAACACAAAATTAAATATGTCACAGAATCAGAAATTCAGCGAAGAGAACGAAAATTTGATGCGTAGACCTAATTTGAGTTTGAAAAGGCACCCTGGCGCTTGTTCACTAATAGAACGAACGTTGGTAACAGAAAATGTGGATACAATGGAAGTGCACACGGTGATAAACGTTACAGATACAATGTATGAATTATCAGCTTCTGAGAGCAAAGAAAATTCTATTGAGGTGAACCTACAGAATTCGATGAGCGTAAATCATTCAAACGATTGTAACATTCCAGAACCTCTGTCTACGACAGCACTGACTAATAAATCAATGGACGAAGAGGAGTTAAACCTAAATTGGTCTACTATTAAGGACGACTACGTCGACGAGAACAATGTACAAACTGCTTCAACAAACACTATAACTCTTCAGGAATATGATTACATGGAAGTGGAAAGTCATGACAAAGAAGCGTGCAATAAAACTACAACTGTAGTAGAATACGGAAGCTCGCAAGGTCATTATGATGGAGATAGTAACTTCAAGAACCAAAAAGATAATTCAGTAGTACGAAATTCATTTGCAAACATGGATAACAAGGAGATAAATAATCAGGCAGATCTATTTAAATCTTATTCCAACCTCATTTCTCCGCAGAGCAGTATGTACTTTACAGATGAAGCTTCGAGCTCTGGTATAAAATTAAACAATGCGAACTCAAAGCATATAGAAACTGATATACGTTCGACTTCAGAGATAGAAAAAGCTAGAAAAGAGCAACGCTACCATGAGGAAGATTTAAAAGCCACAGAAAAGGCTGATTTGTTATTTATCTCCATGTCAAATAATACTATCAATAAAATCGAAACAAAGTCCTACGTTAAAATTACAAATAATGAAATTAGTGTTGATAAAACTAATAAAGAGAACGTACCTTCTGAAAATGATATCAGCAGAAATATTAATATACAAACAATAAACAAAACAGAAGACACATTGAAAGAAGAGGAAACTTCTAAAAATGAAATTTCAACATCATATGATAATATGGACAATGAATCTTTGGTACCAAAAACAAGTATAAAACTCAATGGTGAAGAACAATCTAATTCGTCTGAAAACAAAACAAACATAATAACTGTGGATCAAACTACAGCTTTATCAGATGTATCTCCGCATCAGGTTTCTCCGAGGAATGCAAACGAGAATATGACGCTAAAAAAAGTTAATGCGACAATGCAGTCAAGAAGTCAAGAAAACTATACTCCAAAGTCTGAAGTATTAAAGAAGTCGGCTGTTTCGCAAAATCAAAAAAATTTAAAATCTAATTCGATAAATGCTGCTCACGCTAGAACCGAGCATAGATCATCGCCGATCCAGATGAAAACTAGAGATCTGTCCGCTGAACCTAGACGTAATACGGACTATAGTTTTAAGTTAGATAAAAAGAGATCACAATCGCAAATAAGTTTTCGCTCAAACGCATCGTCGAGTAATGCAAACTCTGTAAATTGCACCCAGTCACTCGATACTAGATTGAAATTGAAGAATCAAGCGAAGCCGTTAACGCCAGAATCGAAAACTTCTTCGCGATCGTGCATACCAATTTTAAAAAGCAGGCTAGAAGGAGCTCGAAAAACGGAGAATGAGTCGAGACATAGAAGTCCGGTGAGAGGACCGCTGACAATGGCGATGTTCTGGGAAGACAATTTATCTAGTAAGAGTCATTACGCGACGGAAGAAAGTCTAAAATTGGAAGGCGCATCGGAAATCAATGATCAGTGTGTGAAGGAAGGAAGAAGATGTGTCAAAAACGTAAACGATACCGCGTCGTCGCGTGTACCAGAAAGTACAATTGAAAATACCGATAGCAAAGTCGCTGCGCAAGAGCAAATGGTAATCTACGTTAACATATTCACAAAATATGATCACAACGCAACGAAAATAGTAGATCCTAACAAATTTTTAGAATATATTAAAGACAGAGAGACGAATCTCGCAGCAAACATAGTCGAAAAGAAACAAAGTGCAATGCACAAAATTATTACCATCGTTTCTTCAGTCATAAATGGTAACGAGTTGAGTCAGAATCGATCTGTTGATTTAACTGCATCGAAAGCAAACAGTGAACTATTAACAAATAGTTTATCAAACGAAAAATTAAAAAATTTATGCTTTCTTTCTGTGGAGCAAAGAGAAATTGATGTTACTGCTAAACCATCGGTAACCGACACGAGCACGTCCATCACGGACTTAGGAAATGTTTCGAGAACGTCGGAAAGCGTGCTGAATAAATTCCAAATATGCGGCACACCCAAAGAATTGAACAACGATGAATACATAGCATTACTTGAAATTCTCTATCAAGAACCAAATTTGGCACATCTACAAGAATTGCAAAATGTCTGTAAGAGACTTGTATCCGAGCGTTAAAAATCCAGAAGACTGTCCATCAAAGATATTGCTTAATATCTGTACCCATTAAATTCATAAATAATGGTCGCAGGCATACTTTTTATATATCGTGTTTTTATTTTCTAATATAAGATGAACACTCCATGTAATTATGTTGTGTATATATGATCAAATTTGGAAATGAATATACTTTTTGTATTTTTGACGAAGATATAGAAATTTATTTCCGAGTGTACGGTGACATTTAAAAAAACTCACCTGCATTTGAACGCTCTGGCAGTTGACGAATTCGATGCTCGACACGACAGAGTCGAAAACAACGGATGATTTGCGACATGAGTCCATCACGACAGAGTTTACTTTGCCTTTAACAACTAAGGTACTATCCTGACATCGGAACATGTAGATGACGTTGTTCATCTCCACATTTTCAACGAGCAGATCTTTGTTGCCTTTGTGATATTCCTACAATGAAAAATTATATGTACATTCAAACTAAATGAAACTGTATGTACAAGATACATCAAGTATCGTGAATTGTAATACATATCGTATTCTCTTCCACACGCAAACATATTATGTGTGTACATATATATATATTTATATATATTTATAATATATATTTATAATAAATATATATTTATATATATTTATAATATATTTATATATATTTATTATATATATATATATTATAAACATGTTGGCAATTACTGCGATTTCGGCATATCAGTTTCGCTTGAAACAGCAATCTCATTAAAATTTTTAGTAGTACTTACTATGAGCCATTTCTTTCCGTCTCTAGTGAATACTGGTGGTTTGTCAATTGGAGCATTTGCTGGTGGTATTGTCTTCAATGGCACCGCATTACCGACTACTGGGGCCTTAAATGGTGCTGGACCAGTCCTCAGTGAGGGGTTTTTATGCGTTTGCATTTCAGAAGTTACTTTCTTCAAATCTGTTAAATGAAACGTCACTTTATCAATTTGAGCAACTAAAATATTAACATTCCAACAATCGTGTTGTATTTACTCTTTGTAATATTTTCTCCCTGATTGATTTCCGCGAAAAGGGCGCTTCTGTCATCGGCAATACTGACGGGCGCCACATCCCCAATAGGCATGCATGGCGGTGGAGGTGGTGGTATACCAGCCGGTACAGAGCCAGTTTTTGCCCACACCAAGCCTGTTGTGTGATGTTGACGTACGTATTGCTGAAGATCGCTTAACGTTTGTACCCAAGCCTTGCACCATTCTGCGTGCACTTTATCTCTGAAAATATAAAAGACTAAATGAACTCTGCATCGGTGGTCATTTGATCCCTATTGTCCCTGATGACTTAAACTCTGCGTCGGTGATCAACAAACTTTTCTTTACAAACGCAAGTTACACATTACAAAAAAAATTATGATAACTACACTGCGGATCTTTATGCAAAATAAAAGTGTTCTAAGCTCATTGTGAGACGCAGAAATTAGACAATAGTGACGAGAAGTCTTTGTGTAGTGTATTCATACTACACAACAGTGTTGTGTATTCCATTCTTGTTATAAATGCGTAAAATCCACAGTCTAATGGTAACATTCAATTCTTACTTTAAAGCCGACTTACTTTTCTTTCCAGTCTTTTAATACACGATTAGAATAAAACTGTCCAGCGTCGTTCATCTCTTTTACATATGGTGCTGGTGTGGGTGACACGGCAACCCATCCTAGAGCCGGAATACTTTCACTAATTGCTGATAGATGATTGAAAAATGGAGAGCCTCTATTTTTCTCGCGGAACTCTTGAATCTGTTGAATTTGCGTCGAGGTGGGTGCAAGGAGAGCAACCTGTTCAGACTGGTTTGCTGGAGCTGGTCGACTTGCTGCGGTTCGAATGAATTGAAGCTGAATTCTACAAGGAAAAGTCAGGAATGGTCGATAAATTATATAAGTCTATTTAAAGTCTGGAATAGTGTTGCAGTGTAAGATAGAAATACTTACTGAAAAGCCTTTTCTACAAGCTTACTGTGGGTTGCCACATCACCGCCAATTTTATTACTTAACTGCAAGTATTCACTTACAGGTCCAGCCAGGAGATCTTCATAGCCTGCGACTGACATGCTGACAATTTGATTTGATGCCGATTTAATAGGCGACTGAACAGGTGAGGCAGACTGTTCCGATGTACCGTTCTCAATTGGCTTAGACCTTCTCGGTGATGGTGTATTCGTTTGAACAGCAGTATCTTGAGTCTCAGCTATGGTACGTGCTCGTACGTTCTCCAATCGTTTGGTAACGTTTTCTAATCGATTTACTAGTTCTTCCAAATGCTCTTCCTTATCACTAGGGTCGCAGCCTTTAATGCAATACAAATTTAATGAGTTAATATGTATACAGGATAATCAAAACGATTGTTAAAAATAATAAAGACCATCGACACAAAATAATGTAACTCATTCGTTTCTCACAAAATGTTAAAAAACACATGCAAAAGAAAAAAAGTTTCATTTTAGTACTCATAAAATTCAAGAGAGAACAACATTATTTGGTCAGAACACGATGTATTTTGACACAGTATTCTGCAAGATTATATTGTAATGCTCTCGTAATAACTATAATACAGAATTATCTCTAAACTGAAAGGATATATTCCAGAAAGTTCGCATTTATGAAATGTAAATTAAATATAGAATGAGTGTATAAATAGTTGGATCAACATCCACAGCCATTAGATCATTATGTTGCAAGCATGTGTAATAAAAATAAATTGGTATTTTCATTGAAATACTAAAAGTGTTCGTGTACAGATTCATTTAAATAAAATTGAAGTAAACTTGTACGATAAACAATTGCATTTAAAACAATAACCAACTGAAATAATTGTTTCCGCATCCGACTGAACCGAACAGAACACACAAAACAAAAATCGCGCTCGGTTTATCGCTCTCTATTCATCTATTTTACCAAAAATTATTTTTATAAAGGAGACGGTTGCGGTCCGCAGCAACTTGACTTTTCAGAAGCTGGTGAAGAACTAAACCGCGGTTCTAACATTATTCAACGCGTGTATGTGCCGGCCTATTCTTAGGAAATCTGCGAAAACTGAATCGCGACCATGAGTGTTATAAACCCAGCGTGGGTAGACACTATTTCGTCCAGTGAATCTTTTGCGGTAACTCAACAACACATTAACACAACTAAATAACAAATGTTTAAAAATCATCTGTTCGTCGCAAGAAATATTTATAAAATGTACATTTTACCGTGACGATGCAACGATACGTTGAAAAGAAAATATCAGAAATAAAAATCGCTACAATTGCTTTATGCAACTACGTTCCTCGATTGGAAATAGTGCTTCACGCTGTACGAAGTTCATCAAATATTACAACCGATTGAAAGGTAAATAGGTCAAATGATAAAAATAGAATGACTAAGTTCGAAACAATGCGTAAAGCCTGAAAACTTGTTATACTCGCGAATGCTTCCATCAGAACTTGGGAGCAAATAATAGTGGAGAATGTTTCCCGACATAATGCGTGTGCCTTCAGCTCATATTGCACGGACATTATTTACCATGTTGCAAAGTTACTGTGGGGATGCCTATATTATACTTATTTTCAAAGCATGGCGAATATTAAAAAAGATATATATATAATGTATATAAATTTAACGCATATAAAATTGAATATCTTTTTTAATATTCGTTATACTTTAAAAATAAGTATAATATAGGCACCCCCACACTAATTGGGTTCCTACTTCATTTTTACTGTACATCAACATACACATTTATAACGCTTCAAATTTTAAAAAATTAGTGACCAGAATAAATACGAGGAATTCAAGAATATTACCGTGAATGCAAACAATTCTATAGCGATGCCATGATAATATAAGACGCCGGGTTAGTATGACGTAGTACAGAACGCAACAAAAGATGAAAAGGTGGAGGTATTGTCGCGCGACGACAATACGTGGTATTACGTTAGATTCACAATGTTGTGGTCTATTTTTTGAAAGAAGACACCTGAAATACGCTCCGCCCCAATAGTTTCCCCACTCCTGCTACTTCGGACATGCAACATAGAAGTGAAGTGGACACAGAAACGATGATGTATCGGGTGTCTTCTTTTGGAAAACAGATCGTGGTGAATAAATGCAAGGTGCATTCGATTCTAATGTGTTCGAGATTACAAAAGGAAAAGGCATCGATAAAAATGGTACAAAGAAAGAAATGGATTTAGGGTGAACCCTGACCAGTGTGCACCGTCGGTCCTAGGGGGTCGAACCTCACTCGGTGCTCGTTTGCGTTTTGCGCAGCTTGCAATAAGTCAGAGAAGAATCTGTGACGTCTTAATGCTAGCTCGTCGCGGGCGACCGGTGTCGCGGGTGGTTCTTGCATTCCGCTGCACTCTTCCGAATCATGTTCGCCGTCATCCTCTTCCGACAGCCAGCGAGGCACCGACGAAGCTGCGCACCATACGCCCCAACAACATTCACATTTTATCACATGGAAGCTTCCATACTCCATTAACCGGGGACAACGATCTAACCGTCAGATACGAACTGGTCGAGTTAACTCGTCGCTGGAAAATGCTTCTGCAACATGCTCGCCGGAGCTAACTCGTCGTTCGAAAATACTTTTGCAACCGTCCGTAGGATGCGTCGACGCGGTACGGGATTGCACAGATGTCATTCGTATGCTAAAAATCGATACGTCATTTATTTTTTATTGTCACCGCGTGAGCGCAATATCTATCAATATATTTCTTCGACGTCCTTTGTCTCCAACTGATGGAACCATGTAACTGTCGCCGGTCACTGGTGATACAATATTTTACAGTTAGACCGTTTGTTTGCTTGTACAACATTGAACTTTTTATTTGATCGTTGCATATGAAATGACTTTTATGAAGTGTTTTAATCAAGAAGTACTATTATTGTCTGCAAGTTTATTACAAATATCATTTGGAGGTAGAATCTTTCAAGTCCTATCTTCAGTTACTATTTACATAGGGTGAGGAACCCAATTACCGTACCTATATTAATTATACTTATCTTTAAAGCATAATGAATACTAGAAAAGATATATATATATAAACTGATTTTAATGAAAAAATTTAATATCTCTTTTTCAATATTCATTACGCTTTAAAAATAGGTATAATTAATATGGGCACAGTAATGTGCTCTGTTCCCTTACCCTGTTCACCTTTACTTTTTATATGTGATTATTATGTGATGTTTAATCAAAATATGATAGTAAATGATACCGTGGGACAGCGATAAAAAGAAGCTAAAAAATATGGATGACAATCTAATAAATGAGGAAGGTGAACAACCAAAAAATTCCATTTTTAGTATAGTATAATCGAAAAATTTGTCGTATTTTTTACAGAATATGACGACCATAATGATGCTTATTTTAATCGATAAGTTTTATTTGGAGAAGACTGTTAACGTTACGGATCGGACATTTCATATGCAAAAATCTAATATTTACCACGAGCGTGACGAGTTAACTCTAACTTGGTCGCAGATTGTACCTAAAGTAGACGAATTTTTCCCGGTTAACAGATTGAATATAATTTTCACGTTTCTTATTAAAAACAATCGATCCAGTACAATAAAGTCGAGTCGAGGAAAAAATCATTTAGCAAACTAAGATTGTCACTGCAAGAGAATTCAACAAAGACGCAAAACGATTTAATTAAAATAAATTATAAAATACAAACTTTGACGAATTCCAATTTTATTTTGGAAAAATTTTATTTCGCAAGAAATCGTAAAAAAACTGGGTAAGCAAGTGACAAATCTATTGGAAAATGGAAGCGAAGTCCGATATTTCCAAACTATAAATCCCCTCTTCTTCGATCCGATTGTACGGTTCGTAACTTAAAGAAAAAGACAGTATGTAAACACGACGAGCTTTCGTACAGATCTACGGTCAGTTACGAAAATAACGCAAGTCTGGCGACCAATGTCGCCAGGTCAAGACTTGCTCCCTCACTCTAATTTCCCCCTCTACCGCGCTATTCCCCCACGCTTCCGCCGCGGCCCGGTCACGTGACGCGTTTCGTTTCGCGTTTCTCTGTTGTGCATACTCCGATACTTGCAGAGAGGGGGTAACCCTTTTCTCCTCGGTTCTCCCCTCATCTGACGACACTGCTCCAGATATTAACATTAGAACTACTTGTTTTATAATAATGACACAACTGCATCTATTCAGACTTTATACGATTTCTATTGTAACATGCGCTTCGAGAAGCTCATTCGAAAACATTTTTTTTTCAATAATTGTAAATAACCAGTCATCTTGATTGATTCGGTAGTTCTAATGTTACAGCATCCCCTTCTGCTTTCAATGAACTCTGACTACACGACGCAATTTAATTAAAAGCATAACAGAATAAGGGACCCAATTACTGTGCCTACAGGAATTATACAGTCAAACCTGTTTTTGTGCGGTCCTTTTCTATGTGATTCTCTTTTTTTTTGTGCGATTTGTTTTATGTGACTTTTTTTATTCGGTATATGAATACCAACGGTGTTGCCATTATAACACCCTTGTAATGTTCTCATCACAAGAAGATGCCCGTTTTGGACTACGACGAGTAGTATTGAATTGTGTGCATTTTGAAAATTTCTCCATGTTTAAAATGAGAAATTAAATTTTTTTTAAATATTTCCAAGTGTAATTTAATTATTTATTTTGTTTTCTAATTGACCTATTTTCTAAGTTAGACTTTTTATGTGGTCCCTCTCCACCGCATAAAAAAAATTTTCTTTAATATGTTGTAAAAAATTCTTTTGTTATAGCTGTTTACGGTCCCTATCTACCGCACAATAGCAGGTTTGACTGTACCTATTTGTAAAGCATAATGAATATTAAAAAAGAGATATTAATTGATTTTAACGAAAAAATTATGTTGTAAAAATACTTATAATTAATACAGGAGCTGTAATTGGTACTCCCATGGTAAACGGGTCCCTTACCCTATTGAATGTTAAAATAGATGCTCAGAAATGTCAAGGGAAATTGTGTATTGAGAGTAGTTGGCGAAAACAGAATGTAAACATTGCGTAAGTGAGAATATACCTGGCGGCGGTTTTTTATTTGTGTTGCTGTCGTTCGGACAGGCTTCGAACACGGAGTCATCACCTTCTTCTTCCGGACCGTCGTCGATCGTTCTCTCGATGTACGCGGCGGAGGAATCGTAGATGTTCGTTTTAACGGTGTTAGGAACACCGGCGTTTAGTATCGCCGTCATCACTCCACCGCCACCGCTCATGCTTATACTGTCGCTCGCATCCACATCTAGGTTTCCGGTTTCGTCCTTAGCCGCGCTCGCTCGCCTTATCTTATCACCTTTCGTACGATCGTCCCCGTTCTTGTCGTGACAATGCTTGTCGTTCGATTCCGCTATCGATTCGTTCCGCGATCGGGACGAATCGTTGGCTTCGTCCCGTTTACCGGAAGGCAACGGACTCTTGACGGTCAAGTCGTCGACCACTTCCGCGGAACAGTTCTCCATCGACGGGGAAACTTTCTCCGACCTCTGCACGTCGCCGTTCAATTTCTCGCCCTTACCGAGCTGTCTCTTCTCGTCGAGCACCGTCATCGAATCGACGGGAACTATCTGCGAGTCGGTTGCTTTCTGACTTTGCTTCGTCACCTCGCCGCCCGACTTCTCCTTCCTCGAGCTCTTGTTGCACACGCAGCATTTAAACATCGTCAATATCGATTATGGATTTCCGTTGTGTCAGCAATAAACGCTTTCTGCCGGTTTTCGACTGAAATACGGTTCCTCTTTTTTTTTTCTTCGTACTTTTTGCCTACTATCGATCAATATCGATCGATCTACTACGTCGGTCAAAAATCACTTACACGTTCTCCGATTCAACAGGATATAAGATCGGAACTGTGTACACGACTACAGTGATAACAATTATAACTATATCGATGGAAATCGGTATTGCGTTACGAAGTCAACGGTTGCAGCTTATTTTTAACAGTTAATATATGTTTTCATGTTGAATTATCGGCAATAATAACGACTAGTAACAATGCTTCAATATATTTGGCTAAGTACACCATTAACCCTTCACAGCCGATCTACCCAGCATATTTTAATTTGAGCACACGTTCCGGTAGCTCTTTCCGGGCGGCGGAACTAGACGATCGAATACTCTATGCCAGCCGGATTTCCCACGGGAATCGGGCAGTATAAATTACTCAGCACACAAACGTATTTCAATTACGTTCAGTCACAGCCGGTTTCTGTATTTACGGTCGGGCTGACATCGTAAACTTCGAATTAACGAAACAATGATAAGGTTAGCAATCGATGCCTCTATTATTTCCATTATTCGATATAAACATCAAGCGTGGAATTGTTAGTCGTCAACGCGTATCGACGAAACCATGCTGAATACAACAGAGATAAAATATATCTACGCAACTTTCGGTTGTTTTTTCCTCACAACAATTCAGTTCCGCTCCTTTGTAACCATGAAACAACAGGTTCGGCAACACTATAATAATATTTGACAGCGTAACGACAGGTGTAATAACAAAAATCACTTTCGATGGGCCTCCAGCTAACCAAGATCCGTAACGTGTTTTCCCCGCGAAATTCTCTGTTGATGGCGCGATGATCGATTCTAACTACGCCCAGGTTTTCGAGATTAGTCCGGCGAAACTGTGTACGAAACGAATGACCATAGACTCGACACTTTCACAGATTATTTTCTTTTTGTTCCGGGACAATATTTCTCGTTCTCTGTATTCGTACGGGTTCCAATTACGATCAATGGGGAAACGCAGGCGAGACGAATTTTGCGTCGGAAAGCAAACACACGCCCTTTCCTAACCGGAACGATACGTCTCTATGACTATATAAGGTACGTTTGTCATGCTCGTACAGAAAACGACGATTCGATGATTCGCGGAGACTCGATAGAGAAACGCGTAGAAATATATATATCACATCATATTCCATTCAGTAATTAGATGTGAACGTATAACAATACGACGATCAACGATCATATCAGTGAATGAATAAACCGATCATCAGAGGAATTTCGTATGAATCACTCCTGGCAATTGTAAACAACGTGATTGATTATGTAAATGAGCATCGTCGCGGGGGACAATTCTTGTACTCGGGCACGGGGTCAACCGTCGAGATCACTTGAAAAAATTCTCCAGCGCGCATTGAGGTTACGCACACTTCTCCGGTATCAACGTAAATGTAAAATTTCAGTTGAAATATTCGCAAAATGCGCACGGTCGTGAAAGAATTCTCGAGGATTCGATACGAACAAACGTTTGCCACTTGTTATTAGTAGATTATTGTTGACACTCGGCGGACCCGCGAATTTTCGTTAAATCTACAAACAGAACATTCTAATTGAATTACGTGCGACCCGCGAGGGTGGAGTTTGTGTCCTCAAAAACAGTCTACTTTGGAAGTAACCGGCGCAATGCTCTGTCGCTTCTGGTTTCGACCGGCACCGGCGGTGCTGCCGCAGGGTGGTCGAGACCCGAAATTGCTGCAAGTTTCTTAGGCAGGAGCCACGTGCACCAAAGGACTCTCGAAATCTAGATTACTACAGAAATGTTGAACGAAATACGAAAATGACTGCGTACTTTAATTTAATTTTTTCGGCTTCTCTACAATTATAATAAAATTTATTATGATGTGCAAAGGTTTTAAGCACAGATTTGGAACCAGTATTATTTTATTATATTAGCAAGTACCGAAACTGATATCAAGTATCATATAGTTGCATATAATGTTGTGATATCAATGACAATCTTTCTTGCGGCCGCAACGATTTCGAGGCGAAAGGAAAACCGAAGAAATAGGGTAAGGGATCCAATTACTGTGCCTATATTAATTGTATTTATTTTTAAAGCATAGTAAAGATTTTAAAAAAGATATTAACCCTTTGCACTCGAGTGGTGGCTTTGAAGCGCCACTAAACATTATTTGCGGCACTATTTCGGAGAAATTACATAAAATATTATACAATATTTGTTACATTGAAGAAAAATTTCTTTTTATAATTAAAATAGCGCCGAGTGCAAAGGGTTACATTTTTTCATTAATTTTTCAAATAATTTCTCATTTAAAAATAAGTATAATTAGTATAGGCACAGTAATTGGGTCCCTTAACCTACCGGTATTCATTTCGGTTTCGGTATGCTGTGACGATTTCGGTATTATAGCGGTTTCAGTACAGCCTCGTTAATGCAATACCGGTATCAAAATCATACGGGTTTTAAGTCCCTGCTATTAACAGGACCGTTCAACTTCAAAGAACCTTCTTTCAGAGTTGTTAAATCAATTCTATGACTCGCTCGAAAATTCACGCTTCGAGCGATAACGTTTACCAAAGAAGAGATTAACGCGAGGTGGGCGCGATTATTATTATTAATATTGTTGAAAATTATAATGACGCCTCAATAAAAAGCTACGTCAATTTTCCTCGCAATCGTATATGAATATATAATGATTCAAGATTTTTAAAACAAGTTTCCCAGATTAGTCATAAAGTTACGAATAATACACGAACAAATGCACACGTATTGTGACTCATGTTGTTTCCACTATGACGATATCCAATTTTTCATTATCAGTCTTCAGACCATATATATATAATGTATAAATAACACACTGATAATAGATAATTTATCTAATGTTCATCAGGAATGTAACCTAGATACGAAAAACTCATAAAAATTAAAAATAATTTTGGATAATATATACGTTACAATAATAAAAATTAGTACACTGATAAGAATCCAGGCAGATTCGTGATATTTGTTATGTCGGTAACTAACATTTACAATGGTATTATTTTAATTGCTTTGTAAAATCTCGTTAAACCTGTTCGCTTATTGTTAACGAATGATAAAATAACAATTTGTGTAATACATACATTTTATATTAGGTACCATGAAATTGTTACACAAAGTTGATAACAAGTTTCCTTCCAACAAAAAAAGAAAGAATCGTTTAATACTCACGATTTTTCCACATGTTTAACACTTTTTTATAAGCACCTGGCACCATTCGGGAATCATCCTCCACAACTTTACGAGCTTCGGACATTTTAATAATACTTTTCTGCATTAGTAGCTGTAGGTTTCTGACTGATTAACGTAACAAAAAGACTACACAAAATGAATACGCCGATGCGATCGACGTGTAACTGATGAATGATGATAACGGACTCACTTCGTCAGCTTTCACAATGGTATTTTAATCTCGCATCAGGATCGCAGGACCGTATCGTATAACCAACATAATAGTAAAAAATCTCATCTACGAAATTTCTTGCTTTTCTCAATTTTTAAGTGCACGAAAATTTCATTTACGAAACAATTAAAACTCGACATAAGAAAATCAAATATATATAACTTCTCGAAGTTTTCTGTATTGCAGGCCGAATATTCTTGTTTCAAATGTGAGAATTCATTTTTTTCGTAAAAAGAAGAACGTTTCCCCTCAATACAAAAACTTATGTCATTCGTGTATACAGAAGTACGAAAATAAAAATCTTTGTGCGGATATGCAAAGAGACGTTTTGATAATTGAATTATTACTCTTAATCAGATTACTGTACACATATTTATGCGATATTACAATATATATCGAGATACATTACCAGGTGTCAAGAGTCAGGTGCACTCTAGTATGACTCACAGTTGAAACGCTGTAGGAGGCATAAACTGTATACGTATAATAGTGTTCATAACCAAACGAAACGCTTTTGTACCTTTCATTTTGACGAATTACGTTTTCAATGTCTCCAAACCCGTAATAACTATACCACGCACCTCACACACATATATATACGTATCCAACATAAGTGTATAAATAATACAAATTGCGGAAATGCACAAATAGTAAAATGTTTTCAGAACAGTTGATATGTACCTAGCGGCTGTGGTATGTTTTATTGCACTATTATGGAAAATGTGATTACTCACTCACCAATATGACGTCTTGCTGAAGTTCAGCACCATGTATGCTGTCACTTTATGACAATCGATTTGACAATAACACAACAAACACGATACACAAGTGATACGAATTCAGTCTGACAACATTACTACACAGACTGGGGCGTTTGCCGGATACCGGAAGTACTACTCTTTGCTATTATGAAAGCTTAGAATTCGTGACTGCACATGCGCCTGCATTCGAGCGCATCGCATTCAAAATGAAATATTGCGTTAGAGCAATATCATTTTGAAATTTACAATAATCTGATTAGAAAATGAGAAAGATGATCCACGTAACAGATCACTAAACTCGATTACAATTTATTTAATTATGTAAGTACATTCGAATTTATTCTTTCACATATTTCCAAAAATTTCAATTCAATTAATATGTTGAAATTAAAATTGATAATGATACAAACTCTAAATAAATTAAACACTGATATATAAGAAAATATTTGAAAAGTTCTACTTTGAGAATTCCGCACTGATCTATATTTTTCATGGTGCTGCCATCTGGTCTTGCGGTAAAAAAAGGTGACTGCAGTAACTACATAGGCTGAGTCAGAAATAACTTTATCTAATATTTGCTTTATCAGTTCATATTTGCTACCAGGAGGTTAAGGCTTGCTAGTTACTTTTTAATGTCAATTTTCTTTTAAAATATTATTGGTTCATAAGTCCATGTAATTTAAATACGTAAAATGCTTTTTTAACGTGAACGCATCGCATAAATTGTACAATACTATTTAGTATAACATTGTCAAAGTAAAGATATATCATAATATATAAGGTGATCGATCTTATTAATCTACAAAGAAATAGAAACAGGGTACAAAGAATATCATACAAACGAAAACATGAGCACAAAATTTATATTCATTGAATCAATGGACATTTTAAGTACAATACCTCAATATCATACGCTAATAGTAGCGTTCCTGATCTTTTGGTTTATTTGGTTTATTGCTAAGAGACGGTACAACAGGCATGAAAGAGTGCCAACGGAAGAGGAGGTCCAAAAGAAACTCGCAGAGTGGAATCCTGAACCGCTTATAACCAACCCACAAACAACTCATCCATCTTTAAATCCAAGATGCGTAACATCAAGAGCTGGCAAACAAATAGTAATCAATGGGAGAGATTGTTTGAATCTTGGTACGCATAATTACTTGGGTTTCGTAGAAAACAAGGATATAGAAAAAGCAGCAATAGCAACAGTAAGAAAATATGGAGTTGGTTCCTGTGGTCCACGTGGATTTTATGGTACCGTAGATGTGCACCTTGAATTAGAAGAGCGTTTAGCAAACTATACAAATACAGAAGAGGCTGTAGTATATTCCTACGGATTTAGTACAATAGCATCTGCAATAGCAGCATATTGCAAGCGTAGAGATCTTGTATTTGTAGATGAAAAAGTCAATTTTGCCATACAAAAAGGATTAGATGCATCTAGAACTAAAGTTAACTATTTTAAACACAACGATGCTAATGATCTCCATGAATTACTAAAGAAACAAGCAAAACTTGACGAGCAAAATCCCAAAAAAGCAAGCAAAGTCAAACGATTTCTAATAATTGAAGGTATTTATGCAAATACAGGAAAAATTTGCCCATTACCTGATTTATTGGCACTTTGTAAGAAATACAAATTGAGAATATTCATTGATGAGTCAGTATCATTCGGTACTCTTGGTGCACATGGAAAAGGTGTCACAGAATATTTCAATATTCCTAGACATGAGATTGACATGATCATGGGTAGGTAATATTCCTAGATATATGTTATATTATATGTACATATGTTCACTCATTCTTATTGAAAACATTTATATAAATTGCAGGATCTTTAGAAGGGGCAATTGGATCCATTGGTGGATTTTGTGTAGGTACATCGTTTGTTATTGAACATCAACGTTTGTCTGGACTTGGATATTGTTTTTCTGCATCCCTTCCACCTCTCCTGACATCTGCTGCTATTACTTCTCTAGACATTATGAAAAATAATCCACAAATATTTGAGTCGCTAAAAGAGAATTGTATAGCCATGAATAGTGGACTTCAAGAGATTCAATGTTTAGATTGTTCAAGTTTTTCAGGATCTCCTATAAAACATGTCTATTTGAAAGAACGATTAGATCGTAATGTAGAAGAGAAGTTACTCTCTAAAATTTCTGAGAGGTGTATTGAAAATAATTTAGCTGTTATAATGCCTTCATACTTGGAAACAGAAAAAGAATTACCCAGACCTAGTTTGAGGCTTTGTATTTCTACAGTATTAAACAAAAATGATATCGATTTTGCACTAAATATATTAAAAAAGTGTGCAGAAGAAGTTCTATCACTATGAATCAGAAGACAATCAAAATATTTTTGAAAAAAAAAAAGAATAAATATTTTCAAATTAACACAAATTTTGCATGCACGCACTATTTAGAAACACTTATGTACAAATATGCATCCAATGCACAAATGCATAAGATCTTTCATCAATTTTACAAGAAAAGAATTTTTTGATTTATTATTTCATATCATGCGGTTTTGATACAGTTACACTGTATTCTGCATTTTAATTTAATAATATTTCTGTACCAACCTTTTATGTATATATTATATGTAATTTGAAAGAAACAAATAAATACAAAGTACAAAACAGAATATACATATAGAATTATAATTTATTTTTAATTTAATTGCCTATGTATTTATCGTAATCTGTACTTAATTGATTTGAAAGTATTAACCCAACGGTTGAATTTCGTGACATAAATGTAAAATATTGGACACATAAATACAACGAAATTGTAGAACTTGATAAATAATTTTTTGAAATTGAGAAAACTTCGCGGTTCGATGACGTACTTCCTCTAATATGGCCGTCAGGACTGCATCACGGAGAGGAACGACTTCCTCTTTCTTCTTCATTGTACCCGTAAAGTTTGCCACGGTAAGTAAAATTTGTTGTAACATCTATCTTGAATATGCAGATGTTATTCACCATTTGCATTCAAAAATTAGTTCACAATATTAACTATACATCATTACATAAATATAGAAAGAAAAATATGAAAGATTTTGTGTATTTCTTTCATAAAACTTGAAATAAACTACCCATAAGGTTAGCTTGCCATGTGATCTACGTATCTACATATATAGAATTTACGTTGTATACAATTATTCAAACAATGTTTATTTTGCATTAAAAGTTATTATGAAGGTTAAACTCAGCATTGTACCGAGTGTACATATACAATTATTCAAACAATGTTTATTTTGCATTAGGAGTTATTATGAAGGTTAAAATCCGCATTTTATCGAGTATATATTGTAACAAAACGAAGTAGTAAATCTAATAGGAATTACATGATGATAATATAACGCGTCTGATAAACCGAGAACCACACAGAAGCTAGAAATAGCTGAACCCATCTGTGTGCGGCTTAGAAGATTATGAATCGCATGTGTGCTGTCTGATTAGAACTTTACGAATAAGAATTGTCTTGATTATATTGTAATATGTCCTAACAAATTTGTTGTTCTTTTTAGTCCTTAAACACTTCAGTATCCCTGCATACACATCAAGATGGGTAGGGAGGACAAGGCAACATGGAAGTCAAATTACTTCACCAAACTTGTTGTAAGTATTTTCAACTATCATACTTATTGCATTGAAATATATCCTTTTATTAGTATATCATTATTTCATAAAAATTGTATTTCTTTTTTATAGCAACTTTTGGATGATTTCCCTAAATGTTTCATTGTGGGTGCCGATAATGTTGGCTCTAAACAAATGCAACAAATTCGTATGTCCCTTCGTGGGAATGCTGTCGTATTGATGGGAAAGAATACTATGATGCGGAAGGCAATACGTGGTCACATCGAACGTAACGCAGCATTAGAAAAACTGCTGCCACATATTCGTGGAAATGTCGGGTTTGTCTTCACTCGTGGAGATTTAATCGAAGTAAGAGACAAGCTTCTGGAAAATAAGGTCAGAGCCCCAGCCAGAGCAGGCGCTATTGCACCACTGAGTGTTATTATTCCTGCTCAAAACACTGGACTTGGTCCTGAGAAAACATCGTTTTTCCAAGCTTTAAGCATTCCCACTAAGATTTCCAAGGGTACCATTGAAATTGTGGTACGTATACAATATACTTCAATTTTGCAATTGTAATTTTACATGGATTCATTCGGTACTTTTACTATTATGTTTATATTATGTACAATCAATATTTCATTATTTTTTAGAACGACGTGCACATCTTGAAACCTGGTGACAAAGTAGGAGCGTCAGAAGCTACTCTTCTGAACATGTTGAACATTTCTCCTTTCTCGTATGGCTTAATTGTGGAACAAGTCTATGATTCTGGTACAATTTTTGCACCTGAAATTTTGGACATCAAGCCAGAAGATCTCCGTGAGAAATTCATGAGCGGAGTTGCAAACTTGGCTTCAGTATGTTTGGCTATTGGCTATCCTACAGTAGCAAGTGTTCCTCATAGCATTGTCAATGGATTCAAGAATTTGTTGGCTATTGCTGCTGTAACTGAAATCGAATTTGCTGAAGCTGCTACAATTAAGGAGTACATTAAAGTACGTTGGTATTTGTTGATTAATAAATAGAATTTGTATGAATATATTAGGTGATGATAATTATACGCGTCTGAAAATTCTAAGCTCAGTATCAGAGCTAGAGATAGCAGAACCCACTGATACTTTAGAATTTTATGTTGATAAACGCATAAAAAGCAGTCTGATAAGAAGCTTAAGCATATTATTCATGTAAGTTAGTTTTATGTGTGTGAAATAACAAGTAATAACAATTTTGTAGGATCCAAGCAAATTCGCTGCAGCTGCGGTAACTGCCGCACCGGTCGCTGCTGCCGCAGAAGCGCCTGCCGCTGAAAAGAAAGAAGACAAGAAAGAAGAATCTGAATCCGAAGATGAAGATATGGGATTCGGTTTGTTTGATTAAACCACATGTATCAGTACATGTATATGCATTGTTTAAAATGTTCCATCATATAACCACATGATGTTTTTATAAATTGAATCTTAAAAATGTGGACATTTGTAATAAAACAATCTATATGATATCTATGGTATATAAATTGCTTCCTCTAGTATCTTGTCCTCTATTACATCATTTCCCACTTTGATGAGTTACAGTTCGTATCGTAATATCTAATGAATTGCTACTTCTTGCAAGGTAATTGATAAGGCTATATTAATACTTCTACAAATTAATCTGATAAGGCAATCTAGAAATACTCAAATTGTATTTTTCCAAGTAGACATCTTTTTCATATTTGATATTAAATTGATATATGTAAAAAGAAACATAATGTTTCGGATAAGATCGGGAATTTACGTGCACAATTAAACAATGTGACACATCAAATATGGTTAGTTGATTGCCTAAGCTTGTCACATCAGATGACTTATCAATCTTTCAAACTGATATCTGAGTGACTATATCTTCAATCGTCACAACGTGGTGGTAGGAGGTATGGTTACCTTGTATTTATATACCCTTGAAAGTGACGGGATAGTTCGTAGAAGAGTACCTAGTCGGTATATAAAGCGTCGGTAGTGCTATGTTTCATTTCACTATAAAATTTCTGTGTGACTTCTCACGGTGTAGCTTAACGTAACTCTCATTGGGCCGAAATTTGCGTGAAATTCTGTTTTAATTGTAAAAACTTCGAAAAACTATAGTGGCTAACCTGTACAAATATGGGTTTACTCTCCGAGGGAAATCCTTTAAACTGGGAGGAAACGAAAAATCTTGCCGATCATGTGCGAAAGCATGGGATTATTCAATTCATTAATTTGTACAAGAGACTCAGAGATCGTCAGGGTGATGTGTTGAAATGGGGCGATGAGGTAATATGCATTTCCTGATTTTTCTGACTCATGCTTGTTTAGAAACTTGTTTTTCTATGTCATTACAATTTTTGCATAAAATTTATTGCAAAGTATATTTTTCGCAAATCATTGCTATGTGTAAAAGTTGTACAATATTTTACTTAATGTGTGTTTTTGAAACATAGCTTACATAATTATAAAGTAAACAATGAGTGTTTACATGGAAATTATAATTTTCTCCGTTAACAAAATATTGTAGTTTTATTAGTATAGTATAATAGTGAAATAGCAATTTTATAGAGCTACATTTATGTATATTTTATGTCAACACTTATTGATTTCTGTATTGATTATTTCTGTAGAGACATTTGTTTTATTAGTTTGTGATATCAACCTATGGTTCCATGGTATTGATTGAATTAATCATTGAATGTTGTCAGCAATTGTAGTTTATGAACTACAATTGCTCTGACCTTGAAATTTTTCAATTATACTTTGATGCATCCTGATCCATGAGTCAACACTTTTCGTTTGCTATTATCTAAGTCTTGATATGTCAGTAGATATATATAATTGTTAAGATTATCGGGATATCCTCTAATCTACTTTTTATCTAAACCAGAACATTTAAAACAGGTTTTTTTATGTGTTCATATGTATTCCTTTTACATAGGTGGAATATATGCTCGTTAAATTTGATGATGAGGCAAAAACTGCTAAACTCAGTTTAAGAGCAGAAGAAATATTGAAGACGTTAAATGAGAAAGAATACAATGATCCAGAGTAAGTGTTTTCCCTTATCTTCTGAGTAACAAATTTAAACTTTAAATATCAAGAAAAAGGATATTATGATAATATAAAAATTCTATTTAAAACAGTTATGACTATACGATATTTTTAAATATCTAGTATCAGCAGCATCATATTCTTCCAATATACATTTCTTTCACAGTAATATTAAATCTTTATGGAGACCTGAATATGGTGCTTATATGGTAGAAGGAACACCAGGGAAACCATACGGTGGATTACTATTTCATTTTAATATCGTTGAAGCTAATATGAAGTATAGAAGACAAGAAGCTTCAAAATTACTTCAACCTAACGAAGTTTTAATGTCTTTGACTAATTTTCCAAGGTGTGTCAAACAGTTATGTTATTATATATCGTTGTACAGTAAATAATATGCAGCAATTTAACTGTTTATATTTCCTCTTGCAGAACAGGAGCTTCTGATTTCACAGATCCTCCCACACAACCAACTCCAAGTTCTGGTGTATCAAGAAGTTTGTTTTTTCCAGATGAAGCTATATATCCAGGTCACCCACGCTTCAAAACATTAACAAGGAATATAAGACAACGGCGTGGAGAAAAAGTAGCTATAAATATTCCCAGTATGTATTCGTTGCATCCAATGTTTTTATGTTTTACGAGGCTTTATAGTACAACAATTGAAACGAAGTATTTATTCACAGTATATAAGGATAAAAATGTTCCTAATCCTTTTAAAGAAGATTTTGGAAATTTAGCTGAAGATAAATCTAGTAATGCGACAAAAGAAGATCATATTTATATGGATGCAATGGGATTTGGAATGGGGTGCTGTTGCTTGCAGCTTACTTTTCAAGCTTGTAATATAGAAGAAGCTAGAACTTTGTATGATCAATTAACACCTCTATGCCCGATAATGGTAGATACAACATAGTATTAGTATTACATTATTTTCAAATATATAACTATCACTGTTAGCATATTCTTTCGCGTAAACGTTAGAGAACATTTGTTTAATATTCGACAGTTGGCTCTAACCGCTGCTAGCCCATTTTATCGAGGATATATAAGTGATGTAGATTGTCGGTGGAATGTAATATCTTGCTCTGTCGACTGCAGAACACAGGAAGAACGTGGTTTGAAACCGTTACAGGAAAACAAATTCAGAATTAGTAAATCTAGATACGACTCCATTGACTCGTACCTAAGCGAGCAAGGGGAGAAATACAATGATGTTCCTTTAACGTACGACGACAAAATATACAATCAACTTGTGGATAATGGAATCGACAAATTATTAGCACAACATATAGCCCATTTATTTATTAGAGACACTGTGTCCTTGTTTTCCGAGAAAGTATATCAGAATGATGAAGAAGACACCGATCACTTTGAAGTAATTATTTATTATTACAGTGAATTTTCGATATATGTCAACAACGCGGATCTTGTCAGTGTTGCGTATTGCCCAGGAGACCACTATTCATTGATCGGCGCCGATATCATTTTAATCAAAAAAATACCACAAATATGTTGATGAAAGTCCCATAAAAAAATATTGAAATAGAAAGAAGTTTTAATATTGGATTAGTAGTGATCTCCTGGTTGCATACCGATATATCTGACCCGTTTTATGTTTACACTTTTCGGCGTCCGAGGCCTATCGAGCTTTGGGGCCCCTCACGGGATATACCTCGCTGTAGTGGGGATAATTACGCAATGTTTATCATCCAGGTCTCGGTGACATATATAGAGAATTCATTGTACTACTAACTGATACTAGATCGTTCAATAAATATTAAATATAAAATTTCAGAATATTCAATCTACCAATTGGCAAACAATGCGATTTAAGCCGCCTCCACCAAATTCTTCTATAGGATGGCGCGTTGAGTTTCGACCATGCGAGGCACAAATTACCGATTTCGAAAACGCTGCAATAGTTTGTTTCATTGTCCTTCTTACGAGAGTTATCTTAAGTTACAAATTAAACCTGTTGATACCAATTAGTAAAGTTGATAAAAATATGGCTAGAGCACAAAGGAGAGATGCAATCAAGGCCGAAAAGTTTTGGTTCCGTCGAGATATCACATCGGACACGAGAAAACAAGAAGACAGTCAACCAGAATACACAGAGTATACCATTGATGAAATTATTAACGGAAAGGTGTGGCTATCCTCCTTCATTGGATGAACAAAATTATAGGGCTTCATACAAAACTAAAATACATTTATATATTTGACGTTTTAGGATGACGTGTTTCCTGGCTTAGTGCCACTAGTAAATTCATATTTGACTAGTATGGATGTAGATGTTGACACTCACTGTTCTATACAAGCATACATGAAATTAATACAAAAGAGAGCTTCTGGAGAATTATTAACAACTGCTGCATGGTTGAGGAAGGAAGTGGTTTCACATCCAGAGTACAAGTAAGTCTTTTCTTATTAGTTTGTGATACACATATAGGAAATATAAAGATTACTAGATTATTCTCTAATTATTATATTATGTAATTGTAGAAACGACTCCGTAATAACACAACGTATTAACTATGATTTATTAAAGAAAATACAGAAGATTGTATCAAACGAGATATCGTGTCCAGAGTTACATGGGACGTGTATATCATCGAAAACTAATGAAACTATACCTGCAGCAGTTGCAAAAGCAGAAAAGGTTCCATTGACTAATAATCATTAATGGTAATACGCTTATGTAGATTACAATATAATTTAGATGAAATTTTCATTTATTTTACTACACTGCGAATATTTTTCATACTTCGTGTGAATAATCAATGTTCTTACACAAATACTTAACGCTTGTTATTTACATTCAATAATTTAAAAGTTTGTAAATAATTACATTCCAAGGAACAATCTTATCTTGTAGCATTTGTAACCGTTTGTGAAGATGCTTATGTAGAGTGTGAGTAAAAAGTTCCAACACTGTAGTTTTAGGAGAATTTGAGATGACATTCCCTATGGGAATAACTTTCTCTATAGATACGATGAATCTGCCTCTTTTTACGGGTGATCAATTCCATGCCGTTTACTTAATAACTATTTTTTTAATATCATAAAATGGCGTCTACTTAATTTTTTTCATTCAACGAAATGGAAAAAAATGACTAGAGTTAAATCAGGCGAATATCTTAAGCAATTTTGCAAAATAGTTGTGCTAGAAGTAGTGGCATGTGGATGTATATTATCAGTGTTTTTTATTGCCACATTGTCAACGAATTGTACAGTTCTGTAACTTTATTCGATACAGGTACAAAATAATCATGGTGCTGGAACTTTTTCATCACACTTTGTACTTAAAATCGCAAAAGAAACAATCACGTTATAAGGTTTGTATGTATAGTCGTACATTATTTTTTTACAATACTATTACTACACCGTTTATGGTCAATGTCATTGTTTGACTTATTGTAATAAAAAAAAATATAGTTTCTTCTCGCTGTGTTATGTGACATGTTTGAGGTATACATTTTGAGAAGAAGAATACTCTTACTATATATTAAAAGAAGAAATAAAAAATAAACTATTTCTTACGCACCTGTAAAAATCTGAATTATTTGATGTACTTATTTTTGCCTCTCTATACTAGTTATATAGGAAATGTAGGTATTCCATAACAGAGCTATCGATTGTACTACTAAGACTTGATATTGCAAAGGTACAAAATAAAAGTTGCATAATTGTACCATAGGCCATACCTGAAAGAAACATTACTTGCAGATTCTTAAGATACGTAAAAGTTAAAATTGTAAACGTTACCTTGTAGTTATTTATTAAAATTTCTGTATATTCCTTTTTTAATTTAACTTTTAGATGTTCTATATTGTTTCCTTGTAAAATACCAATTATAGTCAATAAACAAAAAATAAATGTAGGTGCAAATAGCAGCTGATCCAAGCATACTTTCTTTAGTACTACAATTCCTCCTTTAGAGCCAATGTACCGATCTAATATTCCGTACCAAGTTCGTGTTGCTGGGCCCTAGTACACAATTTCAAATGAAGAAAATTTTATGAAATAATACATTACACAACGTAAAGTACAACATCAAGATAGAAGTATTTCTCCACTAAAATAACTCACAGCAATGCAGAGGCCTATACATGCAAATTGAATTGTACGTTTATAGTCTAAATCTCTGATTTCTTTTCGTTCGATTAAGTTTTGTGCAATCTGATCTCCCAATCCCATCAATATACCTATTTGTGGAATAGAATAAATGTTAGTGCTAACAACAAGTATATAACAATAAAATATCTTATATAGTTTTACCAGCTTGAACAGCCTGAGTCCTGAGTGGATATTTTGACAATAGTCTTTGGTATAATATCATAACATTCCGCATGTTTATAATAAATGATATAACCAAGAATTCATGAAGACCTAATGATTAGGTTAATACATACATTAAACAGATATAAATTGCCTATATAAATTACTAATACAAGCGGATTAGATTATAAACACGAATTATATGAACAAATTATTCTTTTATATTTTCGCCGAAATGCATGTGTACTTTGAACACAATGTAAATATTTGACATGTATATATACGTACGTATGTGTATACAAAATAGAATTCCTTACAAGTTGCGAAGCACGTGTTACTCAACGTTCAATTTAGCATTTGCATATTTAAATTCATAAATTGACACGTTGCGCGTTGCTCAGCATTCATATATTCTATTCACATTGAACATACAATTCTCTCGGCAATAAAATGGAATTATTCGCGAATGACGAAATTTAAATATTTTACTCCTATAAGAAAGACGTATATTTTTACTATTTATTTTGTTGTCAATTCCGCGTTACTTTCGATTGCATCATTAACGCAGTTGGTCACACTGCCGAACTGACAGTTTGATTGGGAAATGCTTGTAAAGTAAAGATGGCAGTGAGAGGTGGTGCACGAATTTTTCTCCTTGTAATTTTGTGTATTATCGTGTTAGAATCATGTAACGGAGCCGCGACAGACATTGAATTAGATGCTAAAGCACAGTTGTTACATAGGCTTGATAGCTTGAACCTTTTACTATACACATTTCTATTAATATTAACTGTTTTAACAATATGGACATTCAAGCATCGTCGACTTAGATTCCTCCATGAAACTGGTCTAGCTGTCATTTACGGTAAGTCGTCTGCTATTACTATTTTTACGTGTTATAATCATTCATAGAAACATGTTATGCAAGTTTTTATATTACTTTTCAATTGTAGCTACACCAAATTTGCTGTTATATCGTTATATTGCATGTGTAGAAACATATATGATAAGCAATTTCTGTTTCAAGCTAGCACATACTTTTTATTGTTAAAGACATAGTAAGTCATTTTTCCAATTATCTTTAGAATATAGAAATAATATATCTTGAGAATATATCTCGAAATATATGGGTGTAAAGTAAATCTACATATATGTATCATAATGAAAAATCCGATTTCATAGTTGCATGTAACAACAATAAATCTTTTGTTTCTGGTCAATGATAAAGTTTATGCTTAAGATATAAGTAAATATTTCATTTTTATTGTTAGATATCCTGAAAAAATGATTGTGATGGTGTTTTGCATTAAAAAGATTTGATATATTGTGCAAACTTTGCATAGTTTTTAATCTTTGGTCATTGTAATTTTTATGGTGCATATTGCAATGAATAACTTGAATGCATAGACTATAAGAAAATTATATAATGATAATTCCAGTTATGTAAATCCCCAAGGGCATGTTCTTGTACAAAGAATATTCATTAGTTGGTACTTTGAACGATATATACTGAACAATACTTATTAATTTCTAATATATGAATTCTAGGGTTAATTATAGGAGCAATAATTCGTTATGGCTTTACAACAAGTAGCACCATTCTTCATATGCCTGTTGTGCCAGACAACAGTAGTAAATACAATCAATCAGTTCCTCCAGACACATTATGGTTACGCTTCCCAGAAGATAAGGGTGGTGGCACTATTAAAAATAAAACATTTGCTTATTCGTTTAGAGGAGAAATTTACAAACAGGATAATGAGATTGATTTAAAGGTACTATAATAAAGTAAATTATAAAATGTATTTTCAATTAGTATTAAGGTTTTAAAAAATGACTTGATTGTTACAGGCCACTTTTGATCCTGAAATATTTTTCAATATTATTTTACCTCCAATTATTTTTCATGCTGGTTATAGCTTAAAACGAGTGAGTAACTTTATTATACATTTATGTACAATGTTATATTACATAATATACAATATAATTTGCTTTATAAACTTTTTATTCCAGAAATATTTCTTTAGAAATTTAGGCGCAATTCTTATGTATGCTTTAATTGGAACAACAATTTCAGCATTTGTTATAGGGTATGTACTTATAATTTACGAGAAATGTTACAAGCCAATTAAGAAATACATATTTTTCTTGATGTTGAAAATCTTTAGTATTGAGACTATCGTTTGATAATTGTCCGTTCATAGGTCAATTGGATTAAATTTATCTCTTATTTTTCATAGAATGTGGACATGTGTACATTGTATTTTTCTTTGTCTTTCAGAGCTTTGATGTATGCCTTTGTACAATTAATACCACATCTTTCTGACTCATTCACATTTTTGGATACATTATACTTTGGAGCATTAATATCACCCACAGATCCTTTAACTATAATTTCTATTTTTAATGATTTACATGTAGATGTAAATTTGTATGCATTGGTATTCGGGGAAAGTGTTTTAAATGACGCAGTTGCTATTGTACTCAGTGGGTATGTATGAGGAAATTTATATTTGTCATTGTACCTATATATACAATGTTATTTCTGAATACTACTTTACTCTTCTATTGCAGTTCTATACAGAACTATGGGGAACGTTACCAATCAGGTTCAGGTGGATTTGAAACTGTAGCCTTTTTCCAAGCATTTGGTGACTTTGTTGGAATATTCAGTTTATCATTATTTATTGGTGCCACAATGGGCTGTATTACAGCTTTATTAACTAAATTTACTAGAGTCCGAGATTTTCCTTTGCTGGAATCAGCATTATTTGTTTTAATGTCTTATAGCACCTTCTTAATTGCCGAGGCATCTGATCTTACAGGTAAACCATAAAATGATAGTCTAACAATCGATCTTTTAAGGGAATTCATTTTTGCCTAATAAAAAAATATTTTTTGCACAGGCGTGGTTGCTGTTTTATTTTGTGGTATATGTCAGGCACATTATACTTACAACAATTTAAGCCCCGACTCGCGCCAAAGAACAAAACAATTGTTCGAACTTCTGAATTTTTTAGCAGAAAATTTTATATTCAGTTACATTGGTGTCTCGATGTTTACCTTTCCGAAACATCACTTTGATCCAGGATTTATTTTTGCAGGATTTGTATCCTTGAGTGATATCATTTATTTTTAACCTAACAATTAATCATATTTGTAAGACATAAATCCTTGACTTTATTTTTCATAGTTATGCGCACTGTTAGGCCGTGCAGCAAATGTGTATCCATTATCATTTATATTAAATTTGGCACGAAAGCCAAAAATATCATTAAATTATCAACACATGTTGTTTTTTGCTGGATTGAGAGGCGCTATGAGTTTCGCTTTAGCCATCAGGAATACTGTGTCAGACGCACGACAAGCTATGCTGACAACAACAAGCTTAATTGTAATTCTGACAGTCATTTTCCAAGGTGGAGGAACAACTCAGTTTTTGAGTTGGTTTAATATACCGTGAGTTTACAGAAATATTCAAATAATTATGTTTATGTACCTCATAGTTGCTTGCGATGATTACATTCAAACTGATCATATTTTAGAGTCGGAGTGGATGAAGAAATAGAAGGATTATCGCATAATGGAATGCGTAGTGTAAGTATTTTAGGTATTTTTTAATATTAAATTCAAATTGTTAGCACTGATTCACGAGTGTAATATGAAATTGAATTTGCATTAACATACTTTGTATGCTAGATCTATTTATTTTGTTTTTTTTTTCATAAAATGTCAATGTAAACAAATTGATAGCAATTTTTAGAAACAGTCTTTTAATATGAGAATGTATAATAACTTATGTGTGGCTAATACCTAGTTTAAAAAAGCTGCACTTTGTTGGTGACTTTAGTAATTAAGTTTCAATTCTTTCTTATATACATATAATCTTTATCAATGTTGGTTGCTACGCGAAGATATGAATTATCATCCCCCTTTTTATAATGTTTTATTTAAACATGTTAGAACCGTAGGCATTATAAAAGAAGGAACAGAAGTATACAAATTTATACAACTCATTTTCCTGAAGTATAGAAATGCAAATAATTTCTGAGAGCAAAATTTTAATAAGATTATCTTTAGAATATTCTATACAAAAATTTATATTTTATAACAGAAAGCATCTCCCAGTAGATATGAAAATATAATTTAGTATTTTAACAAGCACTTAACATTAAGTACTTAATACCTTATGCTAGTACACACTGTATGAGGATATATTGATTTTAATTTATTGGTTTATTATTATTTACTTTTATTCCAATAATGATTTTAATGATAATAAATTCACATAAAATTAAGTTAACGTAAATATAAAAAATTTTTGATCATCTACTTGTAATCTCTATATAAGTATTTTGTTTATTTAAATTGATTTAAAATTTATGCGTAATGGTGTTTTCTTTAGAATAATTCATGCATGAATGCTTTAAACGAGATTATTCTAATATTGCTAATATTTTGTCATCCTTTGTAACTCGACATCTCTAGACATGCATTTTTAATATTATGGAATCTGATTAAAAATTTTTAGGAATATAATTTCTGTACTTATTGATTGTTTCTAAAGATTATATTCACTAACATTTGTTTCTTATAGCCACACTTATATAATATTGGGTTATTGATGCACAAAAACTACTAAAACTATAGCTTGCACTAGAACTTAACTTTTTGAGGAATCCAGCATGTCTATTACATTATAATGAGATTTATAAGAATGCTTTATTAATTCTATATAATGACGCTTGATAATTAATCTAGTAAGTACAGGAACTTTAACTTGCTAATTTTAATAGTCTGGAGGCGAAGGTGGCTTTGGAGATCTGGACATACGTAGGGAGCGAAGTCCTTCGGTATGTTTTCTTATTAATTCAAGAATTGAGTATTATTATGTACATGGTCCGGAATAATTCTCATATAAAAAATTGTGTATTGAAAATTATCGGTATTTTGGCATTTGTGTTTGTAGCATATGTTTCATGTTTTCTTATGCAATTGTATAGAATATAGAATATAAATTACTAGTTTTGTGCATTATGACTGGTATTATAAGAGTTGCTTTCTGCCGTTAATAGAAAGATAATAAAAAAATCTAGGATATCTCATCTTATTAAAATATTTGCAATAACTATTAACAATAGTTTGTGTTTGTTTATACAAATTACAAGTATCGGTGCATATACATATAAAAAACACGTATTTCATATTATCAGAGTTCTTTAACACTTTATCGCTTACAAATTAATTCTTATAATGATACAAATTATTATTTTTAAAAATATAATAAAAATAATTATCAATTTTTTAAATATATCAATAAATTGTTTAATTATTTACCTGTTGAAAGCAGCTTAATAGAAGCTTGGTAAATTATAGTATTAACAATTTTACAAATATTTATTTTCATTTTTAGCTTCATTTATATATTTAATACATTAATCAATCACACATTGTATATATACTTAAAACAATGAACTTTTGTTTTTATCAAGTTTCATTCAGCAACAGCATGTGCTTAAATATTTTTTCGTATCATTTTTGTTATCCATTCTGTATGTTGAGAATTAGTAGCACACAAAATATATTTATACATATTTATGTGTCCATTAACAAAACGTATACAATCATAATTAACAGGGTACACGAATGTAATGACGAACAACAACGCATGTTCATTAATACCTACCACTAAATATTTTATTTATACAAGAAATTCTGAAATTGCCTTATGCCTATTTTAATCTTTACATTATTGTTATATAATTTAAATTATTTTTAAAAACTAAATGCCTCTCAAAGCGTCTTTAATAATAATAATAATAATAATAACAACAACAACAACAATTGTTTAGTTGATTACATTTGAAGAAAGTATCATGATCATACAGGATGGATAATCGAAGTATCCTTCACCTTTCACAGTATAATTCTATGCAGGATGGGTCATTACCAGGCAGTAGTGCAAAACCTAATGAAAAAGCATTACTTGCCAGGATCTGGGGTGATTTTGATACTCGCTACATGAAGCCGCTCCTTACACACTCCAGACCTACGTTACTGGAGACACTACCTGTATGTTGTGGTCCTCTGGCAAGGATTCTTACAACAACGCAGCAAATGACAGAGGTATAAACTTATATCGATTACGCATAAACAGAAAATTATGGTCTGGTAATTAATACTCTGATTTCTAATGTCATAGGATGACGCAATTAGAAAAATAGATTCAGATTCAGATTTTTGTCTTGAAGATCGTGAAATGGAACGACGAAGGACTAGTGTTCAACCGGTGAGTTTTCATCAACCTAATCTCAATTACACTATTAACCCGTGCTATCAACCTAACAACACAGATGCCACTAATCCAGATGAACCTTATGTAATTCTTAACTTACACAGAAGGTAGAAGTTAACATTTCAATTGAGAAACTCAAATTTTTGTACAAAACTTATCCATACGCGAGAATACTTCGTACATTAGTACAAATGATAAATTTATCATTTGTAACTGACTATTTCCTGTAATTATATTTTACACATCACTTGAAAATGTCCCTTTGTTATACCATTTACATATAAACATCCTGGAAGACACATGTACAACATAGTCTTTCCATTTTATATGAAAGTATTAATTCAATGTTTAGAGTAACGCTTTCGTTTCTATTTGATGTCTTAAGCTTCCCGTGAATGTCCTTAGCAGTTTATAGGAAACTCACTAATTGATTATATGCTTTCCTAACTTGACAAATAATTGCTTACGCTAAATTCTTTCATATAAAATGTGTTGATATGCATGAGAAATTCATTTATCTTCACTGTAGGAAGGCGACGATATACACGTGATCTATACTAAATAGCGTACATGGTATGCAATTGTAAAATGTTACTTTTGCATTGTCAATATGCATACGTATCTATTGCCAAAGACCTTTGTGAGTAAACTTTGTTTACAAGAGAAAGATATTATGTATTGCTATTTAACATAATTAGTTTTTATGGGTTATTAAACAATATCAACAGTACTTCTACACTGATAAAATATCAATGAATTATAAAATATGTTAAAGTTGAAACCCTACTGTATAGGCATGAATTTACATACATATAGTGTTCTTACCAAAGTTATTTTACAAGTGCAGTAAATGTATGCAACTATTCTAGTCACTGATTATCTTTAATAAATACATGAAGAATTAATGAGTTAGAATTTATTGAAGAATCAATATACATGTATGTGACACTACAATTTAACACTTCCTCGTTCACGTAATATAGACTAATTAATATAAAGAGACACGTTTTATTTCTGATTTTTGCATAGAATTTCATTTGAAAATTATGTTCTTAATTTGAAAATTATGTTTAATGTCTGCTGATATAGCTGTACTGTTAAATGTTAAAAAGGTATTTCTGTTATTTAACTTAAGCGCCAAGAACTTGAGTTTTTGTCCAACTTTTTCTTTAGCCATTTAAAGTAATTTCTCTAGTCTACATTTGATCGCGTTCTTACCGATTTTTTTAGAGAAAAAGGATTGATGATGATGACGATGATGATGATGAAGACCTAAGAATCATTGGAATGGAAGGATTTATTCCATTACGAACATTGTAATGGGGCAGAAACCATTGAAAATAGTATTTTGAGAAGATTTTTTGAAAAAAAAACTTTGTAATACAGACTTTGGGGGTAGGAGAAACAACTAAAAGTAATTACTTTGTATAAAATATTTTTAATAATAATTTCACTTCAATTGTTCTCATTGCCATGGGATCAAGATCTGTATTATTAGCTAACGATCTCATATTTTTGTATAGATTAAAAAAATGGTATATAAACTCTTTTATTTCAAAGAAAATTCAATATTTATTAATTTTATCATATTCAAGTCACAATTTATGTTTATATAACATATTTATTTAAACGATTAGCAGCTGTTATGAAACGTTGCGTTAACTGTACCCTTTTTTAACATTAGCAATAAGGTAAAAAGATAATATTGGTGCAAAAGAATATTGATTCGTTGTCTCTGTATTCAGAGCTTGTTGGCGTGATAGTGTGGTGTATTTTAGTATGAATGCAATTTACAAAAGCCAGATGGTACATACATAGGACGTAAACGAAAAATTCCTAGGATATGTACATATTGTGATTTCTTTGAAAGTAGAATAATTATAGCAAAAGGCTCGACACAGGCATAATGTACAGAAAAATGTTATTGAAATTGCCATACTTCTTACAAATATTGTAACTGAACATTAAACATAATTTTCAGTATTCAATGAATCCGTAAGCTTTCATACTTTAGTAACATCAAAACTTATTAACAGGTTGAGGGAGTAGACATGGTCCCTTGCAGTTCTTTTTTATTTTTCCTTACACTTCCTACATTTCATCTAGATATAGTTGTACTTACAAAAAGTTTAGTTTAGGTCTGTTATTTATTGAATGTTATTGCATGAGAAACCAAATCACTTTCCAGCCATTATGTTTTCTATTAAGAATGTTATTTCAAATTTGCCGCTTGCACACTACTTACACTACTAGTAACAAGTCATTCTTAGAGAAGAAAATAATTTTATTCTGTCAGCTTCCTTCACATTATTGAAAATATTTCTTGCTGTATTATTACCTCTCCCTAATTTTTAAGTAGAGTTCTTGAAAATACTCTTTACACAGTGCTGCAAATAGCTTAATGCACACATTCTTATGCTTAAGTTTTACGTATCATATTCTTTCATTAGAATGTAAAAAAAAATTAACAAGAGAATATATTGAATTCAGGAATACCAATTTTAATGAAATTTATATGAGACATCAATTTTGAAAAAATGTTGTTTTGACAGTCGTCCGTATTCGAAGGATGAAATTACTTTCAAAGTTAAGGATGAAAATATATATTATATGTTTTTTACTATTTATTATATATATATATTTAGTATATTTTCTTAAATATCTTTGTAACAAGAGAATATAAAACATTTTAATGTAGTCACCCACTTATTTTCAAGTCGTTCAAGAAAATATACCATTCATCTAAAACTTTAAGGGTTGTAAAAAACATGTGTCCAATATTTTTCTATTAACTAAGGGTGTAGTTAAATGAGACATTATGTTAATTTCTTTAAAATCGGTATGTCCGCGGGTTTGGTATGTTCCCTTGTAAATCTGAAATTTAAATTCAATTCAATTTCCGTATAAGTCATATTAGAACTATTCAAGTTTTTCTTTAAATTAAGAAAATTACTGTGCAATCGGCAAGCAATTTATTCTTACAGATATAAATGTCTTATGACTGTTTGTACAGTTGTAATAGAGTGTTTTTAATGTTATATGTAGATCTTTCATTTTTTATCATTTTATTATTGCTATTAATTTTATTCTTTCATTTAATTTGTTTTTATTGCTTAATTCTATTTGGTTTCTCCAGATACACATCTAAGGAGCTCCCCAAACAGAACACATTTGTAAAAGTGAATTTAACGTATACTTTATTACTGATAGTGAGTTGTATACATTTTTGAAGATTTGGCTGCAATTATGTTTTTAATATTAAAGCAGTGTTCTTCTTATTTTACATCATGCCATAATTGTTTAACATTATCTTGTTTCTTTCATGAATTCTGAATGTATTTAATTTATAATCCATGTAATCCTGTTACTAGATAAGTTTAAAATTCTTAAAATGATACAAGATGTATGTGTATGTTCTTTGGTACTTTGTAAGCAATACCTCAATTGATAGTGAGTGAATCATGACCTAGGTATGTGCATATGCAATCTTGGTGTCATACGATATTGTTGCGGAGGCTGCTTTGGCTTCTTCTCGCCGGAGAACACATTCTTTATTTACATATATATTATAGAAAGTCTTAACGAAAACTTTATTAATATTTATTTATAAAGAAATTATTAATACTACATCTCTATTATCGTTCAACGTCTCTTTTCTTTGACGTCTTGGTCACAACCACTCTTGGTGTTCAGAAACGACAGTCTCAATACGGAAGTTGACTTCTCTCGATCACAGGAATGGCTTTAATTTGAACCTTTACAATATCTTCTGAATGTCGTAGGGGGAAACAACTTCACAGCTGCCATAACTTCACGTCTTCGCAACAATATTACTATTTTATATTATATAGTTTCTGTAAATGTTGATTATATTTTTCTGATGTTTCTTTTGTTCAAAAAATATTGTTCAGTATTTTGGACAAGATAAAAATACAGTAACAACAAACACTTTGGTGTAAGTATTGATATATACAGAAAGTAGACAACAAGGAGAGGGCAAAGTAAGAATTGCCATTCATAAATTTTAAAATTGCAATATATAGATTTTTGGGAATTGAAATCTTGTGTATATAATAACAAAATTGTTTCAACATTACTACTTAGGGTTACCAAATGTCCAGGATTAATCCAAACCGTTCTTCAATTTACAAATGTAGGATTTTCAAATGTGTAATTATATAGCAAATGGAAAAAAATGAATCATCAATTTATTTAAGCGAAAACATTCAGAAATATGAAATCTTAGTAATATTTTAATTAGGGTAGAGGGTATATTGGGTACAACGAGTTTCGATATTAAAATTAATTTCTTTTGGAGTATTCTGCATTATCTTTCCTAAAATATGGTAACCCTATTATTATGTTTTATATAATTTAAATTATTCTTATGATTACAAAAAAGCCTTTTCCTTGTTTTACAAACTTTTTCTAATCATAGTCTAGCTCTTTATATGTTGTATGTAATGTTTCATGAATGACTTTAACCAGAATTTTCCAAATACACAATATTGATACTTTAATAATTGTATTTAGTATGTCACTAAATAATATGTAAGAATCGAGAGATGGATTCTTGATGTGTTTAATACTTTGTGGGGCAGCTGGGAACTGTGATGGGAGAAGTTATTCCGGGACCACTACTACCACTGCACACACGCGTCGCCTTGCCAGGTTTGGTCGGGAGACATTTGTAAAGACTAATTTATATTGGTAAACAAACTTGCATTAATTGCTTAATATATTGTACTGTACGTTCAACTGATAAATGTATTTATTTGGAAGGCTTATTGTCTATGCAGATTATTATACCTAATACAATACTATCTGTCATAGATTTATAAAGATGTTCCCAGTATCAGCTGCCTTTATTATATTAGTATAAATACTTCCCAGTAATTATGAAATACATTCTTTTATCGACATATTATTTATCTAAACTATATTGACATAGGAATGAATACAACTCCTGTTACATTCACTTTATAATGAATATATGTTCAATTTTATTTTTCAATTATTTATTGATGCTTGAATGTCATCGAGACTAGATTAGATAAAAATCTGAATTCTTAAATAATCGGCTTGTATGTGCGTGCGTGTGCGTGTATGTGTGTAACATGTTCAAATATATGTACAGGGTGTATAAAAATTATATGTCACGACCACCATAGTGTGATTCTACACCTCATAATCGGTGAAGATCTGTTAAAAAAACTTTCCCCAAAATTGACCTTGACTGATTTTTTTTATGGTTTTGAAGGTCAAAATTTTTTATGATTGCATTGTGTTCTACTCATCGAGAGGATAAAAAGTGTCAAAGGAACACATTTGCATGTGTATCCAAAGTAAACAGCGATCAAATCGCGAATGGATTATTATCGTTAGTGTCTTGTTGACAATCGCCGAAGAATGTTCCGTTGAAGAAATATTCGAGTGATGCTTCGAGCTATTGACGAAGCAACGGGAAATTATTACTCCGCACTTGTGACCTTCTTGTTCGCCAGATTTGACCCACTAGACTTTTTTCTTTGGGGAGCAGTTAAAAAACGTGTTTATCGTTCAGCCACGGAAATTCGAAGTAGAATCGAATAGACGTTCCAACATCTCCGATAAATGGAGAAATAATATGGAAGCGAGGATAATAAATTGCATTGACCAAAATGGTGGCCATATCGAGGCTAGTGCACAAACATGACTTTTAAGATCCATGAATCAAGACGGTGCTATCCTGTAGGTTCGTCAACGAAACAGGAGACAAAGAAACTGTAGTGGTAAAGAAACCGAAAAATTACTTTTACACCTTATATTTGATTTCACTTGTAGACGACCAATAACACTAAAAAGGAAGGAAAAAAGTCCGGGAATGTCAAATCTGGCGAACGAGGATGCCACAAATGTGGAGCAGGTCTCCGACACTAACGATAATAATCCGTTTGCGATTTGATCGCTGTTTATTTTGGATACACATGCAAATGTAAACACATGGTAACAGTGAAATCTCTCCAGCAGTTTAGTTAAACTGTAACATTGCTTTTTGAGAGAACGATTAAGTTTCGACCTATGGTTCCTTTGACACTTTTTATCCTCTCGATGAGTAGAACACAATGCAATCATAAAAAATTTTGACCTTCAAAACCATAAAAAAGTCAGTCAAGGTCAATTTTGCAGGAAGTTTTTTTTAGCAGATCTTCACCGATCATGAGGTGGAGAATCACGTTATGGTGGTTGTGACATATAATTTTTATACAGCCTATACATTTATTGGTTGCACTAAGTTTTGTAATTTTGAATTTCATGAAGTTTATCAAAGAAGAAAAAAGAAAATACTTGATGTAAAAGAAAATATTGATGTAACTTTGTTGTTTTTTATTGCTACATTATTTACTACTCTGCAGAGGTTTTGGCTCGAAACAATTGTTAACAAACAAATTTATGTTAAATTCAATCAGATACAATATGGTGACACCAACTTACATCTGCTAATTGTGCGTTATACATTTGAGTATACAAATTGATAAAATTGCTATGATATAAGAAAAGATTTCAAAACTCATTTTTTCTGTCAAAAATACTATATTTATATAAAATTTTTACATTCATAATATATGACAATAAATTGACATCCTCATGGCAAAACTTCATTTTGTTAAAAATGTTAATTCTTTAATACATTATTAAGGATAATATTTATACTGTAATTTTCAATTGTTATACTTAAATGTATTTTACGCTAATTTCATCAACATAGACATTTATATAACAGTTAGTTGGACACAGAACTTAATTTTTTATTCAGCGAATTGATTTTGCTGACATAAACAAACACTTTTTCCTTAAGGGTGCAGGACACTTAACATATTATGATAATCAGGAAAAACCTTTTATATTATAATTTGTAAATGTATATGCATTTTTAAAACATGAAGAATGTATAATTGATGTGCAAGTTATACCAGCTAAAAGGAAAAGATGTGTTTGAAAATTTTCTGTACATGGCAAATAAAACAGGTGCCAAAAGTTCACATGTGAACTATAAAGAAAGTCATGTATTTCTTTTATGAAAACTATTATAAGTGGAAATGTAATATCTTTCAAATACATTATTCGGTTAAAAAGAAAAACTATGTATTACAAAAATGCAAACAAAACTATATTATATTGTCTGCAAATGTAATCTAATTATTTTTGGAAGACATAATACTGTCATTATTGACAATCTACAAAACATTTATAAAACTACGGAGCATCAACTTATGATTTCTCATGTATTTCTATTCGATGTATATATTGTACGATTGTATTTAAATATGATTTATTACCAGTAGAATTTAAACCATCAAATACAGATGTATGAACATAAAAATTATGTATAATGAATTTTTACTTTAGATGTTGGCTGTGAGTATGTAACGAAACTGTTCGAATACTTAGTTCGCATATACTAGAAATGAATATTCAAAATACAGCATACTGAAAAACTGTACCTACAATCTATGTATGTTATTTTTTTTATAATTACACTTATCTACCTAATAAATTAATTTAATTATATAAAGCGAATTATGTTGATCAACTTATGAAATTACATAATAAGCAGGATTTCAGCACATAATAATTGAAACGCTCTTTTCTATATATATATATATGTGAATTAAATATGAAATAATTACTATGTATACAATACATATAGACTACAGATGTTGTGATACTATGTACTACACTTTACAGTGTTTAATAAATTATTTGTAAAAATGAATCAATTAATTAATTCTTGAAATATAGTTAATATTTCAAAAATATTCAATAGACATTTATAGGAACTGAGAGAAAGTGTTAGCAAGTGTTTCACGACATTCATAAATATTAGGTAATTAGAAGAGATCAATTTTGTTCTTAATGAATTGTTAAGAATATTTAATTAAAACAAGACAATGATAGCCCACAGAAAAAAGAATTAGAAGAAGAATTGTAATTTGTATAATATATTTCAGGTATATTTCTCTGTTTATAATTATTTACAATGTTCATGTGTAAAGTAACAAGCTTTTATATATCTAATCCATATAGATAAAGTCATATAGAAATCAAAATAATTTAGGACGTATTATTATTAATTAAGTTGTTTTGAAATGGTCATCAGTAAGTGTTGTATATATATGTCCTTCACTTGTAAGAAAATCAATTATATCATCAAGGGTTGATAAAATATTCTTTGATATTCGACTTTTAAGTATGTGTCTCTCAATTCCATTTTCACTACCGTTTTCTGCCTGAATCATCTTAAAAACTAATGTTTGTTCTTTTGTTAAACCACTAATAAGATTATCAGTTGTCATGACATCATCCGTTTGCATTGCATTAGAAGTGTCATGATTTGTATTGCTTAATTTCTCACTCTTTAACATAGCATATGTTACTTCTAATAAGTGATTAGTCAATTCATTTAAATCTGATAGAGGCCACATTTTTAGTATTAATACATGCTTCTTATTATTTTGTTCACGTAAGTGTCCATACACTCGTACATAAGTATTTAATTTAAGCGTAGGTGTTACAGTTGTTTTTCCAGATTCCAACCAACGAAAAGCTGTAATACTACCTGTAATATGACAATCAATTATGAATACATATTATACTTTCTTTATATCTTCATACTACTCTACTAAATTATGAAAAGTCTTTCAGGATCTTGTTACTACAGAAATAATTTATATATAAAAAAATATATTAAATACTGTTTACATATTTAAATTTAATTTACGTACTATTTTTAAAATAATCTTATTTAAATTAAACTGTAAATAGAATACATAAACATTCATTACCTGTTTCATCTTCAATTTCGTAAGTTTCCTTAGTAGTGGCTTCTTCAATATGTCGCAAAATGCCAATGAAAGTAATAATATTAACAGACGATCCCCAAATTTTTAAATCGCTGCAAGAATTGTTTAAATGTTTTATCATAACAGGGACATTGTTTTGTACTCTTTGAATACTTCCTTCAATTCCGCCACCGGAATTGCGGCTGTCGTTAAAAAATCCACCCGGAACATTTTCCGTACTATCATTAAGGTTACTCCAGTTTGTTGACTGTAACTGATACGTGGATTATAAATTATTAGGAATACATAAAATTTCATATAAACTCAATACATGAATTACTATAAGTCACATTTACCATCGTAACATTAATTATGGCCTGTTCCTTAAACGAAAAATATTATTTTGGATGTATACTCCCAGTAAGCAAAATGCTTTGAATCTGCCACGAACATTTAACTCGGAATTGGCATCCATCTGTTTCCGCATTACCATCGGTATTCCAGTGCAAAGTCTGCCATGCCAAATTCGAGCCAAACTTTGGCTTCGATCAGCCTTCGTTATAGAAGGCAGGTTCGTCGCAATAAGAACGGACGTAACCTTGTATCAGATAACTCTGATAGTAAATATCGAGAAAAATCCGAATAAACGATGAGAGGGAAAATTGAATTAAATTTACAAATGTATTTATTTTAATCTTAATCTATTTTTATTTTACAGATATTTGTGTTATATTATTTATTTTTTTATATTTATAATCTTCAGAAAGAATACGAATAGACAATAAAATTTAAGAAAATGAACTGTACAAGTTACATGAAGGAAATAAAAATGATATAAAATTCAATTATCATAACAAAGCTGTCATAAAATAAAAAATAAATATTCAAATCTTAAAATAAGTGAAATAAAACCCTCGAATGGAAAATAAGGTGTAGGGATGCTTAAGAAGAGTTTAATTAATTTACAATAGATAATATACATCATTAGGTTATAGGTTATTTAAAAAAATCTAAAGAGCAATCTAAAAAAATATTTCTTTAGTCATTCTTTAACAAACTAGTCGATCTAACATCTAAAAAAGATTCAAGTCATTTGAACCAATTTTAAAAAAGTTACTCCGCTTGGAAAGGTGTCAACATACTTTCCGCTGCGACTGTATAGGAGTAGACCACTCACCATATGGGGCTTCGTGTCTCATATGTAAACAACTGGTTTTCTTACGCCCTCTACGCTGACGAACGATAAATGCTGGAACTAGATCGACAAGAATGATCAAATCTGGTCAAATACAAATGATTGATGAATTATGTATGTAATGTTATGACTATATGTTCAAATTATATTTTTTTATTTGATGTCATTATGTTATATAACTACAATTATATTTATCAATACAATATTAATAAATATAGATGCCACGTTTTAAAATTATAGAAATACAATTTTCATACATTTATTTTATACATTTCTCCACACGTATAATTATTATTCACATTTATGATTATTCTTATAATTATTATTCGCCGTAAGGAATGGTAATAATTTAAAAATATTCTTAAAATACATATCTACTGATTAAAACATTTCATGATGTACAGATGTTGTATTAAAATAATAATTTACATCATTTTAAAATAATTTACGTGTAAAAATACTTTTTCCAGCTTTTCGGTGCACGTACCCCACAGTCGCCACGATTTTTCAAAGGTTTCCGATAATCTGAAGAAAAAAGGGAAGATTTATTCGAAGCCTTCGAATAAAAGATACAGATAAAAGATGAAAAAATGATTCCAAGTTCGAATAAATCCGCTTTGAATAAAAAAATTCTCTTTATTCATCTAATAAATTCTTGTCGAATAAAATTATTTATTCGATACTCGTCGATATACATACCTACAGTCGCCGCGCGGCTCTGGTTAACCACAGTCTCTACGTTTACCTACAGCCGACGCGCTCTTCCCTATCATTACCGCGCTCCCTCTCTTACCTACAGCCGACGCGCTCTTCCCTATCATCGCTGCGCTCCCTCTTTTACATACAGCCGACGCGCTCTTACCTATCTACCGTTATCGCGCTCTGGCCTATAGCCGCTGCGGTCTCTCCCGTACCTACAGTCGCCGCGCTGCCCTGCTTACCCACAATCGCTATGCTTACCTACAGCCGACGCGCCCTTCCCTATCATCGCCGCGCATTTACCTACAGCTGCTGCGCTGTCTCCCTTACCTACAATCGCCGCGCTGCCCTGCTTACCCACAGTCGCTACGCTTACCTATAGCAGACGCGCTTCCCTTTATATCAACAGTCAGCACTTTCCCCTATACCATTAGTCAATACAAACCCTACGCGCTCTCTTGAATAGCGACAGTCAACCCTGACTTAGGTCGTTCTCCCTCACACCTACGATCAACACAGTACCGGTGTGTTCCGAATATTTTGCGAGTGTTTAGCGCATGTTTTGGGCTTGTGTGGAGCATGTTTGTGGGTATTTTGCACATGTTTTGGGCATATTTTGTGAGAGTTTTCCGCATACTTCGTGAGTGTTTTGCTCATGTTTTGCGTATGCTATAGGCATGTTTTGGGCATGGTTTACGGGTGTTTTGTCCATGGTTTGCCCATTTTGTCCATTTTTTGCATGTTTTGCGAGTATTCTGCGCCTGTTTTGCACATGTTATAAGCATGTTTAGGGCATGATTTGCGAGTGTTTTGCGCATGTTTCCCACATGCTATGGGCATATTTGGGAATGTTATACTTGTGTTTTGCTCATGTTTTTTACATGCAATGGGAATGTTTTGCAGTTGTTTTGTGCATGGTTTGATGGTGTTCTGAACATACTTTGCGCGTGTTTTGCGCATGTATACTACTTATTCTTATGCCCGATCTATACTACATTTTTTGTATGCCTGACCGGTACTACTTATTTTTATGCCTGACCTATACTACTTTTTTGTATGCCTGACCTATACTGCTTATTTTTATGCCTTACCTATACTACTTTTTGTGCATGCCAGACCTATACTGCTTATTTTTATGCTTGACCTATACTCCTTTCTTGTATGCCTGACCTATACTACTTATTTTTATGGCTGACCTATACTACTTTTTTGTATGCCTGACCTATACCACTGATTTTTATGCCTGACGTATACTACTTATTTTTATGCCTGACCTATATGACTTATTTTTGTGCCTGATCTTCACTACTTATTTTTATGCCTGCCCTATACGACTTATTTTTATGCCTGATCTTCACTACCTATTTTTATGCCCGACCTTTACTACTTATTTTTATACCTGACCTATACTACTGATTTTTATGCCTGACCAATGGCTGACCTGTACTATTGATGCTTAGGCCTGACCTATACTACTGATTTTATGCCTGTCCGTGTCTGACCTATACTACTGATTTTATGCCTGTCCATAAAAAACCTGCGTAAAAATACTGTAGAATATTCCCAATACATGCCCAAAACATGCGCAATACACTCGCAAAATATGGGGAAAACTCTCACAAAATATGCTCAAAACTTTTCCAAAAGATGCCCAAAACACGCACATAGCATACTGAAAACATGCGTAAAACACTCGCAAAATATGCGGAAAACACACAAAATATGCCCAAAACATTTAGAAAAGATGCCCAAAACATGTCCATAGCATGCTGAAAACATGCTCAAAACACCTTCAAAACATGCTCAACACATGCCCAAAACATAAGCAAAACATGCGAGAAACATGGGGAATAGATGCGCAAATCGTCCCGAATACATGTCCAATATATATATCAAATATGCGTATGAAAAGGTTGTACAGCTCAGTAAGGGGCAGAGGGGATAACTTCTTTGAATAATATTTTATACGGGGATCATCTACTCAAGTGTGGTAATCAGTCTCCAGGAGGTGGGGATGGGGTGTGGCTTGGGCGTTGAATTATTGTCTGTGTCTTCTGGGCAGCCTCCTGGGTTCTGGGTGGTTTCCCGATGATAGGGAAGACCGCAGCGGCTGTAAGTAAGAACATGATCGTGTTGGCTCTAGATACGGCAGATATCGTGTAGGCTCTATTCCGGCATTGAGTACGAGAGAAGTGCCTCTGCTGTATATTAGACAGAGAGAGATACAGAAATCGCCACGTTTCATGCATGAGTGCATGGGAACAGAACGGAGCCACTTCTAGCAGGAAACAGAAGCGAGCAGCTTTTGGCACAGACGAGGTGTAGGAGTAGACCAATCACCATATAGGGTTTCGTGTCTCACGATGAAATACCGACATCGTTAACAACAACTAGATTTCTTACGCCCTTACTCTGACGAACGATAAATGTTGCAACTAGATCCACAAGAAATTCAGGCCATATACCTATAATAAATGGAGGGACCTCCGATCGGAGAAATGACAACTTTAAGCAAAACCTAACAACAGCTCACGAGAGCCAAGCTAATAACCCTGCACACGAGTGTGGCATAACCAACAAGAATTCAACAAAAGTAGAAGTCAGAACTTCAAATTACTAACTAACCTGTGAACGTAACGACCTAAAGGCGCTTCGGTGTGCCCTGGGTTCGCCACAACCCGCACTCACACACGGGCCCTAACCGTGGGTGAGCCCCTTAAGGACCACCGATCGGAGGAATACCAATTTACAGCAAAAAATATCAATTTAAAAAAAAGGAACTTTTGAAAAGTTCAGAAGCAAATTTCAATTAGAAACTCAGAAAAAATTTGACGACATTCATTGAATGACAAGGTAATCCAATACAAAAACTGTGTGTTTCGGTTGATAATAATTGAAAGGAGCTTACTGAAAAGGTGAAGGTGGATCAGAGGAAAACAAGGAAAGCATTGAAGGCCCACCTTGGCCTATCCAGAGCTAACCTAAAGTAAATTCAGACACAATTCAATTAAGTACACATGTTTTTATAATTAGTAAGCCTTAAATTCTATTTCACAATATTATAGCAAATTATAGATGAGCAGCTATGAGCTCGATATTATTTTCCATTTGTAAGATACTAGAAGTTCTTACCGAATAATACCGATTGCCCAGGTCTCACCACGAGGAGGTTGCTGCACAAGAAACCCGAAAGGAAGCCAGAAGGAATTCAATACGCTTCCTTCTGACTCCCTTTCTTACAACTACGGTTTACAATCTTACGAACTAAATTTCGCAGATCGCTAAATGATAAAGATTCCCTTTCCACAGACGGAAAAGGTCACATTACCATTTAGCGTATGTCGAGTAATTATTGTGGGGCAAAAGGTGTGAATCGGAAAAGAAGTCTCCGATCCACAGGGAATCAAGAACGAATCAGGCAGAAGGCTCTGATTCTTTCAATGAGAGAAACAAAACTGAACCAAAGTAGAAAGCTCTGGTTCAAGGGTGACGCGACGCGTACAATGCTTGCAAGCTATCTGCCGACCAGTACGGTACCCGACGTTTCCTCACAGAGAACGACGGTTAGGGACGCCTCCACCGTACGGTAGAACTACCTTTCCCAACTACCCGCCACGAGCAACGCTGACGCGACAAGGCGACGAAGAGACTTATGGACGAAGGATCCCCTGCTCCCGGCGCGAGCCACCCCAGTGTCCACATGACTTAGGCAGAAATTTTACGAAGAAAGGGTTCTACCTAGCGAGTACTGCTCCCTGACCATCATTCTCTGTGCATCCACGCCGAATATTGCAACTGGACCGGTTCAAAACTTGCAAGCAAGGTCCGACACAGCAGAAGGCTGTGTCGGAGTTAACAATCGAGTCGAGCAAAGTGAAGTTAGGTCAATAATTACTCGACATAATTACAACGACGATAGATCATCTTAATAAATAACGTACACATGCAAGTCGAGCAATTATTGGGGCAACAAAAAAAAAACTAAATGAAACAATTCTCTGAACAATAAGGGTGAATACAAATATGAAGCAGAAGGCTGAGATTCTCCGAAACGGAAAAGAAACGAATCATAACAGAAGGCTACGACTCAAATCAGTAAGCAAAATTAAACAAGTGAAACTACCACAATAGTTGCTCAGCAACCAATTCTAACTCATAACTACTCCGGAGTCTTCGTTGATGCGTAGGTTGATGCGATGTCTTCGTTCAACGATCAAGATTAGCTCTTGTATTTTAGCTGAAACAGACTAACAATAATTAGACACGATTTTTTTGACGTCTTCATCGGTTGATGTGTTGTCCTCTGTGTTGTACTCCATCTGAAGCAGACAAATTATAATTAGTCACAATTCCATAGAGGTACAAAATACAAAATCCCGTACACGAGTACGGCCTACTTAGCACTCACAAGAGTGCGAATCTACCAGCTCACGAGAGCCAAGCTGACCCCGTACACGAGTACGGCCTACCTAATATGCACAAGAGTGCGATTCTAACCGGCTCACGAGAGCCAACTAACCCCGTACACGACTGCGGCCTAACCGACAAGAAACTAACGAGAGTAGATGAAGTCAGAACTTCAATCTACTGAGGTGGCGCTTCAGGACGCCCCGGGTTCGCCAATACCCGTACTCACCCCCAGCAGTGAGCCCCTGAGGGACCTCCGTTCGGAGGAATACCAATTTTTAATCAGGTACATAAATACAAGAGGAACTTTTGAAAGTTTAGAAGTAGATATTCGATCGGGAAGATGAACAATCCCAATCAGAAATAAACCTTCCGGAATTAAGACGCAACGACCTACGAGCAGGGCCGCCTCGGGTTCGCTAATACCCGTACTCACCCACGGCCCCATCCGTGAGTGAGCCCCTGAGGGACCTATGTTCGAAGGAATACCAATTTTAAGCCAAACATAGCAATTTTCAGAAAAGGATTTTTTGAAAGTTCAGAAGTAATTTTTAATTGGAAAGATGTATAATTTTAATCAAAAATAAATATAGCGAAATTAAGACGCAACGACCTACAAGCTAGGGTCGCCCCGGGTTCGCTGATACCCGT
>CM052146.1:5477757-5631274 GCA_028454255.1 Halictus ligatus
TATAATATAATATAATATAATATAATATAATATAATATAATATAATATAATATAATATAATATAATATAACTTCAGAATACCAATGTTATGTTAAAAATATAATATAATATAATTTCAAGAAAAGAAACTTGTGAAAAATTCCGACACAAATTAAAAATGCAGAAATAATAATTGACGGCGTTTGTTAAATGAACACGTATTCCAAAACAGAAAATGTATATTTGTATTGTTACTTACAAAGAGCTGCTGAAAGTTTAGCAAGGTGAGCGGAGACGACTTTCAGGAACCACTGGCTGACCCCGAGGCAGCTTAAGGTGGACCAGGGTTGGCCAGTGATGTCCACTGCAGCTCTGGAGAATCCCTGGTCAACTCGAAGGTAGGCGAGAATAGGCCAGGGTGGGCCAGGGCAGCTCTGGAGAACCCCTCTGGTCAACTCCAAGGTCCTTCGGCCTTCTGGTCCCGGAGCACTTCCGCTCCCTCCTGAGTGCGCACCTCGACTGACGGACCGAGCGCGGCCGCCGAGATCAGGTGCGCGGTGCGCATCTCCCCCACCCCAAACTAACTTCGCTAGATTTCGATCGCCGCGATAGTAATTATTGATAAATTTTTTATTTCTGGCTGCTTAATGTTTATAATAATTTCTTTTGGCAATGGTATCAACAAGCAATCCCTTGACCATCTTGCCATCTAATTTTTTAGTAAAAATACCTAATAGAACTCGAGATACAGAGTTACTTTTTAGCCATGAATATTCGTACGCACTAATTTATCGTACGCAATTCACTGTTAAATTTATTATTTCTGGCTGTTCAATGTTTATACCAATTCCTTTAGCCAATGCTGTCGACAAGCACTCCTTGACCATCTTGCCATCTAATTATTTAGTAAAGGTAGATGATAGAATTCAAGGTACAGAATAACTTTTGAACTATGGATAAATGTACACTGATATATTTATTGTCCCTGCTTGTTTAACGATTATAAGAATTCCTCTTACCAATGATGCTAATAAAAATGGCTAATAGTACTCGAGATACAGACTAACTTTTAAAGCATGTCTTGAGCATGTCTTAAAACATGTCAAAGTAACTTTTATGCATGATTATTCGAAGTATACAAGATACTCGATTCTCATTGAGATTTCTCATTAAACTCGGTATTTCATATCGTGCGACACGAAACAGTATAATAAGGTGACTGGTGTACTCCTACATCTCGACTGTAATATTGGTTCCACAATATTAGTTCCAACCGATATGGTAGGATGTGACACAAAAATGGTAAGGGAGCTCTAGAGGGCAATCTCCCATGTATAATATGTTGTAGGGAATTTGTGAACTCAACTGAAATCTATATATATAGCTATACGATTCTACACACAACACATATACCTACTGTACAGTAGGTACAGACTACTGCGATTACTTTAAATTTAGAATTAAACTTATACTAAAAAGATATAATTATAATTATACTAAAATTGATTTGATACTGAGAAAAGTTCTTTTTCAATATTTCCTGAGCTTATTAATCGAATTTTCAATACAATTCAATTTTTTTATTATTAAATCAGCAAACGAGACACCACGGGGCACACGATCATTCATGTCATTCATGCAGCAGTGGTTTTGCCAGGAATAGTAGCGTCCAATAGCAGTAAAGATTGGAACATCAGTCACGTCCAATCACGTTTAATCACGTGATGTGCTGTGAACGTGGTGCCATCTAAGTTAATTCCCTTGTAAGTGAACTAAGCGGTCCAAGGTCATACATAAGACTTTTGTCCCTCTGGTAGTAATCAATGAGACCAGCATTCCTTCTGGTCACCTTCTTTCACTTTCTTTATAGCCACAGACAATGCATCGTACATATTTTAACTGTTAAATCCATCTGGATAATTGTTGATCATTGTTGTTGTTCCCATATACATAGAAAGAAATTCATGACATGCAAATGCATCAAGTGTCAAGGATTTATTAATATTAATTTTATTCGTTTTACGAATACAGTAGCTAATTTTTTAGACAATTGTTCGATCGAAATAAATACGATGTCAGCAAATACTTCGCACACAGAAAAGGAGTTAGATTTAAGCAATGCTGGCAGAGGTGTTTGGTTAGTCAAAGTACCCAAATACATAGCTAATAAATGGGAGAAAGCACCTGGCAATATAGAAGTTGGAAAATTAAAGATAACTAAGTAGGTTTCAGTTCTGAAATTGCTTTGTTAAATCTTATTAATTTGATGAGAATGCTAAATTTCATGAGTCTGGTTTATGTTAGAAATCCTGGTCAAAAAGCAGAAGTGTCTCTCAAACTGTCAGAAGCGGTTTTAGCTTTGAAGGAGCCAGGAGAGGAAGAAATCCCGAAACAACATAGATTGGACGTGACAACTGTAACTAAACAAATGTTAGGTGTATTTTCACATGTCACACGTAAGTCACTAAACTTGATTTCTAATACCTTTTGTTCAAATATGTATTCCTAAATGGTACATCTTTTCGCAGCATCAAATAATTCAGATTCCATTGTTCCTGAAACAGAGAAACTTTATATGGAAGGGAGAATTGTACAGAAATTAGAATGTCGACCATATGGTAGTGATTTTATTATACAATACTTATGCGCTCTTAATGTTAAAGGGCATGTTATTCATATATTTGTTTTATTTTCAGCTGATAATTGTTATATGAAATTAAAATTACAAAGTATCAAAAGAGCTTCTGTGCCACAGAGACAAGTTCAGCAATTGGATAGAGTAGTTCAAAATTTCAAACCTGTTTCTGACCACAAACACAATGTCAGTATTTTATTTGTAGTAGTTCGTATAGTATATTTACTTTTATATTAATGTAATTATGTGGTTTATAGATTGAATACGCAGAGAAGAAGAAGGCTGAAGGCAAAAAGATGCGAGATGACAAGGATGCAGTATTAGATATGTTGTTTGCTGCCTTTGAGAAACATCAGTATTATAATATAAGAGATCTTGTAAAAATTACGAGACAGCCAATTGTTAGTTTATTTTACGTAGTTGAACATTGCTACATGTATGTGTGTACAGGGTATTACCTCTAACACGTTGTACGATTTTTCACCCACTTACAGCCATCTGACAAAAAAAGTTTAGAACAAGAGGTGTAGAGTATGGAGTATACAATAAATATCAGTAAAAACATTACAGGAACAGTTTGTTTTCGTGGCGAAATCGTGCGTCGCATTAGAGGTAACACGTATATATATGTTTTTTGTAAATATTAATTTTTATTTTTCAGGTATATCTGAAGGAAATATTAAATGAAGTATGTAATTATAATCTAAAAAATCCTCATAGAAATATGTGGGAGTTGAAACCGGAATACAGACATTACAAGGATGAGGATAGAGCTGCTGAGAATGCTCAAAAGAAAGATGATTCTGATGATGATTAATTTATGGTACTTGTACATACATTTTTTCACACATTTGATTAATTGAAACATAGGCGAAAATAGAATATTTTATATAATCTTGAAATCAAGGCTGTGCAGGATATATATAATTCTGACAATTTTTTGAAATTTTACATACTTACAATTATTTTTCTCTGGGTTGTACAAAATTTTTGGTAGACGTTATGATTGTAACAATTTATTCCTTTACTTTCTCCTGTTAAATACATACAATTTCCAATAGAAAGAACTTACTCTACCATGGTAATAGTATAAATCATTTATTGTTACATAAGTGAAAATTGTAAATTTATAAAATGTGTATTTATATTTCATAAGAAAATGGATTGTATAGTTTCAATACATCTGTAGATGTTACATGATTTTTTAATATTGCTTAGATTGTGCATGAACAACAACATATTCATTAAAATGTGTTAAACACAAATTTTATTTGTTGATTTGAAAAATAAATTGACATTTTTTCCATAAACAAAGCAGTCTGGAATAATAATTTAAAAAGGCTACTTTCGAAATCAGAATTAAATAGGAGACTGTCACTTAATAAGATATTAAGCACTCTTCCTGTATATGTAACAAAGTTAAGAAAGTACTAGTTCGCAAAAATTGACTAGAGTTGATTGCACACTGTCTTCAACTGTTATATCAAAATAGTATGTAAGTACAATATTTTCTACGTACTTTTTTACAATATATATATAGTAAAAATGAGAGGAATAATTTTTTCGACATGTACAAAAATATCACGGAAGAAATCGCAAATTATGCATTAATATAAAAAATATTATACATATAAATCAATCCTATTTTCTATTGTTTATAATAATGTAACCTATGGAATGCCTTACTATGCAAAAGGTACACAGTCTATTGATAAAAATACAAGATTCTATATAAATGGTCTATTGTATAAATTACTAATGCAACTTCATGGCTATTACTTATATCTACTGGTACATCATCAAAGATTAATAAGTTACTCACTTTAAACTGAGAAGCATGTAAAAGTGTTATTCAACTAATGATCCTTTTGCTGTGCTATGATCTTACTAAATATGAAAACTATACTTATTGGATTTAATATTGATATATGATAGCCTTTTGTACAGAACCAGTGCCACATGTATTCGCTTGTTGCTGTATCGGATTACTTCCTTTAAACGTTTACGAAAGCTTGGAACATTAACATCGGATGACATCCACATAAAACCTTAATTCCGATTTTTTCATTTGCTGGAATGAATACGACCGATCCTCTGTACAGGACTTTCGATGGTGAAATCTCACCTTTCCCGTTTATAATAATTAAAATACTAGCTGTACTTCTAGGAATGATATCGTAAGAAGACATTCCTGGTGGTATCTAAAATGTATATGCATAACAATACATATATAGAAGCCTAACAAAAATTACTAATACAAAATCCTATTATAGAAAAACCCACTGTAATTTTAGCAACTGCAAAGTCCAACACAGGAGGACGAAACACTTCCGTGCAATTGTCTTCGCGAGAAGGTTGAAATTTTTTCGCGGAAACGGGTTCACAGGTGTATGTTAACATTTCGATCAATGTTGGTACATCTTTCAATTTAGGCGTCAATCCTGCACGTACTACATTATCAGAACATGCCATACATTCTATACAATCTGAAAATATACTTTTAAAGCTATATGCAACAGTAAATACGTGATGTACAATGTATGATCAAATATTTACCACCGGACAGATATGCATGGGGTTCATTTGAACCAAGATAAATAGCTTCGCCAGGCTGCATTACTATAAAATTAAAAAAATAAATGCCAAAACATCCAACATCTCCTGGATAATCCAAGTATAGTCTTTCTAACAAGCTAGCGTATAAAGACTGTCGTATAGACTCGTCTAAAATAAAAGAATTTGGTTGATTACAAGGCTTAACCAAACGGGACGGTTAAAGTTACCTGAATTAGATAATCTATCCAATAACTTTCTAAGGTGTAATTCTACTAAATCAGGATCACAGGTCATGAGACTATGGAAACATGTTTTCAAAGCTCTGCTAATGTTCGCTTCATCGGTAGCCATAAATTTAAATACTTTATCTTCTCCTATTATAGCACGCAACTCTGGAAGATCTTTCAAAAATTCTTTTATCTCCCTAACTGGACGGAAGCCACAGAGAGCTTCGAATGGAGTCAAAGCTATTGCAAGCTCAGGCTTGTGATTTGCATCTTTATAAATATTAGGATATTGTTGGTGTAATTCTTTTGCTTTTTCCTAGAATTGTATATTACATTCAACAATACAGTACACAAAGTAAATATTGTTTTGGTAAAAATATATACCTTATTTGGATGGACCTGAATTGACAATGCTTTGTTCACAGATAAAACCTTAAAAAGAAATGGTAAATGTTCTCCGAATATCTTTTTAACATCACTGCCCAAAACATTGCTATTTTCTTTGATATATTTTTGCAAAGACATATTTAAATCCTTCATATATGAAGGGCCATTGGGGTGTGTACCCATCCATAGCTCAGCATATGGTGTTTTCTCTTCCAACGTGAATTCCGAATTAGCAGATTTAACTAATGCTGCAACGGTGCTATCTATTCCATGCCTTCCCCAATCATAAGTTTGTATTTGACATTTAAGTTCCATTCTAGAAATTTATCTGCAGTAGGTTATTGATATATTAAATTTTTTATATACAAAAAGGAAACAAAAATTTTAAATTGCACACTCATCTGTTTTCACAAAAATATTGTTACATATGTTTCTGATAAAAATATTTAATACAGTCATGTCTTTAATTTAGAAACATATGCTTACAATTCCTTATAATGAATGTTTATACGTACGAAACCGAAAACGTGGACGACGTTGACAGCTATCTACTTTGCTAACGTTTACACAAAAATAAGGCAGGTGGAGAACAGATTGTGTCCTTATATACGTTTCTTATCAATCCTACTGATAACACCTGCAATAATTCGTTTACATAAATGATGTTAAAACTTTGGTATTTCATTTTGCTTTTTTTTTATTTTTTATGGACTACATTGATTTCCTAATTATTTCGTAATTTTAATGCATTCCTTTTCACGTTTTTTCATTTAATTTGTGAGTATAGTAGTGCCGCGAAAAGTATGAGAATGTCCTACTCATCATGCAGGACAACATATGCTTTGCACTTTACAACCAGAGAAGATATCCTCTCTGTTACAACGTTACAACACAACATTGTTGGATGTTTCATTCCGATTTGATTCTTCAGAATATCGATTGTGGGCAAAGAGATCGATCTTTTTAATCGATTCTCCACATCTCGATCTTTTCGGAAAATCGATTTTTGCTGAAGAATCGATCTGAAAAGAATCGACCTTTTTCTGTCCAATAGCGTTCTTTCATGTAGGAATGTTCGATTGTTCCGCAAAGAATCGATTCTCAGCAATAACCGAATCGTTGGTACATGAAAGAGTCCTATTGGGCAGTATGTTCTTACTAACGCTACTAAAAAAAAAAGAGGGCAAAATTGATTCTTTGACTATATACATATAAAAATGTAGCTTTTTCAATCACTTTCTAGTGATATTTTAATATTAATAACTGAGCGACACATAATTTGTTACAGATTGATATCTTTATATTTTTACAGAAATTAAATTTATACATGTTATCGATTGCTTTGTGCAGTCGAAGCGAGCTCATAACGTGTGATAGTTCTGTCATAATGCATCGTTTATAATAAAAATAGTGGACAGAATTTCCTTGTATTCTCTTCAATAAATAGACGACACCAATTTCGTTTGAGTTTAAATGGCAGAATTGGAAAATAAAATTAAAGCAATCAATAATTTCATCTTTATTCAATTATAGCAGCGAGTTTTTAAAGTGTTCCAAAAGTTAACTACTAATGAGAAGCTTCAACACTTCTTGGTTGCGTAACGGAAGTATCCTTCTCTATACATTTTGTATTCTATGGCAATCTCGAACTCGAACTCGTTTCGAGATTTCCAGGCTCTTTCACGTCCGGCGTGTTCCGTGGCAGTACGCGTGCTGAGAAGGTATCGTAATATTTTAATATTTTTAAGTGATACATTAATAATTAAGTAAAAACGTTGCTAAATTATTTCTAAATATCCCTTCAGACGCAGATTCAATTAACCACAAAAATGGTAGCCAAGAAGAAGCAGGTAAATAATTTCTTCTACTGCACGTGTTTCGTTCACTTTCCTAAGCACATTTTAAATTCCATTATTTATTCGTAATGTTATGTAGTAATATGTAGCATAAAATGTATTTACATCGAAAAGTAATAAGCATGGTATTTTATAATTTTGTTCAGAAGTAATCGGCTTTATTACGTTATTTTAATTTGAGGGTTAGTTTTCAAGGAAAAAGGCGTTAAGATTTACTTCTGTGTTGCACAATGATTTCATGAATTCTTTTTCGATTCAACAGAAGAAGTCCCAGGATGGTATCAACGCCAGATTGGCCTTGGTTATGAAGTCAGGAAAGTGCGTCCTGGGCTACAAACAGACATTGAAGTCCCTTCGGCAAGGCAAAGCGAAATTGGTCATCATTGCCAACAACACACCTCCTCTAAGGTGAGACTGAGATGTAGTACTCCCCCAAAAATAATGAAACTGTTAGAAAAGTTTGAAATTAGACCTACAACTTTTAATAGTCATATTCAACATATTTTACATTTTGGATGATAATTCATGTATAAGTCATGGGAGTTCTACGGAGTAGTCTCACGTCTCTGCTCGTAAGTGCAGAGACAATTTATGTATAAAATAATGGATCAGTGTCTGTAAATTTTTGTATTTTTCTTTTATCAGGAAATCTGAGATCGAATATTATGCCATGTTGGCCAAGACCGGTGTACACCACTATATGGGGAACAACATAGAATTAGGTACTGCTTGTGGAAAATACTTCAGGGTATGTACCCTTTCTATCACGGATCCTGGAAATTCTGACATCATCAAATCTATGCCCATGGGTGATCAGGCGTAAATGTATATTTTTTACTTAATAAAAATATAAAAAAACCTATATCAATTTTTACTTAGTACCCTAATAGTCGGAACTAATGGTAAGGAAACTAGAGCTCCGCGGACGTGAGACAAAAAAGTACATTGGATGTTTGAGCTACTTCTGTACCTTATGCATTTCATGTGGACTGCGCGTCGGTAAGCATGTTATCGCACAAGGTAACGTTCAGTAATTGTCGTGGATAATTGCGCATAGCAACAATTAAAAGGACACAACATTCTTTTGTTTGTTCCATTATTTATGGTATCCCCGATAAGAGATTTCAAATTCTATCATCAACAGCGCCGTTGAAGAATATTTGTTTCACAATATTAGTTCTGCTCGATACGATAGGATGTGACACGGAATGGTAAGGGGGCTCTAGAGCTCCCCGAACGTGAGACAGAAAAATACACTGGGTGATTGGTCTGCTTCTATACCTCGTTTGCGATTATACGAAGCAGTTTGTGATCCGTGGTAATGTCGCTCGAAGCATGGGTTGGAGCTAGTTTCAATTCATGTCACGGACCACAAAAATGAGATGGGTTCTGTTCCATGCTAAAGTTCATGTAGGTTCTGTTGCATGCTAAAGTTGTAGGAAAACCCCGGGTGAGAGTACTCTCATTTCCTCTCTAATTCTACCATACTAAATGTTCAGCTATTAGTTTTATATTATCCACTACTTGTAAGATACTATACTATAAGTTACAATTAAATGTTATAAACACTGAAATAAACGGAGCAGGAAAAGTAAGGAAATTAAGAAAGGATCTAAGGTAGGAAACACAGGAAGGATCTTGTGTAGAATGGATCCCTTTTATCCCTTAGACGCAAGGATCTTGTTTGAAAAGGGATCTAAGTTTGAAAAGAGATTAGGGAAGGGAAGCCAGTGGATTTCTTTGAGAAGAAACATAAAGCCTATTTTAATCCATCAAATATACTTTCTATTTACCTCTAATATACGAATAAAAATAAATAATTATATAAAATAATTCCATATTCATCAAGTAATTTTTATTAATCTTTTCTTCTTTATGTAGTTTATGCCGTATATGCATTCGACATTAAAATAGAATCTTAAAAAATTGAAAAAAAATTAGTACATATTAATATTTTCACACTTTCATGGAATAGATATTTAATAAAATATTTTAATATACGGGAATCGTTCGAAGTTTGGTTTACAATGATTTAAAAAATCCTAGTACATACATATACTTGATTTTGACCTACAATTTACTTGTGAAGTAAAAGTATAATTGGAGACGCGAGAGTGAGAAACCGAGATCAAAGAAGACCCGACAGATTACGCTATCTGGCGGGATGCTGCGAAACCACGAGTTTGCGAACGGAGCAATGGCGTAGGCGGCGATCCATGTGATAAATTAATTTTTATAGCTTCGTGGGTGGCGGCTCTTTCTATTGGTCGCTGATCGGGCGCCTCCCACTTCGAACGATGTAACCTTCTCCTGGTTTATTCCACTCAGCTGTGATACCACGATATTGTATACCATTTGTCTCGTTTTCAATGAGCTGGCAAGGGAACGGCGGATGGGTGTAATTGAAATACATTCGCGGATCTCCGATCCTCAACAAAGGCGCAGCCTGCACGATGCGATTTTTAATAATGCGTCGCGCCGTACCGTCGCTTACGTTTTACAACACTACTCGGCCCGATGAACACTCCAACATAATTACATAAGGCTCGGAGTAACATAGAGCCGAGATAGCTTACGTCTTTTTACAGTTAAATACTTGCCGCATCACTTGGAAATTTTGTTGTTGGTTTTCGCGAGGTTGTTCGCTCATTTAGAGATTACGATACTGCCAGTGCACTTCTCATATTAACCCTCTGACGCACACTGTGGGACCCTTGACAAAAATTATTTCACTTAATACCTTAAATATATTCGCCTGATTTGTTTCTAGCAGTAATGGATCACCATTTTTCTATTTTCTGAAGGAAATGTTCAATCATATAAATAATTAAGTATTTTCACCAAAGAACGAAGTATTAAAATAAAATATGCATCTGCATCTGCTAGGCTAAGCTAGGCTAGACTATTTCACCGGAATTATGTTGTCATAAAGGTTCGTTATTGTCTGCAAATAATATTCTACTATATTCACAAATAGCATTTCAATATAATTTGTACAATTTTCCATATGTACTGGGAACGTTGTCCCTTGTCCAAGCATTGAGATCACCGAGCAGATAAGCAAGCGTTGAAGTCTCCAACAGCATAACTGCGATACCGAGCTGCTATGTCAGCTGTTTCTCAAATTGTATGTATGCAGTACATACGTAGTTATGTATGTATTATGATATTTTTTTTGCTGCCCAAATTCACTTTAAGGGGGTGAAATCGACCCTTTAAAAAATTTGGCTATTATTCAATTTTCCGTTATAACTCGCAAACTATAAGGGATAGGAAAAAAGTTTCCAGACAAAAGTCGTTCTCTTTAATGTGGTCTATTGTCTGGCAAAACAATTATCAATTGTTTATATCATTGAAGTGAATTTGGGCAGGAAAAAGTCGTGTATTACACAGCTACGTATGCACTACGTATTAAGAGTGGGGATGGGTCGTGTTTTATTTACTGTAAAACCGATCGGGACAGATATTTATTATAAAAAGGTTTCCATGTTCAATTATAGGAAGCTGATAATCACCGTTTCCCAGTAAGTCATAGATACAAATACTGTTTTCGCGATAATTCTACTGGCCGTTCATTATTCGCAGTTTTATTGCCGAGGAAATTCGCGTAAAAGTGCGAAAGGCTAGGAACGAGGCAGTAAATGAGGTTTTGCTCGATCACAATCGCGCGTTCGCGGCGGCGGTCCGTGCGGGCTGGTGCTGGCGAACGGCGACGTAAGAAAAAGGCCTTGGCCAATAAAATATCGTGATAAACGACACGGCAGCGCTTTCCACGATTACGTTTACGAGTCGGAGGGCTGCTATACTTACGCGAATCACCGCGCCGAGGGGAGGAGAAGCGTGTCCCATCGCGGCGAGTTTAATAGTGGGCCGCTTTTCCGCACGTGCTTCGGCATTTGACGCCAGGGAAATCGCGGCGTCCGGTTGAACGACTCATTAAATATAGATGGTTATCTTGATACTTACGCCGGCACCGACCCCAGGAAAATGTACTCCGGCAGAGTTTTATGAACCGTCGACTTGTTACAAAGGTTAGGAAATGTTTTCGCCGCCGCCGCCGCCGTGGAAAGTTTATAATTTTCATTGCCCGGTCATGGGTTCGTGTTTCACGGTTCAAACGTTTCGACTAGCCGGCGCGGTGGTTGTAGTCCCGCAATCAACACGGCGCAAAAAGACGTATACACGCGTCAACCGTTTTTATTGGAGAGATTTGTCACTGTTCCGCACTCCACGGACAGCTTCCATGCTGTTTTTTCCACCCTAGCGAAAAAATGTCTGCCGGGTATAAACTACGCGTCATCGCCTCGCCGGGTTGGCTTCCGCTTGAAAGAAAAGTCACGGATTATCGTGTAACGACAGCCTTGTATCAGATAACGGAAACATTAATACCGAATCCGCTGAAAAGAGGATAATGTTCGCATAACCAGAAAATTATTAACGGAGACTTCTGTAAGTTCTGGCCGTATCTGTCGTTGCAGATCCTCTACGGATTTGTGGATTTAAGAGAAAGTCGAAAGAAGGAAGTGACGCGCAGAGAATACTAATTTCAGCGAATATTTAAGGATTATATCTACTCCTGTTAACGCATAATCAACTACGTATTTAAATGATAATCAAGGATGCAAAGACCGTGTCAACCATCGCTGTCAAGACCTGCGTCGAAATGAACTTCGTATTTTATTGAAACTGGTACTTGTTTATCGATCCTTCGTACATTTGCTTACAATCTGTGAGAGCGTTATAAACGTTACAAATTTTTAACATTGTTCGTCATCTCCAGGATTTCACATTTCTCAATTTCTCTAATTACCTACAAAAAAGTCTTCAACTCTCGACTATCAAATAACAAATGCATCGAGTTACAAGTCAGTCATAAGGAGTCATAAGGAGTTTCACTCGAAAAGCCTACGAGGCTCCTAACAAATTTCGTTTGTAAGTGACAAGGGTTCAATCATTTAGATGGCATCAATTACACTCATTGCTAATGGTTGCACTCTTAAAAAATTTAGAAGTTGGATCTTTTGTTATTTGAACTGCATACATCTTTTAAAGATTTCTCAGAACCATGAATTAAAATTATGGAATTCTGCTGGCGTCAAGCATTGGTCACAAGAAAACGAAAGCGAATATACGAAAATGGAGTTTACCATATTATAATACAATTAACTCTGCTTCAAATGATATCAATTTTTTTTCTAATTTACGACGTTACGAAAATCGATTTTTGAGATCGATGTCGGATCACATCGTGGTCGATAAGTAGGAAAACTGGGATAAAAAGAACAGTATTTTTCTGATCAGTATTTTTCGTTTGAATTTAATTTATAACTAAGAAAATTCAAATGATTGACAATTATTTCAACTTGAACAATTATGTTTCTCTCCCACCAAACTGAGTGTGTTCCGAATTGTTTAAGAAACTGAAAATATGACTTCAAAGTAGTATAATAGCAAAAAATTATTTAGAAAACAGATGTAATTCGTAATATAGCCTATAATTTGAATACTTGTGTAGAACTTATTTGGAACCTATTCTTTCTTATTGCATATATACCACTTGTGGTATGTTGAGATTTACGGGCTGAAAGTCATATATATATATATATATATATAGAGAGAGAGAGAGAGAGAATGATAAAATTAAAATACACTTTTGAGACAGTAAACTTCAATTTTCAAGGAGCGTGAGCATAGAACCCGTTATAACTCAGACGTTTATGCAATTTACAACTTTTGCACACGAATATTAAGAAAGTCGAATCAAAGAAAATCTGATTTTCCGTGGCGGTAGCCTTTCTAGATCTGTAGTAAATTAAAGTCGTTTAATCTACGAAGATTAACAGGTGCGTTCGATGTCATTATTCGCGAGCAAGTGAAGTATTCGAGTGATACCGGTTTTTGTCCCACTTTTCAGGAAAATCGACCACTCTGGATCGTTTCGACAAACAGCGCGTCGTCCGCGTCGTCGGCGGGAGGCGCGTTTGCGAGCAGGTTGTGTGTACGAAGCGGAACGTCGCGTCGAGCGTATCCTGGGATCGCTCGCGCGACTACGCACACTGTGCACACGGAAAGGGAGACGAAGACGCGCTTACGCTTGAGATGAATGCTGCTTGCGGGGAGAGATCGACAAGCTCGGCCGAAGGCCAAGGGAGGCGGACGAAGCCTCGGACGAAGCAGCAGCAGATGAAGAAGAAGAAGAAGAGGAACAGTTGCGGAGGAAGAAGAGGACCACGACGACTACGATGACCACGATGACGACGACGACGGCGAAGGCGAAGAAGAAGAGGAAGCGGAGAAGAAGGAAGCAACAGAGGGAGAGGCAGAGGAAGAAGAGGATCTACGTAGCGAGAAGGAGAGGGATCGAGGTGGGGGGGGGGGGGGGGCGATCGAGAGAAGGCCGCGGTAGTCTTTCTCGGTCGACTAGGTAAGATAAGGACAAGGCGGACAAACGGACTGACGAAGGTGGCCGAGGTAGGGGATACTCAGTCTTGCGGCCACGTGCTACACGAGCGCACGCCCCGAGCCGGCCGGTGGTCCATCCACGTCTCCGTCTTCTTCTTCTTCGTCCCGTTTTGTCCCACGCTTCCCGGTTCCTCCTTCTCCCTTCCATTCTTCTTTTGTACACCGACCAGTGTTCCTCTCTCTGCTCCTTTTTTTCCCTTCCTCTCTCTCTTTTTCTTCCTCTCGCTCTCCTCTTCTCTGGTCTCCGCGCGCTTCCGACCGCCCGCTTCCCACCCGAACGTGTGTTCCTTTGCGCGATTCCGCCGCGCGCAAAGCGGATTCCGTGGACGCCGCTCGAGCGCGTCTCGCGGCCCGGGAAATCGCGGGTACGCGGCTGTTCCGCTGTTTCGAGGCCACGTTTCCGACGTGAAAAGGATGCTGGTGTGCTCGCATGCTGCTCGAACAACAGCCGAACCTCGTTGGTGCGTCGTCTTTTCCACGGGATCGAACGCAGAATCGCTGGGACCGCGAATGAACTCTCTCCCGAGTTCCTGTGTCTCGCAAAGTGTCCCGGTCCCACGGAAGAGAGCAATCGGGATCTCATGTCAATCGGGATAACATGTCCGTTCCGAGCGGACCAGTTCTCCACTGATTCTTGTGGACACAGTGTCACGTCGTACCCGTAGTTGAAATACTGAAATTGATCGACAGTGTTCTACGAATAAGTGATTTTCACACGCATTGTGCGCCGATGGTTGATCTGCTCCTGGAATAGTTTGATCAGCGTGAACACTTGACAGTGGTCCCTGAAAATCTCTGGAGTTCGATAGATTTTTTGAAGTTCGGAGTGCGAAGTGTACAGTGTGGATTCGATGGAATGATCGGTAGCCTGAATTTGTTTAAGGAAGATATGTCAGTAGGCGGGGAACCTCGATTGTCGTCTGATCACGAAAGGTAAATAGCTAGCCTGCAACGGGTGGGTGGATGATACAAGAATTTTTTAATTCAATAAGTGTAAATATGTGCAGAAGCACAAATCCTCGTCTTATGTCATTTACCGTTGGTGCACACTCTTCGGGATATCAAATATTTCAGTTAATATCTGATAGATCTTCCAGGAAAAGCACTAAATCTCCAGTTTCCATCGATCGACGCGTACTTTTTGAAGTCTTGCATAAGTGTCAGCCACCGAGTATCTGACGTTTGAGGGGAAGCATTAAAAGCGCGTTCCTAAATCTCCGGTTTCCATCGTTTACCATTACTTACGTCTTTTGAAGTGAGAAATACGTGACTATGTCAGCCACTGGATATCCAGTTGGTCGCGGATAAGGAACGGACTAGCCGTGGACCAGAATCCGAGGAATGTCGACGGGATTTCTTGGGAATCGTCGAACAACCAGATCCGCGGTTTCGTGGCTAGTTTAACGAGGCAGTTAGCCGCTGGCTACGCAGGCCGTACGAAAAACCAATTCGAATTTCTCTCTCTCTCTCTCTCTCTCTCTCTCTCTGCCTCCCCCTCTCTCCTTCCGTCTTTCTTTCGCACCGATTCGCGGCGCCGACGATTAATTTGTCACGACGTCCGGGCACAACAATTTCAACTGTCTGCAGTCGGTGCCATGATATCCGTGTGACGTGCCGCTCACAACCGGTTCATTAATGCTGCAGCCGCTCGTCACTCATTGGCTGCCACGGGTTGCCAGCGATCGTGATGTTTGCGATAGAAAAAAAAAGAACAGGAGGTGAGACGATCGGAAAGGTGGGAGAGGGGGGGGGCGATAGGGAGAAAAAGAAGGGAAGAGAACCGACAACGTGCCGCACCGCTCCGGAATGATACTTTTGACACGAGTGTTTCACCTTTCAATCATTATTATTGCGAACGCCGATCGCCTCGGAGGACGACCCCCGGTGCCCGGTCCGGACGAGTTGACGGACAATTAGGATATTAATGATGCGTGACGGCGGCCTGGGAAAGTCGACAAAAAAAAACCTACGCGGGCCGCGGGCATCGATGCTCGCGCCTCGACAATGTAGGTATACACTCGATTTCTTCTTTTCGCTGGTGCGACGCGGCGCTTCGTGTTCCGACGATCGACGATCGGCCCGGCTATTTTTCGAGAGAAATCGAACCGGGCACAGTAGGATGATTGTCTCGAGTATTTGCCTCAAATATTTGCTCGATCGTTAGAGCAACTCGGAAGAAGCCTAATTTTCGGGAGGACCGCCCCCGGGATTAGCTTCCTCTTCGTTCAATTCGATTTGCAAATAACCTCGTTGACATTCAAACTCGTCTGAGTGGAATGCCTAAGTGTGTATACGCGGTTCTTTTTGCCCTGTCGATGCCAAAAAAAAAACAAATTTAACCCTTAGCAGTCGAATTGCGACTGTGGGGTGTCGCTGAAAATTGCTGTATCATTATTCAAAATATTTTTGACATTATTAACCTTCAACGGTCCGGAAGTATTTCAAGTTCACTTCCCACCGGGTCCAAGCGGAACAGGGATAACAAGCGGAAACAAATTCACAGAAGTGACCTGGCACAATGCTTAACGCGTTCAGTATGTAAATATAACAACAATAAGAGTGATGAAAATAATAAAATGATTTTTGCCGCTATATACACGGTATTGGAGCCAGTAAGTAAAAGTGCCATGCCGCTTGTATGGCGGCATTGGTCCGTTAAGGGCTAAATTTGTTTGGGTTTAATAAATTATTAAACATGTGAGTATCGTACGAGTAAATTCCACCATTTTCGTATGTATAGTATGAAAAAAAAAATATTTGGAAGGGGGAAATATTCTGGGTCGGGGGAAATGTTTCCTTTTGGAGTTGAAATAGCTTCGAGTGCAACGGGCTAAATGGTTTTATTAATCCATTTGCATCATAAGGAAATATGAAAAGAAGGCCTTAGTCACCACAATTTATCACCGCAAAAGAACTTCATATTTCAGCATTATAAGAAAAAATAAATTGAGCGTATATATACGCTCTGGTGATAGTGACCAGGAAAATTGAGCGTATATATACGCTAATGGTGCAAATGGGTTAACAACTTAGCAATTTAACAACTTAACAATTTAAGTTGCAAATTAGCTATTTAGCAACCGTACGCTGCCACCAGTGACTTCCCTCGACGGCTCGCTTTATCTCGCGATTGATTGTCAAAATGTTCAAGCTTATTGCAACTGTAATTTTACTTTAATGTAAGCGCAAGGAAATGTATAGCGACGAGTAACTTTGATACTACTCGGAGCTTAAACTTGAATCACAACTGTATTATAGACGGAATATTTTCATCGCGTCGAAGTTGATTGCAGATTTGACGCATTCGTGACAGAAATGAGTAAATCAAATGCGGAACAGTGAGAACAATTGAAGGATTTTAAAATACTGCGGTGTTGTTTTCAACTCCATAAAGTAATTAACGCTAGCACTCCCAAGCCTTGAGCCGTCACGCTCAACTTCATAAACCTTTTCCGTTGCATTTAGATGTACATTTATAAAATAGAAACTAGATATAATTTTCCTCTCTCAGAATGAATATTCACGTCTGACTGCGTTGAATTCTTGACTGCAACTGAAAATACTGCATCGTTCCTTGCCAAACAGTTCTGTGATTCGATTATTAGTTCTGGGATTATTTTTGTCATTCTTTGGAGCTAAAAGGAGCTTTGGGGACAGCTTCGCGTCATTGCTGCTGTACTGACGCCGCGATGCGTTGTCCGGTTTTTCCATGCTATGCAATCTTTTCCTAGAGCAGCGGGACTTCGGAGTATTAAACTTAAATGTGCAAACGACAATAGATAATTTTTTGGGAATTTTTCACTGAAGAAAAATGGTCCTTTAAAGTTTTCCAATCTGTAGGTTAGCAATCTGTAGGGCTAGCTCCTCCCCCTTGGGAGTGAACAACAATTTCTTGCACCATCATTACAGGGCAGTGGCTAACTCTACTCTCCTGGGTCCTGCGATGTCGGAAGCCAAATTGTCGTAGAACTCGCTCGAATCTTCGCGTTTTCTCGCGTTTTCTGATTCGCTATTGTCGCGCCGGGAAGAGAGGAGCTTGTTCATCGAGAATCCCTCTCGAGCCTGAAGTTTCAATTCAGGTGTTCGGGCTGGCGGCGTGCGGGCGGAATAACTCGCTGTCGTCAGGGCTTCGTCTTCAGTTTCTATGTAGGATCGCGGTGCGTGCTGCTAATCCAGTCTCCTGAAGAGTGACGCGATGTATTACGTTTGCATACACGGGCGTATAACGCGCGCTCGAGCGCAGGTAAAAGAGCGATTATTTCAAGGACTGCAAACTTGTTGCGGCCGCGCGGCAACGATGCGCGCGGCGCCTTCTCCCCGTTTTCTCGGCGGTTTCGCGGCCGGTCGGCTCGAAAATATCGACGAGGGAATATAATAGTGCTCGCGGCAGTTACGTGCGTTCGCGTCTTCCCCCTTTCCGTTCCCTCCCCCTGTTGTTGTCGTCTAACGTCGCGGACACGCAGGCAGCTCCCGACGATGAGCGATTCGCCGCGGCCGTCGGGTCTGTTAATTGCAGAATTTCGAGAATCACCGAAGGATCCCGATCATACGATTTCCCGCGGACGTCCCGAGGGGCGTGTCGCTGGTCGGGCTAGCCATTTAGGAGCCCCGGCACCGTTTACGACTCAATTCCGGCCCCGGTAATGGGACTTTATCGGTTTAAAAAACTAGTTTCGGCGCGAAAACTCTCTAGCCACTTACGCAAGCCGGCGATTCGATAATAAATATTAATACCGTAATTGCGCCGAAACTCTCGGAAACCGGTACCATCCGAGGAGCCTCCATTTGGAGGATTTTGCGGGACCCGAGAGCCTTGGTGATACATAACGTTTATCTGAACGGTTTAATACCGAAATTAATTCTCGATGGGACCAGTCCGCGTTCCTTTATCGAGTCAACCTTTTAAAAGTCTTTCGTTTCACTGTTATTAAGTTAAGATAGTACATCCTTTTTTTTGCTTTTTCAAAGTTTCCTGTGGACCGATCTTATTCTCTGATCGGTGCGGGCGTAGAAGTTCGTATGTCCCATCCTGAAGAGTCGCGTTTGCCCGCAGGAATGGCGATTTATAGGATCCGCGGTGGCGAGCGGACGATACATTCAACCGAACCGGTCTTCCGCGGGTACACGACTGTTAATTAATTTGTCATTATTTAAGGAAGACATCCCGCGATAAAATTTACAGACGTCACGGCGAACGACGAGCCTCCTCGTATTTCTCGCCTGTCGGTCATCCTTCACACGTATCGATGCCCACCGAACAAATGGAACCCGGCGGAGACGGGACAAAAAAAGGAGAACACTTCTTCCCGGTTCATTCATCATTTGACGATCGAACTTCGTCGCGATCGATGCAGATAAACGAGCATCCACCGTTTTACATTCGATTAAATATGAGTGACATCTCGAAAACACGAGGAGTCGTTCATTTTGAATAGTGCGAACAGCTATTGCAGATATTGCCTTATCGTTCACTGAAATCACAAAAATCAAACAAATATTCTACACGAAATAACTACAAATTTAACTGTCACATATTTCTTAGAAACAATTGAACAAACGATTTACGGTGAATTCATTTTCGTTTTACGCTCCAGTTTCACCAATTGTGCTTGATTCACTATCTCACAGTGATAGATCAATAACATATTTGACAGTAGCGCAAACAGAAAATCGAATGTTCATCCCCGGATCATGTAAAAAGATTAAATTAATCAATTCAGGCACGGTTTTTATTTTTCCCTTGTGTAGTTCGTTTTTTTTTTAAGTGATTTCTGTAAGGTTCTGTCTGTTAAGGGCGGCACGGAGATAATTCTCTGAGCATGACCGGTTCGTGCGAAACAATTTCGCGTGCCGGACAAGTTCCGAACAAAATGGTGGCGTGCAAAGGGCGGCGCTTATTATTTCGAACGCATCAAAAACGGAACCTCGTTACTCGGAAGCGGACACGTTTACACGCGTCGGGATTTACCAGGCGTACACGGGTTCGGTTCCCGCGCGCGGATGAAATTAATACGTGGTCGGCGCCGTAATTAGCGCTCGTATTTATGCGCCTCTTGCGAGGCGGGCTCCGTTAACATGGTAATGGCGTTACACCGCTGTAAACACGACATGTTATCTCGACCGATTCCGGCGAAATCCGCGCAAGAAATGGCGGATTCTGAACACCTCGGTTTTTCGGGGGAGTTACCTGCAAAATCGATTGAAATTCTCACCTGTTAATTAATTTCCGTAAAAGTCCTCGGAGGCGTACGATCAGAGGATAATTTTTAAAGAATAATTTTGTTAGAACTGCGTCTTCGCTTGCGAGAAAAATTACCAACATTTTCTTTTCTAACAGAATGCATAGACTCTTCAATTATTGCCGAATGAAATACGTATTTTAGATCTTTTAAGTGCTTCCTTTTGCATGGGTTTGTATTAAACTTGAAATTATCCATCAGTGGCCAAATTAGGTTTTCAAGATTATATTTAATAATAAACCTATTACATGACCTGTGCTTCGATTTTTACATTATTGAGATTATAAATTATGATTATAAATTATATTATTAATCGTACAGAATGTCAAGAAATTAAATTTTACCATTTTTGCAAGGACCAAACACACATCGCCTTTAATGTTAAGTTTAGTGTTAAATTAAGGAGACCCAACAGTAGCCCAAACAGTTGTGTTTGTCTATAATGCAATTAGGCTTTATTCAAATTTTCAAAAGAAAATCATAAAGATCATTCTCCTAAGAAATTAGCCCCACATATTCCAAACTATAATACCTTTCTTCTCAATAGGAACCTAATTGATCTATGAACCTCTCGTTTATATAGTATTGGACTGCAGATTTTTTGCAATTTACGACAAAAACAAGATGAAATATATAACTCAGGGAAAATGAAAAAACTTTAGTGATACATTATTTTCAATGTATTAGAGCTTTTAACACTAGATTCACGGAACCCGTCAAAATGGCGGGTTCTACATTCAAAAGTGCAAAAGTACATTTATAGGAAATTTATTTAACACATTTATTCCTTGGAACACATATTATAGTAAAAGCTGCTAAAAATCTGGCCGAATATATTCTTGATATTTTTATAAATAATCCAATCTGTAAGTAAGTAAGCCTGGTGTTAAAGTAAGAAACAAATTTTTGTCTGCCTCCAGTGTTTTTGGGAATCGATGCAGACAATATGTCTTCCGCGCGAATATCCGGTAGCGTAATCATTGCGGAAAAATGAAATTGGTGATTTCCCGAGTACTCGACTATCCCGTTTATGGTTGCAGTTGGCACGGGGTCCCGTGAGGATCGAAGAAGAGGCCGGTGGGTCCCGGTTCACCGCGATCCAGTGAATCCGTAGCAGCCGACGAAATTTCGAACGGCTGCGGAGGTTGTCGGACACGCGCGAAAATGTCGGCCCGCGGCATCGAACACGGAACAGACGGCTCGAGGGCCCGGCGCGAACCGTTTACACCGAGAGATTAAAGAACATCGAATGGACGTGGGCGATTTGTCGAGCTCGGCAGGATTGGCTGGGAGCGGATCCATCCCTGGTGCAACGGGTGTTGGTATCATTACAAGTACGACATCCGCCACCGCAGGGTGGTGGACGCCTACGTCGACGATCGCCTCGGCAGCGGCCAACACCGACGTGGTGAGTTCCTCTTGTACCTTTTTACTATCGACAAGCCACTTCGATCCTCTCCGCCGAATTCGCACGGGATTCGAGAACAACTTCATCGATTTTTTCCAAGCGGTTCGAACATACCTAACATTTCCTATACAGTGCAATTTGTGAACACTTTACCGACCGGAAGCCCATTAACCCATTTGCATCATAACGAAATATTGAAAGAAGGCCTTTATCACCAAATTTCTTTTTTATTAAATTTTAATACAAAAATGACTACAAGTGAAAGAACTTCATATTTCAGCATTATAAGAAAAAATAAATTGACCGGTGATAGCAACCAGGAAAATTTAACGCATATATAACGCTAATGATGCAAATGGGTTAACTGCAGAGTTTAATTTCAAAAATTCCTCGCGGGCGCGGAATTAAAATCAAGCAGTGACGAGTATACACGTCGAACGCATGCCAAATGCTGGCATTATACATTTTACGAAAGAAGTAAAGCAAAATGAGAAAGAATTACAGTTTTATTCGATAAGAAATGAACAATTCATCAACGTCAACCACACCGCAATAGAGATTTGGTCCGACGTGTATACACGTCAAATGCGCTTAACTGGTTAATTGACTTTTTAATGACCGAGCTGAATGTAAAAGAAGGTCCACAATTTTCTGATCAATCATATTTTCAGGAGAAATTGTTACACTATATAAATTCCAAAAATTTGTTGAACGAAGAAATTTAAAGAAATCCCTATCGCTTTTGAACAATTTATTCAGACGTTCGCATATTCGATCTAAAAGAGTATTGTAAAATTTCCGGTGGGAAAAATGATTGAACAACGTACTCGGTCAAGTTTCATATCATGGGAACAATTTCGTCGATTATTTCCGGAAATTCTTCTTCGCGTGATTAACTCATTTAAATCTTCTGTATCATGTCCGGTGCAGTTCATTAAATCCAGTATACTGATGTGCTCGCTCAAGTTTCATATGGTTGATTTAGCTTGGCGGAAGGTATAAACGATAATGTGGAAGTAGCTTCATTTATTTGAAGCAAAATAGTTTTTGACGATTTCCAAATGTCCTTAAGAACCATTTTTACCAAGATGTGAGTGTTGACATTTTTATGACTAGACTGCAAATAATAATGTTCACAAGCTACAACTAATACAGAAATATCCTTGAATTTTGTAGATCTGTCTACTGCTTTAAATTGGGCCTGCTGATTTGTGCCCCAAATGCTTAAAATCTGCAGTCTAATTTTAACAGTATATTGTTGCTCAATTTATTTCATATCTTGCGTGTAGTCCCTGCTAAGTGGTAAACACTTCTGCGATCTTTCGAAAAAATGGATAAAAGTGTGTTGCGAACAGTTTTCCAAAAACGATGAAGCGCTGAAACGAAAGAATGAACCGCTAGAAGACAGGGGGTGTCATAAACGCCTATTTTTGTCGGTAACATGGTTACCTTACCGCGAATCTACGTAGTCTTGGCTCTTAATCATATTTGCAACGAAACTTCCACGAAATTCTAGCTTAGTGTCGGGACTAATGTAACGAATTCAGGGAATAGGCCGATTTAGAACATTAAAAATAAGGGGATATTTGCACATTTTTTTGTTAAGAGTCTATTGGAGGGTTCCTTTTGAAACTTTTAGGATAATCTGTCTTACATTCAAGGAACGTGAACCAATTTTCTCGTTGGTGTGTGGTGTAAAACAGAGGGGTAGACACGGTAGACGCTCGACAGGATGCAGCTTTTAATTGAACTGTGCCACTACTGTATCGTGATGCAAGAAGGTTCACTATTGTAGCACAGTTTCGCCGGGAGCGTATCTGGGTGAGACGGGCAATGGCTTCTTGCCATAGGAACGCCGGCAAAAGCGCAGGCCGGTGCAAGGTAAAAAAGGTTAAACGTCCAACAGATGACGCGGCTGTGTCACCTCGGTTCTAATCCCCTGCACTCTCGGCCGCTGCACTCTCGAACGGAACTAAATAATGGTCCCCGGTGTCCCGATGCATATCTCTCTCTCTCTCTCTCGCTCGCTCTCACGTCGACGTTTTCTTTCTCCCATCGACACCGGCAACCTATCGCGTTCTCCTCTCTTGTTCCACCTTCTCTCCTTGGCCACCGCGATTCGACCCTTCTCGGGCCGCTTAATCGCACACCCGCAACCAAGGAGACGTCTCATTAAGTAACGCGCGAAGGTAATGCCGATGATGAATGGGACTCGACGAAGAAATGAAAGTACCGTGCCAACCGGGAATCTTTCTCCTCGCGTTACACGGCCGATGATTCGCCTTTTGCCAACGCCGCTGCCCGGTTTCACCACTGTCCACCGATTTTTTTTTTTTAGGGGAGGTCCAACCGCGAAACGAGGATTTAACCCGTTGATCCGGCGATTTTTTTCCATCGTTCCTGCGAGAATAATTAAAAGTGAATGAGGATGTCTCGGAGCAAAGCGTAACAGTGCCTTCGCGATGTCATTTTACAGCGGTCTTCAAACTACGATGACTCGCGAGACCTTTTGTGAAAATGATGCGGTTGGAACGTTTGAATATTTTGACATTAAATGGTACGCCTATTGTTTCAATTAATAAACTCGACGCCGAGTAACCAAGTGTTCAGTTATTTATATTCCTGCTTTTATAATCTTTTCTGGGAGTTACACAATCCCCAGAAACTCTGACGAATTAATCGAATTTGTTGTAAATATTGTCGCGCAGTTCACGTGAAAAATGAAAACAAGACCTTTAATACATTGCATTCCTCTTTTACCGAACAATTTTAACAGATGTTGCATAGGATCATCCACTGTAATTGCATTTCTCGAGCTGTGTAATTAACGCCTGCAGGTTCTGTGAATTTTCATAGTGCAACCACATCTATCCTGCAAATTATTCTAACCTCAAACACCTCGTTAAGTGAAGAATTATTTAATAACCCTTTCATGTTTTGACGAAAAAAATCAAATGTCAGAAAAATTAATTCCTCCTCTTAGTCTCTTTCAAAATGATACACACGCATCCCTTGAAGGGTTAAGTAAAAACTCATGCAGACGCAAGGACAAACAAGTGAAATAAGAGATTGTGTTCGCTAGCCAGATAATGAAGCAATCTAGAGGAAATATCATCTTCATCAACGCACAGTTGCCGCATTTCCAAACATATTATTTGAATAATACCGAAGCCAGCCCCAGAGAAGCGCGAAAGGTTTCGTCTAGTCGGCTGACGTAACATGATTCCGTCGGTCGACGAACGCCCCTTACATCGGCGATTACTTTCGTTACGAAATCGCAAACTAGAATCGATACACCCTTCTTGCGCCGGGGAATCGAACAACATCTCCGATGAGTCCGCACGCTCTCTCCCGTCCACGATTTACCTTTCCCGTTCGGTCATCCTTTCTCATTTGATCGTCGCGATCCGCGGAGGCCGCAGCCTGGTTCGCCGGTAATGACTAGCTAACTAGGTTTTAATAGGAACACGGTCTCGCAACCGAATCACCGACGGTTCTTGCCTGGCCGGGAGAACGCAAGAAAAGGACCTTTTTACCGTTTTCGAGAGCGTACGAGCTGCGCAGCGTTCACCTGATGATTCTCAACCTACAATAACACTCGACAACGAAACGTCCGAACCGAAGAAAAATAACTCGTTTAATTCGTGAGGGCTACCAATGAGAATTTCAATGCTGGAAACGGAATAATATTACTTAAACAAACAGACACCCGGAGACACTCATGTTCCGAGTTGTAATCGATTCTAGCGACACCGCACACCCTAGAAGGATCTTCTGAAGAATTCAAGGATTGCTTCAAGTTTCAATGACATTTAGCACATGCTCTAGCTTCTGAATCTTCTATTGGATTATTGTTAACACTAAAACTATCACCGCCGATCGAAATGACCGGTTCCAGATTTTTTATTTTATAATTACTGAAAGTATAAAGATGTTTTCGTGCGGAATGATTACCGTGATTTCTCTATATATGTGGCCAAGACTTGGATGATAAATGTCGCGGAATTATCTTCTATTGGATTATTATCAATACTAAACCTATCATCGCCGGTTGAGAAATGACCGGTTCCAAATTTTTTATTTTGCAATTACTGAAATGGTAAAGATGCTTTGGTGCGGATTACCGTGATTTCTGTATATATGTCGCCAAGACCTGGATGATAAATGTCGCGGAATTATCCCCACTACCGCAGGCTGTACCCCGTGAGGGGCCGCGAAGCTCGAGAGGCCCCAGGAGTGTAAACATAACTCGGATATGTCTGCTGGACGATAGATGACGCTGGCAAGACCCATGTTATTGACATATATAGAGAATTCACTGTAAATAATAGATATATTTAGTATAGCATATATTATAATACGAACCGCTCAAAATCCAAATAAATTCAATCTCATAATTTTTATAAGACAACCTACTTTTAAGGCTCGGTTGGTTTAGTGTTAATAGTCCATTGAGTTAAGATAATTTTAAGCAAACGCTTGCTCTACCTGCACCCAACCTGAAAATCAGTACATCATTAGGAAATTATAGAAAAACAGACTCAAACATGAAAAAGACAATTAAAGGGTTGGTTATTATAGTATAGGATGTTTATGCTAGAGCGTAACGTTGACTTCGCCATTTTTGCGGATCCTGTGCTGAGAAAATCCACGGAGTTAATGCACAAACATTTGACTGTCCGTTCCGAATGAAAACGTTTATCAACTTCTCCTCTGAGCGTATTCCCACTTCTTCATCATTGCGAGAACATGACATGAACGAACCAAATTAATTCGAGAACAAGAGAGACGAACGATGGATCATGACCGCGTTTAGGGTCCATAGAACGGTAACAAACATCGGTCGGCTAACAAATTGCAGCCGACATGAAAGACTCTGGCGGCAGAAATTTTCACGTCGAAATGATATTACGTGTTAAACAAACAGGCACTCGACTAACGCGCGTTAATGACTGTCGATGACTGGCGGCCGAGTTGCGTTCGATTCGAGCGGAACCGCCATGTTGCGATATCGACGCGAATCGCCATCATTCACGGATCTATTCGTCCGATCGCCTATAAATCATGTAAAATCATCGATAGTTTTTTTCTTTTCCGTCGGTTTCCACGGCACAGTGAAGTGTCCGGCGGCGGTTTTAATAGTTTCGGTGTTGCGAGACACGAGAGTACCTAGCTTGGTTAGTAGATGTGTCGTTACGGAGGAGCTTGTTAAGTACTCAATGATTAATCCGACGTTACTAAACGCCTCCCGCGATCGTCGCTGAAATAAATAGCGTTAACAGCGGGAACATTTACTTTACGGCCATGTCTGCCATAAGTACGTATAGCGCTGGGAGTGGGGATATTTTTGTTGTCGTGATCTGACAAGAAACAGTCTTCCATGATTGGCAAGTATTTGAGAGCGATCCTCGCGCCGGCGCGGTGCGGCGTTCCGAGCGTCTTCGGTTTCTTTGCTGAAGCGTAACCACATGTCGCGTCTTTTTGTTGCAGATGAATCAGCTGTGCAGGGTCTGCGGGGAGCCGGCCGCGGGTTTTCACTTCGGAGCCTTCACGTGTGAAGGTTGCAAGGTCGGTATCCGTCGAGCACGCTGCTTCTTCCCAATCGCCACACCTATCGCAAAAACTGAATAATTTAATAATCATCTACTTGCCTCTAACTAGCCTCTAATGCTAGTTTCGGTGGCTGCTTCAGGAAGTGGGTCGGGCGAAGTTGGCTCTTTGCACTTTTGTGTCATCATCTTCTAACTTTTTGTATTATAACCTTGGGCACTTCTCGGTAAAAGTCAAGAAAATAATTTATTCTATACGTACAAGGGACTTAATGAAAAGGTACTACAGTGACTTCTTTATATATGTCGCCAAGGCCTAGACGATAAACGTCGCGGAATTATCCCCAGTGCCGCGGGATATACCCCGCGAGGGGCTACGAAGCTCGGACACCGAGGAGTGACATATATCGAGAATTCACTGTAATCGCTTTTCCGGAATTTTGTCACAGAGATTAATGATTTGCAACGATGAAGAAGTTGTACAGGCCGAGTACTTAATACGTTCTAAGGTTTAATTAGCTTGTACAGTAGAACTCTTCCCTAAGTATCGGATGCACAAATTAATTCGTGGTCTTCGTGGTACCTAGAATTAAATTGTCAAACAAAGGATTCCGTATTGATCATCTAGTCGACCCGCATCTTAAAACAAAAAATACATTGACAACTCAGTTTTATCAAAGCTCCATTTGACACAAAGATGGAGCAGACTAGATCAGACAATTTTCAAAACGAAGTAATCGCCACGAATGAATTTGTACAGCCACCATTTTGCGTTTGAATAAGTAATCCGCCATTTTATCGATCACTAGGCTGTCCAATCGAATAGGCCCATCGCGCCTTAGCGTATCAGGTTGTACGATCTATGAAACCTGGTGGATTACTTATTATTACAAGCTAATCGGATGATAAACAGCTTAATCGGCAGAGGATCGACGATCCCGTGACCCCAGCGAATCACACCCGCCTGTTTTCTGCCCTGCAGTCGTTCTTCGGCCGCACCTACAACAATCTAGGCAGCATCTCCGAATGCAAGAACGGCGGCGTGTGCGTGATCAACAAGAAGAATCGCACCGCGTGCAAGGCGTGCCGTTTGCGGAAGTGTCTGATGGTCGGGATGTCGAAGTCTGGTTCCCGGTACGGTCGCCGTTCGAACTGGTTCAAGATCCATTGTCTACTCCAGGAGCAGTCGCACCAGGCGCATCAGACGCGTCTGATCAAGGACCCGAAGTCCGCCTACGAGAAGGCGTTCGGTTCGCTGGACGTGGCGAACAATAACAATAACGAGAGCGCGGGCACGACGAGCTCGTCGAACGTAGTCGGTATGGTTACGACAACAACCACCACAGCGAACAGTTACCATCACCATCATCATCAACAGGATAGGCACCCGAAGCGGGAGGAGTCGGTACTGAGGCCGCAGGAGCTGCCCGCGCAATTACGAACGCAGGATATACCGACGAGACCCGGCCAGGACCCTCTGCTGAGGCCGGTCGACCTGGTGAGAGGGCCGCACGAGTTGCTCAGGCCCGAGGTGTCCAGGTTCCCAATGTGGAGGGGCCCGCCGTTCTTTCATCCGGCTCTGACGCACATGCAGCTACTGAACACGCCGTTCTTCCCGTTCCAGCAGCGATTCATCGTCCCGTACGTGAACCAGGTCGGCGCGTCCCAGATGGTGGCGAGCCTGACCAGCTCGTCGAGCGACAGCGTCAGCCCCCGGTCGACCCCGTCGCCGAAGAAGGACGAGGAGAACAGAAGCGGTCGGAACGAGTGCAAGGACGACGGGGTCTGCCCGAGGAGCCAGATGGAGGTCGCGTACGACAAGAGTCTGGCGTTCCTGCGGTCTCTGGGCCCGGAACAGGACGAGCCGATCGATCTAAGCGTGAAGCCTGGTCCGACGGAGGAGAAGGAGCCGGAGAACGCCAGCACCGAGGAGGAGAGGTCGACGGACAGCGAGGACAACGAGCTCCTACAGGACACGGGGCCGCCGCTCGATCTCACCAGGAAGACATGACCCCGGAGCCACGGAGACACTCGATAGGAAAACGGGACTTCCTCTGGCCAGAGAGTGGCTCGTCTGGGATCATCGTCGAGACGTCGCCGGTCCACGCACAGAGATTCACATTGTTGGCCTTCCGCGGAGACTGGGAGATGAGTTACGACTGAAGTGGCTCGGGAAAAGAGTGATCCTTCGAGCGAGCGGTTCTCGCGAAAGGAAAACATTTCCGATCGGCGCTGAAGAGAATGGAGAAGAAAGACGACGAAGAAGAAGAAGCAGATAAAGAAGCGGAAGATCGGAGGATAATTTGGTGGCAAGCGAGAAACGTGAAGGAGTCTTCAGAGGAGTGCGGAGGATTTTTTCTTTTTAGTTCAATGGAAAAGCGAGGCGCGTCTGGATAGGAGACGTCCAGCGGTAGGAAGTGGACGGTCGCGAATGACTCTACGATCAGCGATCGGATCGACGCTTAAAATTGCTCAAGTTCTCGGCATCAGCACACACGGCCTCTTTGGTCAGGCTCGTTGCAGGTGCTCGTCGAAGTGGTTGAAGAAGATCGGCTATAGGGTACCCTCTGCAGCCTTATCTGAGGTACGACGGACGATTGTGCCTTCACCGGTGCCTCTTTGAGCTCTCCCAGCCCGGGTAGAGAGTGCCAGTAAAAACCACGTGATAGTTTAACGTTAAATGATAACCGCGTGTGGTCGCACTCTATATGCATAGATTACAAATAAACAGATTTACGATATACAGATTTTGTGCGCGAGAAACCGATCGGGACGGCGACCGGAAATCTTCCGGCGCTCGGGAATGGCCAGTGTTTTCGTTGATCGTTTCGCGGCTCGATTTTCAACGTTTTATTTATAAACCGGGCTCGGTTTCGTTTAACGAGATCGAGGCATGTTCGCCATCGGGGTATCGTCGAGAGATATCGATCTTCCCGGGACGAGACGATCCGGGAGAGGAGTATGACGGACCGTTCTTCTTCTTTTTGCGTACGCACGAAAATCGTACGGTTTCGACAAATATTTTCTTACGCCGCCGAGAGACTGGTAGAAAACGATCGAAGTGGAAAAAAAGAGAACTGGTGAGCAGGAGGAGGAGGCGGAGAGAGGCGGCGATCGCGATCGGACGATACGCGGCGCAAGCCCGCCAAGTGTTCGGCGAGGATACGAAGTAAAATAAAGAATATTGTATAGCCAATATGTGGCGCCTTGATCGTCGTTCATTAAATCTCTCCTCCATCATCGTTTCCCTTACGCGAGCGTTCGTAATCACGTACCTCGAACTCGAGATGGTATTCGATTACTTTCGTCTCGCGCGTCTCTCGCATTCCAAGCCTTCGCGTCGGCGCGAGCGCGCGTCGCACACATCCGAACGATACCGAGAGAATGAGAAAGAGAACGAGAGAGCCTCACCCTGTCTATAGGTTTATTTATGCGATAATAAATTTGTCCGTGTGTGATGCACTGCAAGAAAACGCACCGTTTCCGACGATGTCCGCGCTGAAACGCCGCTAATAGGCCTGCCGTGGTGACCTTAGGTTAACGCAAAACCGTTTCGAGGTGCGAGTACGCGCTCGAATGATGAAGGGAATAGGGCACTCGAAAGAACGCCTTGGACGTGTCCTTACCGAGGATCCAGTGATAGGGAAGCTGAGCCGAGTAGTCCTTGGGCGGAGCTTTTACTGCTAATTACCGCTGGTCTCTCCAATCGCGAGAATTTCACGGTCTTCGGGCTATATACCACCCATGGCAGGAAATGCTCGATCGACATCGTGGCTGTGATTGTTGCAGGAACTGGCCGAGCGTCTATTGCAAACGAAAAATAGTATTGCTTATCCCTCCCCCCCCCCACTCTATCCCTGAACCTGTATTTTCTTAATTCTTAGCTTACTCTTCTTCTTCTTCATTACCTCATATCCCAACATTTCATTTCCACTATCAGTTAATTTGTCTCCTCTTCACTTTTTCTTTATACTGCTTTCCCCTTCCCTTAATCTCAAATTCCTCTTTTAACTATCTTTCAACTTCTCCCTATCCTCCTTGTTCACCTTCTAATAATTATATACTATTTTCCCTTGTGATTTCTTTTTGTCACTACCTTCTCATCTACTACCCGCAAGACCTTCCCTAGTATTGCTTTCCTATTAGTAAAAGGTGATTTTTAGGAAAGTCTCGAAAAATCTATACATATTTGAAAAAACACGTTGAAAAGAAATATATATATATATTTACAAGGTGTCCCACAAAGACTTTTCACGATTTTTCAAGTACTTGCAATAATTTGACAAACAAATATTTTCAACAAAAATTGATCACTTTTCGATTAGCTATACATTGCAATGAAAGAAAGTTCGAAAAAATTATTTTTTAGTGTTGTCAAGGTCACCTTCATTTTTTTAAATGGCACTTTGTGTTTTTGACTTAACAGTATTACAGCCCGTATTAAGACGCATTCAACGACCTAACATACCATGACCTTTGGATGACCTCGAAGGCAAAAAAATGACATTCTGCTTGAATGGGTACTTGAAAAATCGTGAAAAGTGTTACGCGGGACACCTTTTTTGTGTATATTTATATATATTTTTTAACGTATTAGAATTTCCAAAGAAGAAGCAATTTTTTATCTGGCTTGTGTGTCCCGCAATTAACGTAGAAACTTTTCTTTCTGCATAAAGGTCTGCATAGATATCATATTTCAACGTGACTTCGCCTTCTATTCCCGGCTCCTTTAATTATTCTCGCGAGCTTTATGGGTGATTGGTACGAACATCTGGTTAGAAAAAGGACAGGAAAAAACCCGAGAAAGAAATCATTCTCGCGATGCCAGAGATGAGAGAGAGAGGCGCGTTCTCTTCGATTTATTATCGTTTCTCTTCTGTCGATCTATAAACATCACGTGTAGATCTCGACCCATTTTTGCAGCCGCGTTACGCCGCGCCGATGATTTACGTATCGGCAGAACAAAAATCGTAAAATCCTAATGATCTTCTTAGGCGGACTTTCGTTGAATGCGATTTTTCGGAAAGCGTATAGCCCGTTAGAGGCTTCGACGACCACATGGGCGCAATCATCATGCTCGGGAAATTTTCAAGAGAGTGTACAGGCTGAATCATTTAATTGTTTAATGTTCTTTACTTGGGTGAAGTAACCGGACAATTATTTGGACGACTATTTTTAAGGAAGACGTCTCTGTTGCAGATAAATGGTTAGAAAATCAACAAGATATAATATTTACATTTCCTTCATCTTTTTCTGCTATTATTAAATTCCATCCTGTATAAAAATTACCTGCACAACGTAACAGTTACAATATTCTTACGAGTAGTAGAATAAAAATATCGGAGAACCTTAACACACTGTTGACATACGTTTCCTTGGACAACTACGAGTACAGTTGAATTCCTTTTCTCAAAACAACAATAATTTCTCGTCTCGTCTGGACTCGAATGTTCCGGTCGTAATTGTTACGAAAGGTCAGGTACTCAGAATTGAAAAAAGAAATGACGGAGAGTACCTAAACACGATCTGAAGCAGAAGCGGCTCGGTACTGTTACCTCGCTTTAGCGTAAATACCGTGGATCATTTGCTGGCATCTCTGTAACGCAATTCCGAATAGAAAAGTAACGATCGATTGGATTTATGATCCGTTTTATTGAGGCTCGTTCCCCTAGCGAGTTTTTTTTCTGTTTCTCGACCGTTCCCGAGTCAGACCGGACGAAACAAGAATTCGTTGATATTGCTAGCAGTAAAATGTTCAAGACGATCTTTTTTGAACCTGAGAGTCCGAGGGTTTCCGCGCGCGAGTTCACAGTGAAGTGACACAATCGGCGGCGTTCACCTGCGCGCACCTGCGTGTGTGTGCTCACGGCGGAGTCCCGGGGCCCGTAACCCCGGACGTTAAAACGGTCTGGGACCACTGTTATGTTTGCTTAGGTGGGACGGGGAAGGGAGGGCCCCGGCCACTCGATGTCCTGGCGAACCAGCTCTAGTGGCTTCTCGGGCCCGACGTTTCAGGTTTCCGTGGTTCTGGGTCCACGTGCGTCGGAAAAAGCGCTGCCAACGCACTATGACGCGCGCATCCGCGGGAACCCTCTTCGAGTGTTCCTGGATTACGTAAACTGGCCAAACACCGACGCCTTTTCGGGGATGATATCAACACGGCTGCGTTGGAGTCGAGCGTCATCGGAACCAGTTACGAAATCGCTTGGATAATACTTTTTTCCTGGCGCGTACTCCTTTGTAACAACAACAATATTTATTCAGATTTTATTGGATTTTTATGGTAACGTGTACTGGAATGAAGACGTATACTAGAAAATTTCTCAAGGAAATATTTCACAGGATGTTTATGGTAACCTGTATTAGAATAGAGAAGAATACTAGACAATTTCTCAAGAAAATATTTCACAGGATGTTTATGGTAAGCTGCACTAGAATAGAGAAGTATACTAGAAAATTTCTCAAGAAAATATTTCACAGGATATTTATGGTAACGTGTATTAGAACAGAGAAGTATACGACTTATAAGTTGTAAGAGAAAATATTCTGAAATCCGTCATTTTGACGCAGCAGTGCGTATACAAAAGAAATGGCGCACAAAGTCTGCACTATCAACTTTCATTAATTTTCGACCATTCGTGCTCCCTGCGATTTTTTTACCACGTTTTTATTAGCTCGCTTTTTGTCTGTCTGTTTGCCTGTTCGATACAAATTTTGCAATTGATTTTAAACTTCCCGATGAGATAGAGACTTGAAATATTAAACATAGCTCACAGCTGGATGACAACACACACACTAGATTAAAAGGCGGCAAAAGTTATTTAAATGAAAATAAATGGAAGGAATTCTGTCGGCAGAATTCGGTTACCCTGTTTTTGTGTCTAGCGTTTACAGACCCTCAGCGTCTCACCTGTCTAAGATAATCTGACCCTAGAGGAGAATTATTTTTTACTTTTTGGTCGGCTTAGAAACGTGGTATAATAAAAATTTCTTTTTATTTAAATAATTTCCTATTATCGATTCGCAGACCTCGCAGAACGTTAGCGGAGCTTGTTACGAGAGATAGACGCGATTCTAAACGTCACGCCTACGTAATACATCCCCGGATGATTTACGATGTTTACGTGGCTGAAGTCACACGCGACTGTTATTAATGTCGAAATTGAAAGGCCGGATTGCTATATACCACATCAGAGGATTCCTCGGGAACGAAAAAGAAAAAAGTAGAAAGAAATGCACTATTCTGATGCAGGAGGAAACGAAATCCATAAACCCCTGCGTTTATATATTTATATATATGCTTTTTACGATACTTCGTTTTTCCTTGTTCGTCCTCCTTTCGCCATGCATTCTCGACGCGTTATGTAAATCCTGAAATAAACTCCCTCTTCGAGGACAGGGGAAACGAATTGGGGGTGTTGGAGGAAGACAGAGATCAGACGAGGGACCAGTGAAAAGAGTTAGGCTCGAATTCATGAATGGCATTAGGTCCCCGGTGGAAGCCACTCGGTTTCCCGTCCGGCTTAATTAGTCAATCTTGATTTGCATTCCGTGCGACGATCACGTTATCAATTTTACATCTCAATAGCCGACTGCTTCTTCGAGTCATTATGATTTTCTTGTCAAACGAGTACGAGAAATTACGTCAGTTTGCTGTACCCAGAGGCTGGGAAGGGTTCCACGCTGATGAGTAGCGACATCTTGAACGATCTTCGGCGATAATGGCGGCGAATGAGCGGTCATTCTGTTTCTTGTCGGGACGTTGCACTTCGTAACGACAGCACACGCTATTTTAATTTGTACCTATTTGTAAATAAATGCAGAAGGTTGGAGTTGCTAATGGCATCAAAATATGTTTACTGTTTATGATTTTATGGATAACATTGACAAACTTTCGGTTAGAATGACTCTAATCGATGAGGAATCGAAGGAAGACGGTCACTGCACTTACATCCAGAACTTGGATCACTAGTTTTCATAATGAGCCGCCCTCTGATTGGTCCGCGAGGTTCGTTAATAACAAAGCCGCGGGGAACATTTTCGCGACGGAAAAAGTTATTTTAAATTACTTCAAGAATCAGAGTTCAAGGAAGTACATTTTTGGGACACCCTGTATAGACATTGGAGACTACACATGTAACAAATACGTATTTTCCTTTTCTTCTAGAGACTATAAACTGTCCAAGAAGTTCCAACCACTGTAAACATAATCTAAACCGTAGCGCAAGGGGGTTGATCTTCGTCTACATTCAATGGTACCAAGCACTTAAAAATTAAAAAAGACGATTTGTTTCTGAAAGTGTAATCCTCGACGATGTTAGCGGAAGACGGGACGGTTCCGGGTACAGGGACTTTTCTCTTCGGACAGCAGGGAGCGTCCTCGAAGCAGGATTTCTCATTTCCTTTTTTACAATCGTTCCGGAGGAGCGGACAAATTCGTAGCCGGCACCAGAGGTGAAACCTTGGAAAATCGCTGCGAGCGATTCCAAACAAAATACACCGGAACTTTCACCTCTGCCGCCTTTCTCGAAGCAATCTGTTTGCAAAGAAATCGCCGGGGAATAGTAACGCGTACACCCTGCACGAGGTCGGCAGATGCGCGGCACGAGCGTAAGCGGGCCCATTACCTGCGAGTGCGTGAGGTAAGGAGGTTTACTACACCTGTGGCCTGTGGGCTTGGCCAATCAAGCCGTTAGCGGGGCCCGCGGTAGAAAATTCCGGTGAAAAGCCACGGTAAAAGAGAGCGAGAGAGAGAGAGAGAGAGAGAGAGAGAGAGAGAGAGAGAGAGAGAGAGAGAGAGATAGAGAGGAAAGAGAGAGGCCGTGGCCTTAAAGTTGACAATTCGAGGTCAACGCCGAGACCACGTCGCGATTGGCCGTTGGGAAATTCTGACCGATTCGAAATGTGTTTTTCGCGGGGAGTCCGACGCGAGGCGTCGCGACGTGTCGGCGCTGAAGGCGGGTTGGGTCGGGTCGAGCGTTTCGCAGGACGTTTACGAGCGTTTGACCCTAAGTAAGTGTGCGCCGGGCGAGCGCGGGCACGAGGAGAGGCGGAAAAGACGGAGAAAGGAAGAGAAGTCGCTCTCTTGCGGTCTCGCTAATTGGGTACGTTGCACACGCACCCAAGTAAGAGGATCCTCGAGTGGACGTAAACCTAATATCGCCGCTGGACGGGAAAGAGGGATGCTGTCGCAGCTAGATGATGAGGACTCCGCCTGATGCGCCTCGCCGCGCCGCACGGTTTTTCGACGGAGATAATAAATGTTACTGCATACACGGTGTCCGACCGCAAGACTACCAAAAACGAACCTTAACAATCGTCTGCAACCTTTGGAAACGAGAAAGCTGAATTTACTCAGATTTTCTGCTGTTCTATTCGAATACAGTCTCTACTCGATAAATGTCCCAAATATCTAGCTTATAATTGTCTCAGAACTATCCCCACCATCATGATGTATACCCCGTGACGGGTCTCGAAGCTCGAGAGGCCTCCCGGCCGAGGAGTATGAACAATTCTTTATTGGATTAGAAGTGGTCTCACCCGATACGCATTACGTTTGTCGAGCTTTGCTGTGCTTCTTTACATTCCGCAGTGGATCAAACAATAGTATCTTCTAGCCGATAGTTGTTCCTGGCCGGGGCCGTGTTTTGGACATTTATCGAGTAGACGCTGTATGTGCTTGAATAGCGAAGTCTATTCTATCATATCGATAATTGTAATTTCGATAATTGTGAAATAGAGAACCGGTCAGTTGACAATGTTAGGTCTAATAGTAACAAATTTGTGCAACATTCACTCTTTCCGTTAGGATTCCACCATATGCAGTACTTTCAATATTTTCTTCACACATTATTCAGTAAACGAATGCTTCCACTCGAAGAATTACGCGAATCACCGTACGCTTGTCTGCTTGAGAATCTTTGAGACGTGAGAATTAAGGTCAATGCATATCTCACAGGCCAGTGAGCTTGCCGCTTTTTCCCAGTTTATAAGCATTTTGGGGTCCGGGACAGCCACTTGAGAGGGTTCGAGAGGCTCGGAACAATGGGACAGCGTGTCTTCTGCTACCAGAACCTCAGGGGTTCGCTGCCCAATGCTAGAGCCGTACGAAGACAGAATGAACATGCTGTATTTATTTAAAAAGCTATCAACCAGAACTTTTCAGAGTTTTTTTTTTTATTGAAGCTCTTTAGACCCTTAAATGGGCCCATTTCGTTTTACAATGTGGTATTACATTTTATCAGGTTAGTATTACAAAATTACAAGATGAAATTATTATTTAAATAGATATTTTACAATCTTTAAAATACAAGTGAATATAACTGCACGCCTTAATTTCCGCTATAAACATGTCAATGACTTTTTAGAGTTCCTCGTGGTAATAGATGAGGAATACCTTGTCAAGAAATTTAAACGGTATAACAAACAAAATAACAATTTATTATTACGCTAACGAAAAAGAAAGAATATCATATGACAATCTGTGCGGTGAAACAATTCGTCATTATTTATTTCAAAAGCTGTTAATTTCAGAGTTCCTCGTAGTCGCCGTTTTTTAAATTTCTCGGGTGTAGCATTTTTACATTCGTCGAAGAGGTCGGGATCTACAAATTACATTACAGTAAACAGATGTTGTTCGACTGTGCCGACTTCCAGCTCAATAGTAATGATCTGTCATAAACCGCTCCATCCAGAGCAGCGCCGGGGGACCTGAACAAACCGAGTGTATCGTAGGTATGCCTATCCCCATTTCTGCCGCGGCTGTTAGCCCAATTTTTGAGGCCGAAGGCTGTCACGCTACACAGTATGTGTGACCGCTGTAGCCAATATTTCGAATTTAGCCGAAAATGCGTGTGAAACGAGGCCTGCCTCTTCCACTCTGAACCAATCGGCCGCGCATTCGTATCTAGATATGTCACCGCAGTCCTGCCGGGGAACCTTCTTCTAAGCTTCGCATCAATACAATGTCACCACTTCGAACCCATACGAAATGGCATCTTGTTACCTCCTACAATCGTGTAGTAGTGGGCGGTAACAGTTTAATATCTTAGCCTACTCCTATAACCCACAACTTACGTCGAATATCATGGAGTTAATCACACGTGAATTTCTTATTAAAAATAGTATCTATTGTTATGTTTTTCGAAACTTCTGTCGTATTTTAAATAAGCAGATAATTTTTTTTGTAAATCAAAAACACATGTTGCTATTGAGTCATTGGGAAACAAGAATGCACAGATTACCTGAAAGATGGCAATAAGTCCTTACAAATAATGGAAATTATATCATTGAATAATATTAAACACGTATTTTTATAAATTGATTCAAATGTTTTCTTTAAAATACAGCAGAATTTTCCCTCCAATCTAATATATTTTTATAACAGTTTCAAGTACCCAATAGTTGCAATTTTTGATGCTCCGCGAATTAAAAAAAGGAATTTCAAACAGGAAGAATCGTAGAATACGACTATATTTAAAAAATTTTTTTTACACTTTATAACTGGTGGGAGAATTTGCAGAACAAAGATGTTTCTAATATATTTTCATTAAGAAATTACGTATAACACGATAAGTTATTTAAGAAGAGTTTTATGTGTATAATTTACGTATGATAAAATACATATAAGGATGTGCGATGCTGTTTCACTAAATGCCAGGTACGTTTCCTATTTCCGTTTACCTAAGGAGCTGTGGAGCCCCTAAAAACATTTTTTTTTGTGCCACGTACAGCAAGAAAATGTCAACGTGCTCTCGAAATGTCATCTAGAAAAGGCTCGAGAGAAAAAATTCGGTTCCAAAGTCTGACACGGTTGCCGCTAGTAAACGCTAGGGCCAAAACCAGGGTTGCAATGTTGAGCCGGCTGGCCGGGCCTGCGAGATATGCATTGACCTTTAGGCAACACAGCACCTATTTTCAGCCGTGAAGCATTCGTCGAGAGAGGAAACTTGTTAAATATTTTCGAACGCACGAGAACGGTTTTGGAGCAATTTTAGAACGAGGCTGACCAGTTGTTAATAACGTTTCGGAGCAACGTTCAAATTCGTGTTTCGGAGAAGTGTTCGCGCCTCCAGGCTCGACACTGACATTCGCGGAACGTGTTTAGAGAGGACAAAAATGTTCGAGCCATTATGGTTATGTATTACAATCGTTAATACGTCAGGGGACAATAATAAGGAAGATTAATGAAAAGAGCGGGAACAGGTTCTGCCGAAAGGTCCGCTAAACCTATTATTGACGGCTATGCGGTGTAAAGACGAATGAAGTTAACGGTGGCCATATTGTCGATGTCGGCACGATTTGTCTTATTCCGTTGGCAACACTTTGTTGAGGAAAATGCGACACTGTTTTCAAATTGCGTGTACAGATATATCGTGAACGAGATAACGGTCACATGCATTTACTTCGCGCGCGGATCTTCAAGCATTTACGTCATATGCAAAAATTTCTGGAATATAAAGTAAAATGTGTATCAAGAAAAATTTTCTTAAACATTATCTTAACATTTTATCATGAATAATAGTTAATGAACGAAATTTCTCCCCTGTTTCAATATTCATAAAACGAAGTATGAATATGGAAATTTTAATAAAGGTCAAAATCTACCAATTACTATCTTACAAAATCTGATGTAGTAACAAACATCAACGGGTCATTCCTCTCTGGGTAGCGAATGTTCTTCCATTTTTGTAAATGGTTTAATACAGACATATATTTTCATAAATATTCGCAGTATACTAATTAATGAATTACTTTCCCAGACGTGTGATAATCTGACACTGTGATAGGCCCATTTTTCGTCTAATCTCTTATGCTACTGTTAGCCAACTGGCAGAATCTTGAATATTTTAAACCTTATCTGTAGATCTTAATAGGGCCCTCAATCACGTTAATTAACCATTTTAGGAATAACGGTAGCATTAGGCTTGCGTATCTAGCTGCTAGCAGCGCAAACAAAACTGTTTAAGTACTTAATTCTAAATTGGTAACCTCTCTCAGATTACACAGTGTCATGCTGGAATATGTGTACCAAAATTTTGCAAAATACTCTAAACTATACGTCGTGCAATATAAAATGTCGAATTTCACATTATTTGGAACTTCGAATAAATTCGATAAATAATTAATTCACTGTTTAACCCTTTGAGAAAGCACGTGCACACATTGCTCGAGCATCTGATCATTAAAGTAGTAAACAAAACATACAATTAGTTTTATTCGTGACAACTGTATAAGCCTTTAATGTATGACTTGGTTCTCGAAGAGAGTCATTTCGAAAATTTTCCATAATCCTCGTCCGTGAAGGGTTAGGTGAAGCTAGGAGCGTGAGAGCGGGTCCCATCTTCACGAAAACGGCGGCCTTTTAATTATCGCGGCGCGCAATGATCCGTTCAGCTGTGTCATCGGGACTTTCTTGATCGAAAGTTGCTGCGTAGGCGCGGGGCCCGCTTTCGAGAAATCGCGCGGAGGATCATTAATAAAAGCCGCATCATCGCGCGGCGTGACCAGCCGGCCCCCGTGACACTTGACAAATATCTTCGTTTCTTTGCTTTTCTTGTCTCGTTTTTTTTATCCCCTCCTCCTCCTCCTCCCCTCTTCCCTGTTACTCCTCCTCGTCGTCTCTCGCGTACCCGGAACGTATCGCGGGCAATTACGCGGAGGAAATCACCAGAACCGGCGCGAGCGTGATCGCGCGTGCGCTTTTGCATTGTTGCGCCGGTAATTAATTGACGATCGTGTTACACGCCGATGTCGGGTTCTCTCGCAGGCACACCGCAGAGGGACTTGAAGAAATCGTTCGGATGGACCGGCGAGAGCCGGCGTTTGCGTATCTGCGAATTCTTGTTCCTGAATCGTGGCCATTTATAAAGGCGGAGGGGCCGGCCGCGATAAGGGAATTCTGTGGTAAGCGATGCGCGTCGAGAATGCATATTTTTCGAAGCTCGCGCGCGTTTCATTATGCGAGCCGCGACGGAGGAACGGCGGATCGAAACGGAATCCAATTCCGTGGGAATAACGCTCACTCACGGGAACGCTCCCCCGGGAGAACATCTCCGATTACACTTTGTTCTTCGCGGCGTGGTTGTCGCCTAGGGTGCAGATAAGCCTTACAGTAGACGAAATCTCCATGAGAACACCATACTATTCACGGAGAAGTATTAACGTATGGAGCTTTACTATAGTGCCCTAATGAGGAAACGATTTGGTCATCAATAGACTGCGAAAACAGTAATAATGTTCCTAAAGTTTATAAATACTGTATCATTTTTGACATGGTAACACGATCGCTACCACCATCATAAATATGTGACGTCCACAATCTTCAATAAAAATTATTTCAATATTTCATGAAGGAGATACGTGGCATATAATAAAATATTTTAACGACGGCCGAAGCAGCACAACAACGCGTTAAGATGGTTTACGAAAATGAGTGCTGGCAATTTTTATTTTGCGTAAAAATGCGCAGTCCAGTCATAAACCTTCTTCTGTTGATAATCAATTGTCGAACGTATTCGTAACTGCGAACAACAGGAACGTTTTCGTGGCTGCGAAATAAGGTCCTGCTGCCCCGTCTAATTCGACGCCATTTTCTTTAGAAGTTGCGCAATCATGCACGACGAATAGAAGAAAGAGAGGAGGGGAAAAAGAACCTGAAACGGATTAATCCATTCCGGTGTTAAATTAAGCGTCACGGAACATCATATTTCACAGCTGTCAATTTAATCCGAACCGAAAAGAGAAATTACTCGGACTCGAAAATTTCTTTGGAACACCTAGCCACGGAGTATCGCTCCGGGACAACACGCGGAGAAGAGAAACCTGTGAACGTAAATCTAGGATTACAATAAGTTAAATCCCATAAATAAGTTCACCTCAAATTGGATCCGCAGGCGTGTCCTTAGAAGTACCGTTTTCGTGGTCCTCGAATTCCAGAGGTACAACGAGCGGATCCGTCATGCGCTTATTGTCTGATAATAGATGGACTTTTCCACTTGGTTCGTTCGATCAATATTTGTTGTCTATTTAAGAGACAGCTGGGTTTATTAATATTTTTGTTGACAAATAAGAAAATTATTGTAGATTTTTAGGTTATTGAGTGAGAGATTAAGGTTACTTAGGTTACAGATTAATTTATTTCCTAGACATAAAAATATGCGTCGAAATTATAAAATATAATATCATGGAATATTATAGAAAATGTTGCTATTGACTTCCACGACCATGTTGATTAGAGCTTTCTTATTATTAGACTCCGGATTTTATACATTTATGACAAAAGTGGGTAGGCGTATTTTAAAACAGTGAAAACATTAGAAAAATTTTAAATTCTGTCACATTATTTTCGACCTATTAAACATATTAAGAAAGAAAATAAATTTCTATTTCACTCCAGTTTGTTTCAATTCGGGTAGAAAATTTTCATTTTACATAAAGATCCGCAGTCTACTTATTATTAGTGTACATATATTGCTTTGTAACAGTGACAAGACTGTATCCATTCAGACTTCACACAACATTTATTGTGATGTGTGCTTCAAGGAAGAAATTCATTAAAGAATTTCTGTCGAAAAGATTTTCATATCTTTAGTAATTCTAAAAGAAAAACTTAGGAACCAGCCATTTTCATTGGTTCGGTAGCTTGTTAACACTAGGTTAACAGTTTCACACAAGAGAAAAGAAATTTGTATTTATTATGGAACAAATCCCGGTCACTATCGACACAGCGATTAATTGCTAGCAGCTTTTCCACCAGTGAACGGGATACGCGTTGAACGGAAGAGACATGTTCGCGATTAGGTACGTTCTCGTCGCAGGTCCTTTGATCGTTGACGAAGCCGCGTGTGCCGATCGTTGAAAAATTCACGTGGAAGGACGAGTTCGCGTGGTGTCGTCCTGGAAACGGGACCATTAATAAAGCGGCGCGACCGGCCACGATAAGGACCCTCCCGCGTGCCGCAAGGAACCGTGCGCCGTTAAGGATCCGTGGTCCTGCGCGGCGGGAATGCCGTGGCACGTCCTTTCGCGCGGACTAAGGTAACTTATTCTCTGTCTTTGTGGGCGCCCTTTTTGCGCGCTCGCTCCGGCCGCGGGATAGGGTTAAGTGGGTGCGACCCCAGGACGCTAAATAATATCGAGCTGTGCCATCTACCGAGCACGTACCGCGCCATCTTGAAATATTACGCCGGCCGGCTTTATTATTCGTTTATGCGCGACTTCCCCGCCGTTCCCCTCTCGCGGACGCCGTTCCGCGCCGATCATTATACCGCGCACTCGGCGAATTCCCGGGCTGGCGGGGTACCGAAGCCACGACGCCGGTCGCGATACTTTCCGGGAGCCATCGGGCTTTTTTAATGCCGGCCAACTTGTAAATCAAAATCCGGACAGACCCCATGTGAAATATTGAATGCCACGGGGACTCCTGCCAAGTCCGCGTTTACGGGCCCTTCCGAGGAGCTCTGCCAAATTAAGGATCCTGGTTTGCTCCTTCGCCAAAACTCGTCCTTTAGGAACATCACTTTTCGAATAAATTGTCTTCCGTGCCACCATCCTTAACCTCTTGTCCTACTCGCTAACTCCCGATTGCTCGGGCCACAACAAACGAGAAGGTCGGTCACGCGTCGAGTCATTTAGCCGTATGCTCGAACTTGCACAAAATGAATGCGTCTTATGACATGTATATTTGAGCGCAACGAAAGTAAGAAAATATCGGGAACAACTGAACCACGGATCTGACTCCTGTTGTTTACGTTTGTGCCGAATGAAGTACCACGAGCCATGCTAGTGTTGTTTACGTTCGGTCCGAACGAGGTACCACGGGGCAGACTAGTGTTGTTTACGTTTGGTCCGAACTAGGTACCAGGGGTCAGGCTCGTGCTTACAGTTTTTGACCCAAGTTTCTTACTACGAGTCTCACTCGTTGTTGTAAGACAACGGGTTAACGGTGTATTTATGTCTCTGTTCGACATTTTGTCACGGAGTTTTTATTTCCTTCGTCTTTCGAGTCCTTTTCAAGGTAATTTGGTCGTACCAATTTAGATCCGCTATGTGACCCGACACGTGACCGACGTGGCCCGTTCAGTGCTGAAAAATTCCGGAAGCGATTCTCTAAAATGCCGTTCTCTTCGAAGCTAATTATACTCGCAGAGCAGACGTCTGTGCAGAATCCCGCGCTTTTTGTGTAATCTTCTCGGAGATGGAATTAGTACGTATAACAATTCGAGAAACGATAATGTCACGCAGGACCGTCCGAAGTCGTGAGGAAGATCCCTTTGATGTGGTTCCGGGTGCTATTTACACGGCAGTTATCTGATTCACACATCATTAGCTGTCTGTGACACATTCCCGGTGAAGTAGCGTGATTGAATTAACACGGTACGAACTCGGGGGGCCCGGGAACTAAGTCGGAAGCGTGGGTACAATAGTGTTCGACGGGGGGAAAAAAGAAGGGTACCGAGGACACGACGGTCGCGATGCGTTTAGCACGATTAACACCGTCGTCGTTCCCTCGGTTGGCGTCCGACCCACCTGTCCGATCTCCGGGACGACAAATATCGGTTTCCGTGGAATCGGCTGTATTACCAGCAATTCTCATTTCATCTAAAATTCACGAGCATCGTCGGAGGCGACTAATGGCCGCGAGCGCGACCCGTGCACGCTCCTCCCCGCTCGTTTCGAAAGACGAGGAGAGGAGACCGGCCGGGAAGAGGGGGACGCGACGCGACGTGCTCATTGAAATTCAAATGTCAATCTCGAGAGTGCGAGCATATATACTAACGAGCCGGCGGACAGGGCGGAGGAGCGGCCCTGGAGGTGAATGCAGAGTGCTTTTCGTGTCGTGATGTCGAAAACGGTCGCCGGATCGCGCCCATGTTTGCTCTCGAATTCTGCTGGCCGAGGATCTCGAGTTCCAAGGCTGCGTTCGTCTTGTCAATGTTGTTTTACAACCACGCTCTCGGAGTTCCCGTGGACACGGGCCTCTCTCGGGCCTTTAAAACGCGGCCGGGCTGATTCGGCGTTGCTCCCTCGGCACACTCGACGCCCAGAGGCAGGGCAACGAGGACCCGCGCAAATAAGTCCACCGAAGCCCGTACCCGGGCCCTGAAGAGCCTCCGAACTAGGTAGCCTTCGAAAACATTGCGACAGGCTGTTTGATGAAAGTAATTCGGTGGATCGTAGCGGACGGCCTGGGACTTCTAAATTAGCCTATCGCGATTCGAATCGGTTGTAGAAAGCAGCGCGAAAATGAATTTGTTATGCGAGAATCGCCGGAGCCAATTTTCTCGAGCGCTCGCACGAAGTGGATGCGTATTTTCTTCGGGAGAAATTACAGAAAATGGCAGCAACAGGCCGGGCGGCCGGTCTCTCGGTTTCTCCGCGATGTTTGCTATCGATGAATTATTGAACTCGCGCGTCCGTTCAAACACGGAGAACCAGGTGCCCGGTACGAGGAGCCGGTGCACGGTTGCTATCAGCTTATTTTCCTTCGCTCGAACTGTTCGAGGCCGTCGGATATTCGAGGGATTCAAGCGCGGTGACGCGATATCGCGGGCGAGCAAACGACGAGTCCCGGATTACGGTGCTTATATACGTTTACCTGAATGGCGGGCAATTAGAAAGACGGTAATGAAAGTGCCAGTCGAATAGCGCGTTTCGCCGCTTCACCAATAAACAGGCTGTTTTACGGTGCGCGGACTCCGAGACTCGAGCTCCTCACCTAAATTTCCCACAGTCGGCATTAAATTCGTGCTGGGGCAACAGGCCCCAAGAGAGCTCGATCGTATGCGCGCGCGCGCCTGCACGCCCGCTCACGTCCCCGCCACGGCTAACTGAATACTTATTAATTAAGGATAATTGCCGGAATTTACGATATCGCCGAGATTTCGCGGGTTCCCGCCGTCGTCCTGCGGGCTGGCTCGCTTTCGCTCTGCTCCTCGATCCGTGCGACGTGTCCCTGTACTGTAATTTTTATTTTTATCGTCGCATACTCCGACTCGCTTTCAGCCTCGGTCACAGGCGTTCGCTTTTTATGGCACCACGGATGCCGAAGCCTCGAATTCTTTCCGTTGCGACGGCTTTGGCCAGCAGATTTTCGATCTAAATTTCGAAATTGGAATTCTCAAAAGACTAGATTTATCTTACTGTAAATGCGGTTTTGAATCTAGAACTCAATTCAGTTCATGTAATTGCAAATGTGGTTCTGAACTAGGACATTCATCATTTTTCAAATGCTAGATTAATTTTACTGTAAACGCGGTAGAGCTCTTAGCATTTTCTATATGCTGGGTTTACGCGATCGTATATAGTGGTTTTGATTTAGGGCTCTTATCATTTTCCAAACGCTAGATTAATTTTACAGTAAACACGGTAAAGCTCTTAGCATTTTCTATATGCTAGGTTCAAGCAATCGTATATGGTGGTTTTGATTTAGGGCTCTTTATCATTTTCTTTAGAGAAAATTTCTTTTCTTTCCGCTTTTGCTTTAGAGTTCTTAGCATTTCGAGCTCTTGCAATTGTAAAAGTGGTTTTGACCGAGGGTATTTAATATTTTTCAAATGCTGGATTTATTTGATTGTGAACGTGTTTGTGATCTAGAACTCCTAACATTTTCCATATGCTGGGTGCTTTCAATCATGAAGGGTGTCCCTAAATGAGCTGACATTTTCAATTATTAATGAAACGTACTTTTTTGAAAAGTATGAATGTTTTTATGTTATTATAATGTACAAACCTAGAGGTTAAGTGTGCAACACAATATCTGACAAATGGCCGCCTCGTCCCCGTTTGCAAACGTTAACTCTTTTGACGAAATTTTCGATCACATTTTGGCATAATTGCGGACTAATTTCTGCAATGCTGCGTTCAATTGCTTCGTCTACAGTAACTGCATTGTTTCGCTCGCAGTGTAGCATCTTGTTGGAAGAATATGTCTTCCAAGTCCATGCAGTTCAATTGATTCCATAAAAAGTAGGTTATCATGTCACGATAACGAACACCAGTGACGCTAACCGCATTTCCGGCAACATTCTCAACAAAGTACGGCCCAATCACTCCTTCAACCCAAAATCTGCACCAAACAGTGACTCGTGGTGGATGCATGGGTAGCTGTTGAATCACTTGTGGATTTTCGGTCCATTAAATTCATCACTCATCGCTGAAAATGATCTTGCGAGATGGTGCTCTGCAAAGTTTTCATCATTTTTGTAGTGAATTTTCACAACTTCCATGCGTTGCTCGATCGTGTAATTCTCCATGACTAAACCTCAATCCTTCCTGATGCCAGTTGTCAAAGATTAGTATTCTATGTTCGCCAAAAAAAAGTGGCGCGCAATTTAAAATGTCAGCTCTATTTGGGACACCCTTTAAATATGTTTACCAAAGATCATTTTTTGAGGAATCTAAAGATTTGACGGTTACAGAACCGTAAAATAAATTGTAGGCGCACGGGGTTAATAAAGTAGGGTGAACGGTAACGATAGGCCGGAAATCGATTTCTCGTCGAGGCCGTAGCTCTCGGACGCGATAAAATCGACATTAAAAAGCTCCCGCTTTCGCCGATAGTCCCGAAAGCGAGGGAAGGAGCGAGAATGAGCGAGCGAGCGGCGTTATCGTGAATTGAGCGCGTTCCGCGGCCGCATAAGCAGCCCCGGGTACACCTGTAACTCCTCTTCTTTATCTCTTCCCCCGGCCTCTCGCTCTCTCCTCAGGGGTATCAGTTGCTGATCGATTCAACCTGTGGGTGGTCTCGGCCGCGGGTACGTGTGCTGTAACCCTACTCTCGTCGGAGGCTACCCGGTGTCTCGAACGTAACCGGTGTTAATCGGCCACCGAAGAGGAGGGAGGACCGAACGGAGAAGAGCACAGGCGACACACGGTTGCTATAGAGGGACGGGTTAACGGCGATCGAACGAGTCACCGGGTACCGCGTTTACGATTCCCCGTTGCCATGTGTTTTATGGCATCGTTCCTTACCGCGGAACTGCCCGTCGCGTCGACTGGTAGCTCGCGCGAGAAAAATCAGGAGCCGGCGGATTCGGCCGGCTCGATACAATAATTTCCCGTGAATTCATCGTTTCCATCGTTCGACGAGCACGGACGACAAATTTCGAGGCTCCGCGAGACTCTCGGATATAGTCCCGGCAGGCCTACACTCCGCCAATAGGTTTATCCCTTCAGGGACGACAGGCGATCCTCGGTTTCTTCCTGTTGGATCGACGTTGCACGATAAACTCCCGTGTAACGCGGTCATAAATGGTCTAATACAAATTTGTATCTCTCGGGGTAGAAAGTTTAAAGTCTCCTCGAACAATTCTTTGTTAATTGAACGAATAATTCTTTCACCTCTTTAATGTAAAATGTTGTTGTGTATCTATATGTAAAGTAGCTCACACATCATGCGATTGGTATACAACACTATCGTGTTTATGAAGATTGCGGAAAAATACTTATGCCTACTTTAGTTGCCTCATACAATTGAGAAGCCTTTGAACAGGTTAATTATTTCTGTTTCTTTAACATTGACTTTTTACTATTGCGTCGATTTGACATCAAGGGATAGTATTTTGACGAAAGAGCCAATTTCATTATCCTGTATATTTTTAAATCACAACCTACACAGTGAATTCTCAATATATGTCAACAACACGGATCTTGCCAGCGTCGTGTATCGTCCAGGTGACATACCCGAGCCGTGTTATGTTTACACTCTCCGACGTCCGAGGCCTCGTGTACCCCGCGGTAGTGGGGATAATTCCGCGACGTTTATCATTCAGGCCTTGACGACATATATAGAGTAATCTAGTAATAAGGGTGACATTAAACATCCTCTGTTTTCAAATGTGTTTTTCCCTAAAAATAATAAATATATCCGAACGATCGAAAAGCTGGTGTTCGAAGAGGCTTGTCCAGTGTAAGCTTTTCGCACAAGGGTCACGGAGCATCGCCTCGAGCCGCCTTTACGTGGTTTATGGCACCGGGACAGCCTCGAAACGGAGAACCTTGGCGCCCGGATTTTTGCGTATCGTGATTTATCCGTTCCCGTTTCGTCCCGTCGTGACGATGCGAGGAAATCGTGATTAATCGTAGCTGCACCTACGAAATATTCGAGCACGTCGCACGGCGGAATAAAAAGTGTTCGGCCAAGGTGTTGTTTCGGACACGACACGGTGTCGATGATTAATCGTGGCGATCCGATCGTTGGAAAAAAGGTCCGCTGCGAATTTTGCACCCGGTACGTGGCCGAGGTTGTTCAGCGGCCCGGGATGGGGGTGTAAAAGACCTGGAAACAAATGAGGTACAAGGGTAGTAACCTACACTCGCGCATATCCGATGTGGCTCCCCTAATATCCGTCAGGGATTTTTGATCATGCTAATTTGAGGCGTGTGAACAACCTCGATGGCTCGATGCACCGTCGACTAGCTCGGCCCTGTAGGCGGAATGTCGGATGAAATGTGGCCAAACAAATTTTCCTAATTGAAATAAATGATGGCGGCGAGCTATCCTGTTTCATACCCCGGAATCCTGATTGTATTTCGTCGAAATATTAAAGTAACTGCGTTATTCGCGACAGAAAATAATGAATTATTCCCCCAAAATTAACACCGCCGTGTCATTTTTCGTGTGTGCGTGTCAGTTATAAATTTTTGGGACTGTTTTTTATATGTCTTGACACGTAATTATCGGTATATGTGTTAACGAAAATTAATTTAAACTCATGCGGCTCTAATTTTGTCGATGTCAAGATGGGTTGGCTTCTTATTTGGTTGAAAACGCAGATTCAATTATAAATGGCTTTGATCGTAAATTGTGGAACAGTCAACTAAAATGTTTCTCTTTTATATTCGTTGATGCACAATTACGCTGAATGATAATATTAAATTTAAATTCGTGTGACGGATCGATGTATAAATTAATTAGCAACGTAACAGTTTACTTGAAGGATATCACAAGTGCGTTAAAATAATTTTGCTCATAATTTTCTAACGATGTTACTCGACGACAATAAATTCTCGTGACTCCAGTTCAATCAATACCGAAGTGAATCGACGTAGGAATAAATCGGAGCCACGATTGTTTCCCCGATAGATATTACTCAAAAATCGAAACAATTGCTCGAATTATAAACGGCTCTGACTATAAATTCTTAATACCTTGAACTGTAATTTTGCTGACCGGTTTCTCGTTTACATCTATTGACTCCAGTTCTATCAATATCAAACGGAACCGATGTACGAATTAATTGGAGCCACAATGGTTTCCGCAATATTGCCGTAGCGTAAAAACTCAAAACGATTGTTCCAATTCTGAACGGTCGTAACTATAGATCGTAATACGGTCGGGGATGAATAATTTACGGTTCAGATGCCCGCGTCTGGAATACCGCTGGACGAAAGCACGTCGGTTGCCCGCGCCGAGCGATATAAATTAAGGCTCTCCGGGCTCGCCGGTTACTCACCCGGTGCATTATGGATTGCCGTTGCCCAGAAGATATAGTCTCGCCTTTATCAGGTTTAGATCACTCGCATTGCACCGCCGGGGCGTATACAGTTCATTAATTCGTATTTGCGATAGGCGTGTCATGCGTGCAAATCGCGCAACGCTCTCGCTCTTTGAGCACTCACTTTCGCGGCGTTACCGATGGGGGGGGGGGGGGGGATACAGCGGCGCGGGTTCCGACTCGTATCTCCGAACGCAATTAGCGCTGTCAGATCTAAATCTGTCACTTTCACTTCGACGATTCAATGGTTTCATTAGTCCGTGGAAAATCCTGCCGTTCCTAACCCGCTCGCCGCGACCGCGACGTTATGATTTACTCTTCCTGTGTGCCCCGTTGCGAGAAACCGTGGCTGCAGGAAGCTCCAACGCATTGGCCACCGGGCTATCCATAAATCGTTCCCATAACTCTGAGTCCGGCGCAGATATGCTAATCCCTGCTCTGGTCTTAATCATTTACTCTTAATCAAAGCGAAAAGATTAAGCCAGATCGATTCGAGAGTTTTACCATCTCGTAATTAGGCTTTCCCAATGTTCCTCGTTGAACAAATCTGTGGAAGATTAACTGTGAATGCTAAAAACTTTTTTGTTAATAAGTTCTCAACAAATCCGAGGCAGAAATTTTCGTTAAGGGGCACGGCTTTTTTTCTAGACATTTTACGTCTTAAATAATTAAGTAATCAATTAAAAGTGCATACCGCCGTGTTTATACATGTCTTTGCTACGTCTGTTCAGAGCCTTTTTTTCGATACGAACACTAAATCTCTTGAAATTAAGAGAATCTCTCTGCGGCAGCCATCTTGTTACGTCATACTTGTTTCAGAAAGCGAGTTTTCTGCCGAATATTACAAATTACTCCACGATGAGGTAGAAATTCGCAATTTGGGCTGGATAGACGTAGATTGGACTTTTAGGAATCACAAGTGACCACTTTTTAACTGCTTATTGCAATACTGAAGCGTCAATGCGTGAAGATTTTGACCCTTGCAAGTTCATATACGTATATTGCAGAGAGATTCTCTTAATTTCGAGAGATTTAGTGTTCGTATCGAAAAAAGGCTCTGGACAAACATAGTAAAAACATGTACGAACACGGTGGTATGTATTTTTAATTGATTCCTTACTTATTTAAGACGTAAAATGTCTAGAAAAAAAGCTACAGCGTAACATAGCCTGACAGTTAAGGCCAAATGCCTGCCGGCCCCCTTCAGGAAAAACCCGCCTCAAATGACCCAAGGAACAGTCTCGTTCTCCGACATTTTTGGGACACCCTGTGTCTGGATATTTTATACAGACTTGAAACCAATTGGCTGACAAAGGGTTACAGTTCAATAGCTGGAGCAACAATAACGAAACACGCAGTACATCCTGCTAGCGCAGGAGCAGTGCAAGAGGTCGTAGGCTTTCGAGATCGAGCATAATCGTGTTCGGTAAAAATTTGCAACGCCTCGCAACGGCGGATGAGAAACGACGCCTGCAAAACGCGACAGCCATAATCTGCCATAGGTTATGAATCCTCTTGTGAACGTGACGATGCGTACCGGGTGCAGGATCGTCATCCGTGGATATGCGTGCGCGTGTCCACGGGGGTGGTCCGCACTTCTGCCGATGGAAACCAGCTGCTAATCACGGTCCCCGTTATACGCAACGCCGGCGACGTATTCAACGTCCCTTTTGCCGGCGATTCTGGTACCCGGCAATACACACCTATGTATTACCTGCGGTTCTCTTCTTCATCTCTCGCGTGGCTACCTACTCGCGGCTGTCAGCCTGCGGCACGTTCTTATCGAATTTCGACGAATCCCCGACGCCTCGTTGAAACCGCTGCCTCGGGGGAGATCGTATTTAGCGCGGACGGCTTTCTTCCGAGCCGAACAAAATCGCCCTTTCTTTCGCGTGCAAATACGCCGCACTGGCGTGTAAGTTATTCGACACGAAGCTACCGTTCCCAGGTCTGCTTTCTCGCAAAAATTCCTGCGGAAATTACAGTTGGAGCATCGCCGGGAAAATGATTTTCTTCGGTGTAGGCTGTTTCGATTGTTCGTATCTCCAGTACTGGAACTGCGAATCTCGTTTCTACTTCTTTGAGAGTCGCTGGGTTGTATCATCTAGGTCCGGGTTAGGCAATGACGCCCGACTTGTGAGTCAGGCTACCTCAGAAAACATTTAGAAAATTGGTGATTTACAGCGACTTTTATTAACACTAGATTGCCGGAGCGAGTCAATTTGACTCATTTACGATTTTATTGGTATATACAGTGACTCCCATTAATATTCGGACGTTTTTAGAAATCGCATAACTTTGTCAATATTGGACTATATTGCCTGAATTTGTCTGGGAAGTTAGAACAATTGGTTCGGTATATAACTTGAAAAAAAAATGTCTGAAAGCACCAACGGTTGTATTTTGCAACTTTTTTATGTGGGCTCATATTAAAAATGTAAAAAGTACGTTTTCGACGTCTGTTTCAATTATACATATTCTGAATATTTCATCTAAATCAGCCAACGTTGCTACAAACGTTTAACTATGAAAGCTTAAGGGTGAAAGTCGCAGAATTTTGGTCAGGGAATTTCGCCCTCATGTGATCATTTTGAAACATCTGTAGCTGATTGCAACGTTCACCGATTTTTTATGAAATTCCCAGAATATGTATAATTCGTACAGATCTACAAATCGTACTTCCTCAATTTATTAATATATTAAATATATTCTTTTTGTAAGAAGCATAAAGTGAGTGTCTTTAAACAACATCTTTAGAACGTCTCTAGCTCGCGATTAAACTCACACTACATAAAAAGAACAGAAGAATGCTGTTGCATCGTTTTCAGGTTACTGAAAATTGTTAAAAGGAGGGATCACTTTTTCCTTAACTCCTGTTCCCTGCGATCGACATAGAACGTTCATGTATTACATAAAGATCAGCACTCTACTCGCCAAATAATAATATCTATTTCGAATGATTGCGTTATGTCAAAAACGATCAGAAAAATCGTCTTTCGAATAGCACTCCCGAAAGAAATCATTATATCGCGTTGCTGAGAGTGCCTGGTCGATTCCCAACTGAAATAATCATTGCAATTGAAAGATTGGTTAAGAGCTCGGCAGGAAGTCGTGGATGTTCCAAACGTGTTAAGATTCGTGTCGAAATTTAATATTTCCACGGCATCGCGATCCAATCTGATTGAATTCGATGGATCAACGAAACACTTCCTGAAAGTATGTTTCCACTTCTTGTATCGTTTCGCGGGTTCGAACGCCGGCAACGTTTCTTCACGCGTTACGCAGTCGCCGGAAAAATTTCCAGCGTAATTCGCTCGATAGAGTTTTCATCAGCTGCGAAAGTGAGCGGGATGCGTTTCCGAGGGAGCGGGTAAACAGCTGGGACTATCTCTGAACCGTTGAGTAATCGCGTGTCGTCGAAAGCTTGTTACCTGGTAACGTAATCTTACGTCTTCTTCTTCTCTCGAGAAAACTCGCGTTCCCGTAACCACGAATAAGAGAGAGAGAGAGAGAGAGAGAGAGAGAGAGAGAGAGAGAGGGGAGAGAGAGAGAGAGAGATAGAGAGAGAACAATTAAGAACATTGTTGCGCATTCCCGGGGAGGCAGCTCCGCCGATCACAATGAACGGTAATCAAGCTGGCCTGTGAAAAAATACTAGAGGAGCAGGAGGGGAGCTAAAAAGAAAAAAAAAACAGAAGAAGGAGGAGGTTATTCCCGATACTTTTACGAGCCGCGTATCCCCCTACAAATCGCTCATTAAGCAGGTCCGTGTCTCCTATTCTGAGAACACGTTTCCAGACACGGTGAATCGGACGCTGGTCCATCATCTCACCACCTAATCAGAATCTTTCACGATCCGTCCGACGAGTAAATGCAAATGGCTGTAGGTGAAGTCCCGTTGATAGCCGGGACTGGCGTTTCGAATGCAATTAACGGCGCCGATCGAACCGTATCATGGATTACAAAATCAAACGGAGTCCTGTGTACACGAAAACCACAGACCGGACGACTCGACCGTCGTTTAGGCCCGTTTCACGCTTACCTGACGCCTTCGATGTGTGTAACACACTCCCCGATTCTCTCAGGTAATGTCCCTTCGTTTAAATTAGGGTTTTTCCATTAGTTCTTGCTCTGTTTCGCTGGAGTCACTGGGAAGCCGACTTCTATTATTATTATTGTAATGTCTCTTCTCTTTTGGAGGTTAGGATTGACCCAACTCTATTGCGTTGCACTGTCAACAAAGATTTCGTTTTATTTCATTATTATATACATTACACTATTTACAATTTGCAACATAATTACCCGAAAACAAAGGAACGACGTTGAAAGTTAATATCAATTCCTCTTTCACAATCCTACATAGCTATAATTCAATCTTATTATCCTTTCTCCATCTATCGTGTAAGACGGTCACTACTTCACTTGTGGCCAAATTCAAATCTAAAGAAATAGATTTTCTTTACATTAGTAATAAATTGGGAACGCTAGGATTAACCAGTTGCACTATAACGTAAATTGGAAAATGTATGGTGATACAATAAATATAAATTTTCTTCTTCTTCTAGAAAATCGTGAACGGCAAAGAAGTTTTAATCATTGCAACCGTGAAACAAATTGTGGTGCAAGGGGTTAAGAGAAATTAAGACGTTCGCTACTACCGCCATAAATGACGTCAGCAGTCTCGTAGTTTATATGAAACAAATCAAATTAATTTTATACACGCTGTTATGGTAAGTATTTAGAAAGTACCACTTATCTCCGATTTTGATGAAATGTAAATATGTTATAGACTTCGACATTTTGAACAACTTTTTCCTGTATTTTCCAATGTAGGGAGTTCGCTTTTAGTTTTCGAGATATTCGCAAATAGATATTGCTAACACTGTATTGAATTTTCCGTATTCTTGCACGCTTCGTGGCAACGTAAGCCTGTTCCGGTGTGGCGTCTGTTTACTTTTTTTTTGTAAACACGCTGTGGAGATGAGAGAGAAAACAGGGTCTCACTTTGGTCATACATGTGTAAGGTGAGCTTTCTGCTTTGAAAGACTGCTCTTCGATTTTCGTATGTCAGCAGTTGATTTTTTTATGGGGTCATTTACAGTCGATAGTTTATGCTGTTCCAATGCAAAATAAGGAACATTTAAACCAGCGAATTCATTAGCATGCTAAGAACTTCGCTACGACAGTATCGTAAGAGCAACCTGTGTCTCGTAATAATAACAAGGATCACATTTCGAACATTTGATGTGACTTTTTCACGAAATCGATTGCATTCATTTAGTCAAGATTCCTGAATTGAATGTAATTTCGAGTCTTAGTAATAAACACAAGTTATTATCACCCATTCAAGCAGACTATCATTTCTTGTTGAAATTTTCATTTCTTTGTCTTCAAGGTAATCCGAAGGTCATGGTATACGAGGTCGTTGAAATCGTCTTGATATAGGCTATAATACTGTTCAATCAAAAATACAAAGTGCCATTTAAGAAAATGAAGGTGACCTTGACAATACTGAACAAATTTTTTGTTTTTATTGCAATGTATAGCCAAACGAAAACTTCTGTTCAAAATATTTGTCACATTGTCGCAACTACTTGAAAAATAGTGAAAAGTGTTATGTGAGACATCCTGTATAGCCAAAGAAATTTTGTTGAATGATTTCCCATTCTTGCATCTTCACAATTTCGGTAATTGAAATTAAGAATTTCTAGAATCCGTCATTTTGACGGGTCCCGTAAACCTAATGTACAAGAAAGAAAGTATTTGGCTTCCGCGGCTTCCAACCGACGCAGACACCGCTTCTTTCGCATAAAGGTCTAGTAAGTCTTATGTAGGGTGAAGCACACGGTGAATTGTGGGATCATATTCGCCGCAGGAGTTTATGGGACGATCTGACGGACCGTCGGGCAGGGACGGAGTCGGGGCCCAACGATAGGAGCCTGTCCGGGGTCGCTCGGTGCGTGTACCCGCGAGTTTCTCGCAGCTCGAACAGGCCCCGGCGTGTACACACAATACCCTCGACCTGTGCGCTCTAACGGTGAAACCTGGGAGGAGGATTTCACGCGACGCTCTCGCAGAAATCTCAATTCTCGGAAGAGTAACACCGGGCCCCGATAGAAAGCCGGGAGACGACGAAGAGAAGAGGCAAAGACACGACGCGATGCGTGGATCTGTTGGCAAAGTGGGTTGAGGGGGGTCGTGCAATCCAGAGAAAGAGGGATAAATAGAGAGAGAGAGAGAGAGAGAGAGAGAGAGAGAGAGAGAGAGAGAGAGAGAGAGAGAGAGAGAGAGAGTGAGAGAGAGAGAGAGAAAGAGGCACCTCGTAACGCCCGTTGGTTATACGAGGATAATACAGACAAATCGTAATCCCAGGAGGCTCGGGAACGAGTGCCGATTAATTCCGAGATGAGCCCTGTCAAAATACAGGCACCGCCGTTAGGGCCGATGCTCCCACGTACTGGGGCTAATCTTGACTAATAACTGTCGCAACTGCGCGCAATAGGGAAAAGAGGGAACCTGTTGAACTCACTGCCAAGTGGCCACGAGACGCGCTGCCGTTGCGGTGTGTCCTCGCCGAGGCTGTGTGTATGTTTATGGCAACGGCTCCCGTCTCGTCCCGTCTCCCGTTCCGTTCTCGTCCCCGTGTTCGTCTCACGGCCGCCGCCGCCGCCGCAGCAGATACGTCCATAGATCAGAGATTACCGGGATGAACCAATCGCCTTTCCTGTTTCAGAATCCACCGCGGACAGGAATGCGTCTGGCATTAAACGTCCCCCGTCGGCCGATCGATCGGTTCCTTCTCGCGCGACCCCTGCACGTCTTGTCCGGCTGCCATTACGATAATCGTGCGACGCGGATCCGTGAATCGGTAACGTGGGAATGCCGGGACAGGCCCAAGTATGTTTTTCGATAGAACGGATTCGGTGGACGACCATGGGAATCCTGTGTTACACGCCAGGATCCTGATCGTCATCGTTCGCCAATCATTCTTTCCATAAATCCCTGTTCCGAACCGTTCTCACATTCCCTATTTTATTTCTCGTTTCCACGCCGTAACTAACTTTCTTCAGTCGTTACATTCACTTTAGTAACAACCGATTACAAATTCATTTTGAAAAAGTAGTAAGTTCAAAGAGCACATACTCTGTAGTTTCATGAGAGACGAGGGCCAACCGAGGAGAATTCGAAAGCTGCGTCTTGTTCGACTTGAATGTCACCATTTTGTAGCGTTTAAACACGAAGCGTACATATGGTCGTGCGTTAGGAACGAAATGTTTTCGGTAATAGGTTTTAATCTCCAGCTGATAAGGCAGCCTGTGTTTATGCGTAGACGGCGAGGCTTTGATCGATTCGTTACATGAAATTCTTCGAGTCCGCCAAGCGCGTTAGAACTTTTTATCATTGAGTGTGAGTTTCTTCGTTGACCACGCTCGGTAAAGGTCTGGCGCGAAGCTGTAGACCTTCGAGACGGTGTTGCTATTAATTGAGACTTCGAAACCGGCGGACTGTCCGGCTTTGAAAAATGGTGCAGCCGTTTCGCTAATATATTTCCGCGGACGTTATCTAATCCGCGAACGGGGCTCAGCCGGCGGACATCGTGTGAAATGTCGTCGTCGCGGGTAATTCCCGGTATCGCTACCGGTTTGAGGAGATCGTTAGATGCCCAGGCAACAACATTTTCATTAGACCAGTCAGTACTGAGAAAACCAGAAATCGGGGGACGGCAGGACGAGGAGGAACATTGTTCGCGTTCGACGGGATACAAATCCTCCTCGCTATGCGAGCGAGTTTGCATGCAGCCCGTAAACAACGTTTTGTTTAGGGGCCTGAACTTCCCAGTGAGTTATTGTATGATCGCCTCGCGTAAGAACTAGCGTGACCGAAAGGTTTCTGGGCTCGTTTAATTACGGTGTGCTTGAAGTTTTTATTGCGCCGCGTTATGCTCTATCGCGATGCACGCGATCGCCGCGGGATCTTGAGAACAAAATATTGCCGGGCGCCCGTACGGAAAGCGGGGATTGCCTGAACAATTATCATTATTCAGTTTCTTTTTTTTTCCTCCGTCTAGCGAGGCGTCCAACGTCAAGCTGTGCCCTTTCGCGATCAGGTGTTTTATAATCGTACCGATCGCGAATCCGCTCGGAGCCCGTGATCGGTTCGCTGCACCCTCTTCCGGTTCGAACGAGCTCGATTTTCTTCAATTTTTTCAAATACAGGTAAGCTTGACTCACAGCAGCGTTGTAATTAAAAGCTTTTGAGCATACCTTGATTCGTTGTTTATTTAAGATACATTTCAAGTAGTGCGATATTGGTAGCATGATATCTAATCAGATAGGTGTCAATTCTGTGATTTCTGTAAAATATACTGCGTTTTAGAATGAACGGGGCGAATTCCTTCGTCGAAAATGAAACCCTGAGATGATAGCAGGGGGATAATTTCAGTATAAATGTAGTCACAATTACTAAAACTATAGAGCATGCTATTTGCTGAAAATCAGTGTCAAATGTGACAAATTCATGCGAGGGACCAATGAGAGTTAAACAGAAAGACATGTAGTAATGTAGGAATTGTTTCAGCCATTTTTAATGGCGTTGCAGAGGGTTCAAGTGCCAAAGGGTAAATAACTTTCCATGCTGTTACTAAATTTTTGTGTAAACATAACATGGCTCGGGTATATTGACACATATCGAGAATCCACTGTAATAGGTGTCCCGTAATGGCCGCAAATCGCAACGTCCCCTGAAATAAATGCATAAATCGAGAAATTGTTGAACAAAGCCAACAGAGTCCGTTAGCATGGGGTGTTAACAGTTCTCTCGCATTAGACGGATCGCTCTCGGTACGTATCATGAAAGTCGACATTGATTCTCGCGGATCTCATCGATCATGTTCGACGTCACGTCACCGGACCCGTAGTCAGATCGAGCCGGCGAAATCGTTCGCCAGGTATAATCAACGCTAACCACCGCGTTCCCTCGAAAACACCATGACTCTTACGTGATCGTCGTTTGTCTCTGACGTGCGGGACTCGAAATCGCGGGTTTCCAGCACGTACGAGAGCATGCGCTCTGACGGCTCGTCAAGAGCCCCCGACGAGAGGGGAACACACGTACACCAATCCACCGATCTAGATCGACGAGGAGCCGAACGATCCCGGGGCCGTGGCAACAAATTGAGTTCAACGATGATTCGATCGCGATCCGATCCAATACGCCTTGCAATTTGCGAAAGAAATCGCAGCGACGGGGATGGAGCCGCGGTCACGCACTCGTTGCATACATTGCCGTACTGTTTCGTCCGGTTCGGCTACCTGGTCGTTGCATGCGCAGTCCTGTTACCTGAGACCATCCCGAGACTATCAATCCTTGCCAGATTATCGCGAGGAATCCGTCGATCGCGATCTCCAGAGTTCCAGGGTGAGATGGCCGATTTTTATAACTAAACATTCCAGTATGAATACTGATCTGTGTGGACATGTGGTCCTTCACCTCGAGTAACATCTAAATTATGCGTTGTACAACAAATTATTTCTACAGAAATAGTTATGATAATTTCTACTGCTTTCTCTATACAAGTCAGGTGAAGGTCATAATATTAAAGGTCGTTGGATTCGTCTTGACTTCGGCTATCATATAGCGATAATAAAAATATATCATTCCATTAAAAAAAAAACTTCGATGACCTTGAAATCTCAAGAAATATAACCTTGAACAAATTTTTTTTGCCCATCATAATATTCATCCCTCTGAACCAACTAATGTTTTCCTCGAAAATTTTTTTCTATCACAAAAAAACAAGCGAGATATTTTAGATGCTGGGATTAGGTGAAACACTCTGTATATGTCGCCAAGGTCTGCACGATAAACGTCACGGAATTATCTCCAGTACCGCGAGCTGTACCCCGTGAGGAGTCACGAAGCTCCAGAGGCCTCGGACCCCGAGTGTAAACATAACACGGTTCGGGTGTCTCCTGGACGATACACGACGCTGGCAAGACCCGTGTTGTTGATATATATCGAGAATTCACTATACTACATGGTATTCCGTAGCGTACATGACTTGTAATAATAACAATAGAAGCATGAATTGTTTGTGCTGAAAATTCTAATGTGTATCAGGTGTTCAAAATGGTGTCCGTTAACGTCGCGAATGACTCGGTGACATGAATGTTCCAACGCGATCTTATGCCGATCAAACTTTTCTTAATCCTTCAATAATTATTTATCAGCTTGAGAACAAGGAATGTTGAATACTCATTTACTCGGAAATCAATGCTCTCTCTCTCTCTCGAACTGCCGTAAACAAGTATAGCATTCCATTCAAAAGGAAAAGAACAAATATGACCTTCAAATCTCCTAAGCAGCTCCTTTTATATCAGTCATGTACACCACGCGATGCCCCCCTTGATCCCCTTATTTTGAAAAATGGCCGGTTTCGGTCGCTGGTTCGTACAAATGCTGCGAACGATGCGTTCGTGTCGGAACAGTGCTCGTTAACGGAACACGACGTCTGTCCACCTGCGTGGATCGTTTCGACGACAATTTTCGCGGGCAGACCGCGTCGAAATTGTGGCACGTGAGAACGCCATGAACTTCAGGCTGAAAAACCATCCGGGGGGAGGGCAGACGGAAAAGCAAGTCGGCGATCGAAGGTCGCGGCAGAGCCGGTGGACTGCTTTCCAGCGTCGTTTCACGCGTCAGCCATCGGTTTAATCGATCCGTGCGGCTCGCTGCCGCGCCGCGGTACCATCGATTAAACCGCGATCGAAAGAAACGGGGCCCCCGCTTATCTCTGGAATAGATCTGCGAGCCGGCGATCCCTGCGGCCGATTGAGAGAGGATAGTTCTGCGGAGCGGCAGGGACACGTTTTATAGGCTCGATCGAGATCACGATCTACCATATATTTTTCCCACCTTCCACCCCGGCAACGCGCGAGGGGCAGGGGACGTCGGGGGCTGGGAAAGGGGATCGGGAGCGGGGACGAAGACGGTCCCTCGCAAGTCTTTGATGCGAGAAGAGAGGATGCGAAACGAAGAGGGCCCGGAGAGTCTCATCGGCCACTTCCCATGTTAATATCCGGTTATGCGTAAGGTATGGAGGCGTACGGCCAGTTTGCATGGAAACTAAGGCATTACCGTCGTGGACCACCGGCGTCGAACCACTCGTCGAACGGCCCTGTTTGCCGACACCTTGGAGGACGACTCTCCGGATCCCCTACTCCACGAACCTTCTCTCTCGGTCCTCTTATCGCCGCCCTCCTTTTCTCTTTCTCGGGCCGCTCACTCCGACAGCCTCGATTCCGATTCCACCGGACCCGGTCCCTTCTCGCGCGCAGCCGCGGACCTTCAGATTACGCGGATCAACCGTGGTTTTATCGACGGGACAGGGCCGGGCCATCTTCCACCCCGACGGAACTCTCTCGGTCCCGGGTCCCGAAACTTCCCATTCCAGCCGTGCAACCTTTCACCACCGACACGCGCGTTTCCTTCCTCTCTCGTTCCCCTCCGTTCTACTCTCGTTCGCCGGTTCCTCTCCTCGGTTTCTCTTTTCACCGAAAGAGGTCCGTTTCGATCCACGATTTGTTGTATCACCCGAAAATATGTAACGCTCGTGCAGAAACTCCGCGTTCGCCCCGATAAAAGAGGAGAGGGCACGCATCTCGACTCCGGTGACGCCGGTCTTGTCTGTCCAAGAGATTTTTCAACCTTTTTTTTCACGGCGGCGGAATGAAAGGAACGGTCTTGATCGTTATATTGGGTGTAGATTAGACGTGGGTCGTCGATTACAGGTTTAGGCGACCCAGCCCCCCTTCCTCGAATTTATTCTTGCGCGCGGACCGGCCGACATACCGCCGCCCTGCTGCTCCTTTTTCCGGCACGGTGCAGCTCGAGTTTTGCACATAATGGTCGACTATGACACGACCGGGGCCAATGAAATCGTCCACATCCGCCTCTTTCTGATCGCTCCGCTATTGGCAGCGCGGCAAAGCGAATGCGGTATTTGTCTGACTCAGACGATACACTTTTTAGAATTCCCCAGTGTCAAAACGAGATACGTGACATTTTCAGCTGTGAATAATTTAGGTGATCTTAAAAAGCAGCTGGGATACCGACTGAATGTATTGCTCTCCTTCTGAGTAAAAGTTGAATCTCTGGACAAAATACCCCTAGTGAAGTTGTTTGTAATTTAACACTTTGTCTACCAGAAACTTATTAATAATTGTACCAAACGGAAGCTTGGTAATCTACTTTTACATAATAATAGTAAACGAATTTATTAATTTACTGGGAATTACTTATAGATCGGAGTTACTATTACGGTTAAAAGATCCATCAAAAAGTCTTTAACTATGGACCATAGGCTTTAAAAAATTATTGAATAATCATCGGTGTTATGTAGCACACTAACACTGAGGATCGGACTGGTTAGGATGACTCGTTTCTGATTTTTCGTCTTCCAAGCACGGAAATGATGAAAACGTCTTAATAAACTTCTTCATTCCACACACATTATAATCAAAATCTTGTCATTACTATAAAGAGCTACGTTAACACAAGAACAATAAAAGTCTACCGGAAAGTTCTGTCCGTTTTTGAATTGAAAGAAAATAACACAATTTTCATACATTTAATAATAGTTATTGTAGAATATACTTTCCATCGATTTAAGAGAGTACATGTGTGTAAATGCAATGATAAAGAGAGATAGTCAACCGAGGTCAACTTGCAGTGTCACTTGGTGTGACACTATCGGACAGAACTTTCCGGTAGATCTTATATTTAATCTCCAAGAACGAAAAGACGAATAAACTAGTTCTTTTTTTATGAAAAAAAATTGAACTTGAAGACAATTAGGAAGCAGATCATTCCTCTCCACCACAATCGATCGTTTCAGGTTTCTGCCAGCGATTAGATATTGGCCGACAGTTTTCGCCACCGTAGAGTATACAAGTTTTGCATAGGCAGTACACGGTTCACCTGTCGGCCGAAGCAGCATCCGCTACGGCCCTGTCTTCGTGACACCTATGTCTCCCCCTTCCCTCCCCTCTGCTCAGATCTAAAAGTCCTCGGCGCCCACACTCGGGTTCCTAGGCTTAAAGAGGTTCAAAGTTCCCTCCGTGGTCGTTTACGCCTTATTTATTCTCGTAATTTACTCCCACGCGGCCCTTGCACGCCGGCAATTTATTTTACGACGATCATATCTGGAAGTGGCTGGCATAGTGCCGCCCGGTCCTCCATACAGGTATAACCCTTGTGTACCGCTGGTTCACACTCTTTTTCCAGTTCGCGGGCTTTGAGCGGTAGTTACGGACACGTTGTACCTCTACTAGGGAAAAGGTAACCTTTATTTTATCGTTCCCGTTGACTCCTATTTTCCCTTTCGTTCGAGCGGAGAACATTCGTCCAAACGTGCTGGGCGTACGATTATTTCTTCCTAATTCTCAGATGGACATATTATCTTTGGCCTTTCTTTTTGGAAGGAAATTGTTATGAATTACACTGAAATATTCATTTTTCTTATTTTCAAGGAAGGAATTTACAGACTTGATTGACTTGATGCGTTCGACATGTATACACGTCAATTCAAAACTCTATTGCAGTGCGATTGACGTTAAGGAATTGTTATTGTTTTATCGAATAAATAGCTTTGCACTCGATGCTATTTTAACTCCAAAATGAAACATTTCTTCCGACCTAGAACATTTCCCTTCGATATATATATTTTTTCATACGTAAATGGTGAATTTACACGTACAATAATGAAGTGTTTAGCAATTTATTAAATACAAACAAATTTAATAATGTAAAAAATATTTTGAATAATTATACAGCAATTTTTAGTGGCGCCTCACGGCCGCCATTCGAGTGCTAAGGGTTAAACTCCGCAGTTAACTGGTTAAGTTAGGGAAACGAGGATTAATGTTTGCTAATAACCTGCGAATTTCTGTGTTAGCCACTGCTGTGTAAACATTAATGGAAACATTAACTCTACAGGGATGACGCGCGGCTGACATTTATCTTTCTGTACGACCAGCGTTCTATGTTTCTTAACATTTTTCGCAGCCATCTTTAGATTTTAGATAGTACCCAGAAATGCCCGAGAGGGTATTCTACAATGAAACTAAAATAAAACAAAAATAAATCATTCTTTGGAGACAATATAGAGTACCGACGTGTTTATTGTTTGCGACTAGATTGCGCCGCGAGGGGTCAAAGTCGCTGCAAAGTTGTCGGAGCATCCCGCGCAAGACAGCAGCTGGTTGGCCGAGAGCGTTCTGCTCTTTAGCACGTAGGGCAAACCAGTTGTCCGCGAATTTTCGCGCGGTGGTTTGCGGTCCGTGTTCAAAGATTGTCTCGCCAAAAGGTGCTCTTTAAAGGAGGTCGTGAGGTGTTAAAGGACGCTAAGGAGGGCGTGTCGCCGGCCATTAAAAAAGCGTTGAATGCACCCGCCAGTCTAAGTGATGACGCCGGCATTCAACCGGCGTAACTCTCGCTAATTTCCCGCCATAAAGCCACCGGTTCGTATCGGAATAAATAAGCGGGTATATATCCCGACAGTGGGCACCGTTTACGCGGTAGGTGCGAAGTGGGGCTCGAACAACGGCCAGCGGCCGCCGCCGCGCGACACCGTCAACGCAAATTTACACGCGACCGGCCGCGCGCGTATAAATGATAATTCATTTCACGCCCGTTAGCGCCTGGCCGTCTCCGATGTATGAGCATCCTGTTCTCGACGCGTGAAACCACCCTCCGGATCGCTACCGGGACACCTTTCATCATCCTCGACCATCGAACTGCTCGAGTCCCTCTAATTTTCTCGAAAGGAACGGGTTGGAACGATTTATTTATTAACCCCTTCCCGTACTTTAACGAGCCTGACTCGTGATGAAGATTTTGGCACAAACGTAAACATCACGAGTAGGACTCGTGGACTGAAAATCTGTCAAATGTAAACATCACGAGTCGGAGACGTGAAATGATTTACAAAGGACTGTATCACAGGTATTTACATTTCGCCTAGTATTGCTACTGTTTTCGAGCATCACTCTGATCTGTTTACCGCGCGTTGACCCCTACCGTTTGGAAGTGGTTAATAATACAAAAATGATACATGCGTGAAACTACTATAGTCCTTCAATATAGGCACCAGCATTGTCAACAACTCGTTGCCGGCGACCTGAAAGTCGTAGTATGCCATTAGCAGTGCTTCTGTTGATGGTTGAATCGAATGAGATTAAATCGTTAACTCATAGAGGACTATCTTTTTCTCGCTATAACGCCTGCGCCTCGATTCGGAAGGAAGAGTCCATTTGTTGTAAGGTAGGTAAGACATAGACTAATATGTGGTAGCACTGAGAATAATTCATTCCGTCTCGCTTCGGCTTCCACAGCAGTGTTGCCACTATTAATTAGTTGCAACCCTCGCATTTAGCGCGATCTCAATAACCACCGAAGGATGTCTCAAACATTTGAACCAGATTAGGTGTATTTAGGAACACAGATCTATATCCAATGAATTCCTAAATATTTCGGTTAATGCATTTTCTTCCAAACAATTTTAATTTGATTCGATTCACATGAAATGCTTTTTATGCACGTGTGACGTTAATAGAAAACGTTTTTACAAACATTTCGAATTTTCACACAAAATAAAAATTCTCTATAAATCCTCTGAAAAAGTCGCAAATAATACGACATCTTTAAATTCCGGTAATGTTTTTTTACTTTTGTTTGAGACCTATTAATTTTTTGTCATGAATATATAAAATCCGCAATATATCATCGACGCGTCTGCGAACATGTTTAGATCGAAAGCAACCTTTTCAGAGAGGCTCATTAAGATGTCTGTGTTTCTTTCTGGCTCTGGATAATGTTCGCTAGTTTGATACCATGATCAAGGGTCTGGCCGGCTCCCCATATAAATTCTGCGGATTTTTTCGCGCGCCGCGAGCGATCCGCGCTCATTAACCGGCGCACGCGACCAGGGATAAACGTCGGAGCGGGCGTGAAGCGAATGAATATAAATACGCGAACGTAATTGGATCGTCACATCCGGGATATCTATCGGCGGCGTGGCTTGTAATTTATGGCCTCCCGCGTTCCTATAACTGGCATTGTTTTTCCGCTTTGTGCGCGCGTCGCGACACCACGCGGAAGCCGTATTGTTCGTTGCCGTTCGAAGATTTTAATTTATTCGCCGCGGCGGCAAGGACACCGTGTGCTCCTGTAAGAGAATAAAATGGAAAAATATGGCCGTCGTTTCGCTGCGATCTTACGGTGGTCCTCCGCCGGAGAAGATAAAGCGGGGAATTATGAGCGTCATTCTTGTAATCTCTTTTAGAAAGCGGGTTCATCGTACGTCATGAAACTCGATGCGCGGCGGGCACGGGCGACATTGAGGTATCTTAACGTCGTAATTCGTTTGCGTTTAATACCTCCCGCGCATCTGCCAGCTTTTGCTACCGGTCCACCGTGATGAACCGTAAATCTGTTTAAAAGTGACAAGGACCTTTTGAATAAAAGCTGCCTCCATTCAGACGGTCCCCGGCGCGGAGATAATATTTAAGGAATCCTTTACGGTTAACTGACTGTCCGACATTCTCGTCTGTTAAGTGCCGCCAGATTTGTACTTGGCGCACGCTACGAAAAAGGATTTCGTTACTTGTTATTGGGGATATTGCGAAACTGAAAAAATCTGGACGCTCGAGCCTTGCTTGTACAGGCATTGTAATTGGCTGTGCATTATTTATTTCTGAATAAACATACATTTTTACACTTTTGCGCTTCGACACGGATTACACTAGATTGAGGACCTACAATGTACCATTTATTAATGGAAGAAGAAAAAATTCTGGAAAGGTATACTATCACTGATTCATCAAAACATGTTACAAATAATTAATGTAGCACACTTTAGATTGACATTTAGTGATGATTACTCGATTCCGAATTTTATACAATTGTCACAAAAATGAGTTGTTGCTAGTAAAAGCAGGGCGAACATTAGAAGAACCGAAATCTGTCGATATATTGTTTCCAACCTTCTAACATTATTAAACAAAGAAAATACTTCCTAAGTGTCTTCTGTTTGTACCAATTGAAGCATACAGTTTCCACTTTGCATAGGAGTCTGCAGTTCAGTAACGATAATGTACAGCACTGTATAATATTAATCTCTTCTACAGAAATGATGAGGAATTATTGAGGAACGAAGCGCTCAATAATAACCAGATTGTTCCATCTCCAAAACTACAAAATAACGAAAAATGAAGTATCACGTCCGGGCAGTATCGGCCGCGAATAAATAGCAATTGTAGGAAGAATGATCGCAAGAAAATAATCTGCAGCGTTTGGCAAACAGCGTGAAATGATTCGCGATTTCCCTGAAGAAACCGGAGGATCCGGCGAGGCCGGGGCCGGTTGCCCAGTACCTGCATCTCTCCGTTAAGTTACAACGACTGGCGCTTAACCCCTGACACGAGGTACAATGGCTGGACGGGACTCCATAATTGTTATTTTAATAAGCTAATTTTCGCGGCGCTCGAGCGGAGCAAAGCGCGTGAGCGAGGATGGAAAAGGTCCGGGCGCGCAGGGGAGAGAAGAACGCCTCGGAGAGCCGGCAAAGGCGGGAGGAACGAGACAGGAGAACAGGGATGAGAAGGTGCACCAGGTATGGCCCCATCGACGGCCACGTCGGACGTGCCGAGATTAACGGCCGTACTTCCGAGGGCCTCGACGATTTACCCGTAATAAACGTAGCCACGCTTCTTGCGCCGCGATTCGTCCTTCCTCGTGCCCTTTTCCGCGAAACTCTCTCGCCCTTGCCTTCTCCGTACGCGTGTCGCTCCCAGAAACCGCTGCGGAGCCCGCGCTACAAATGTTTATTGCTCCGGCAGTGTCTCTAGCCCTATATACATACTATATACAGACTAGGGCCGTTTTTTCTGTAATTTCTGCATTAGCCCTTGACGTTATAGCAAACCTCCAGTCTCTAATGTCTGCTCTTTGGAGTATACAGGGCGTTTCACCTAACTCGAGCATCTATGATATCTCGTTTGTTTTTTATGATAGAAAAATGGAAAGGTCACGCGGAGGTCATAATGTTACAGGTCGTTGGATTCGTTTTGACCTCGCTATACAATATAGCGATAATAAAAATATGTCATTCCATTTAAAAAAACTTCGATGACCTTGAAATCTCAAAAAATATAGACTCGAACAAATTTTTTTGCCTACCATAATATTTGCCCCTCTGAACCAACTAATGTTTTCCTCTGAAATTTTCTTCTATCATAAAAAACAAGCGAGGCATTTTAGATGCTCGAGTTAGGTGAAACAACCTGTATATGAAGTATAAATAATCACGTATATTCAGCGAAAAGAACGATTTTGTGAGAAATGGTAACTTCAAATGAAAATGGTACTTTTCGAAAGAGGTACACATTGCTTATTAGACGAAAAATAGGACATTGATGCTGGAGATGTAGCTCTTTAAAATGTGACGTTATGAGTAAAACGTAATATGTCGATTTGAAATGGAAATGGGCGAAATAAATAAAGCTCGTACGCGAGAGCTTGTCGTAAGAATCGAACTTGGTCTCAGTGAACTATCGATCGCCTAGTCAGTCACCGGGCAAATTGATGGACCACTGACAGCCTTCCAGTTTTGACGTTACACGTGGCAAGAGTCTAATGGTGGTCGGAGATACGAGCCGTTTAATACATGGGAACAGAGTGGTCTGCGGTGCCTGAAAAAGTGTTGTGCTGTCAGTGTAGTACCGTAAACGCGTTGTATGCGTGCGGATTTCTTGTCCGGCGGAGTTCAATTTCTTAACACAACTTGACCCGGCAGCGGCGGCAGCGGCTGCAAGAACATAAACATAGATTTCCCGTAGGGAGAGATACCCGTTGGATCCTCTTCACCCAATCGGCCGGGCACGACATTTATCTCGTTACAAAACGTCCCATCTTGCCGCCGTCGCCGTCGCCGTCGCCGTCGCCGCCGCTGCTGCTGCTGGAAGATCGATAGGGTTTTCTGGCTTTATCAGACGCGCTGGAAATCCATAATGCCGCCTTCCGCGACCTATCCCGGAGTACCGTACTTTTCAATCATTGCGAAATGTGAAAGGACTCGGTCGCAGCTTTATATGGTTTTCGCAGTCTCCTATTATCTGCCACGGGGAAGGTTCCATTGTCAAACGCGACCAGACAGCGGGTTAAATAATGTCACAGCTTATATGGCAACGGGATCCGCGGACCCCTACGATCCTCGGCGACCTCTTAAAGATCAGATCTTCACATACTTGAACCTATCCTCTTTCGTGTTTGGCGAAATATAAAAATTACGTCAATAAGAGCGGCTAGGCTCGACCTCGTCTACAGAGATTACCCTGCATTCTAAACAGGCATACTTGCTTCGACAAATTATTGATCACCTTTCTTTTCAAACTTAGAGGCACCTGATGAGTCTGCAGACTGATTTATCGGAGATATAGAACCAGCGCAGCCCCGGAAGTAAAGAGGTACCATTTTTTTTTAAATATTGTGGGACTACGATGAGAAAAAAATCTTCACATACTTGAACCTACCCTCTTTCATCTGCAAAGGTTCCATTTTCAACGTTCCAAACGAGCATACTTATTACAAGAAATTATTCAAAAGTCCAATCTTCTTTTTTAAACCGAGGGAAAACATGTGATGTGTCTTCAGACTAATTTATCGGAGATATAGAGTCAGCGCAGCCCTGGAAGTAAAGAGGTACCATTTTTTAAATATTGGGGGACTACGATGAGAAAGAAATCTTCGCATACTTGGACCTATCCCGTTTCGCCTGCAAAGGTTCCATTTTCTATGTTGTAAACAAGCATACCTACTACAAGAAATTATTAAAAAATGCAATCTTCTTTTTTAAACCGAGGGAAAACGTATGAGTGTCTTCAGACTAATTTATCGTAGGTGAAGAGCCAATGCAGAGAAACAATAAAGTTACGATTTTCTGAAATATTAAAGGGCCATTAAGGAGCAAGAGAACCTCAGCTGCAAGATAGTGTCGTTACCAAACTAATTCTAATCCCACCTATTCTCTAAGCACCTTCGGCCGCAACGATTTAAGCGTTCGGGTTCGCGGTGATAAACGACGTCCAATCAACGTCGAAGGCGTCATCGTTATCGAGCGTTCATCAGCAGGCAGGGTCCGGGAGGAGGGGTGGTGGTGCCAATTAATACGATCAAGATGAATCGCGATGAATTTATCGTGGATAGGACTTGTTCCTCTACAAGAATCAACAGGGACGCTCGTGTTCGAGCGTGTGCGAGGCTCCGCCGGAGCGCATGAGTTTCAGCGGGAGGACGTTCACTCGTATTAACGGCTTATGGGATTCCTGCGTAACTTATTTACGATGACCAAAAAAAAATCGAGGCTCCCCCGTCCGCCTATAATATACGCTGAAATCCGCTATTCTTCAATTACCGCTCGTCTCCTTTCTACGTACAGTATACGTTCCCGCGGTTTTATCGTTCCGTCCCTTTCGCGTTCTCTTCTTCCCTCACGCGGCTCCCCTCCTCTTTTATTCCATCCCGTCGCTCTTCTTCCTCCCCGTGTAACCCTTTTCTTCCTCGAAGTACCGTGGCTGGTTGCGGATGCGTGTGCATCTATCTATCTACCCGTTCGCTTGGTTGCGTGGACCCTGAACGCGTGAGCGCGTACACGGCACGGGTTACCGCGCCGGGTCAGAGGTCGGGTGCCGTACAACGGAAAGAAAAAGGGCAAGAGTTAAATGGGCGTGGCTCGTATTTGAAGTAGAATCGACCCTCCACCTTCTAACCCTTCGACGGCGAGGCGACCCTTCGAACAGGAACACGTCACGAAATCCGAAGCCATTCAAAACACGTGCCCGCCGTACCCGCCATTCCCGTGTCCTCGGAACGTTACGCTAGTGGAGAACATTGGTAATTAATTTGCCCGCTTATCGAGGCCCTAAATTTTCATTCTCCTGACTTTGACACTAAACCTAGGCCGGTCAAATTGACCTTCTCAAACTTCTGCGTACTATTACGTACATACAACATTATCACACCGCTATTTATCTTTACGATCTTTCTTACAGTATGTATAGAATGTATTTTTCAGTATTTATTTCTCGTTTTATTTTTTTTTTCCCAAGAAATATATGTATCTTGTCCTACCTACCGCGACCGGTCAATTTAACCGCACGAGGTAATATGGTATTTACTCTTCTAAGCCCATACAAATAGTATAAAAGAAAGGCTACTCTCAATGTGGCACGGCCAACTCATGCAAATGCATCTGAACCGCAAAGGTGGACGACACAGTACAATTTTGTAAATCGAGGAGGGAGCATCGCAGTATTTCTTATATAATTGGAATTATATGGAAATAAATTTGTATCGTCATTTTATGGAAGTTGTTCATCTACTAATTCAGTCAGCAACAAATTGACTATTATCTACGTTTAATGTATTAACAATACCTGTCATTTTGACAACGCACGGTAGTTACAAGTATATAAGAAGTGTCGGTAGGTTTAGTGTTAACCAGTTATCTGCGTTCGACGTGTATACACGTTAATCCAAAACTCTATTGCGGTACGGTTGACGTGTATACTCGTCGTGTACAATGAAAAATTCGCCTTTACTATAAAAAATGGAAATTTCAATAAGATGCAATAAAAATGTCATTTGGTGGTTGCTGAGGATCTAGTCAAGCGACTGAGGCACAGAGTGACTCAGAAGCGAAAGGAAAGAGATGTGGGAGGTGACTGGAAAATGAATGCGGGAAAGGTGCTGGCAGATCAAAATACGTGTGTAACGGAGGATTTAATATATTAACAAAATAGTGGTTGAGTACAAAAGGAACGGTGTGCCGAGACGTCTTCGCGACTACACTTAAAAATACGCTAAGCCCGTGAATATAAATATAATAAGACGGCGATTAGTCGATCGTAAGAATAGACGAATGAAATACAGTGATCAGTCGATTATAGAATTTGCCAAAGGACTCCGCGAGGGGGTTGTCGCGGGTTATTTATACTGTGCGGGGCCACCGACAGCGGAAGGAATAAGGAGTGGGGTTTTTAAAAATGACGAAGGATTTGGCAGTGTCGAACGTTAGTTAGCGCACGAGGACAATGCCCTAACGGCCGCTGCTGCACAGGTGACAAGGACGGTGGGTAACGGATTTGATATTTTGGAATATAGAAAACAATGGCCCACGCGACAACTAATCCGTCAGACGTAAACATAAAGTTTACGTGCGCTGACCCGGTCACGGCGCCGAGCTCGATCAGCTGGCTATTGTTACCCAAATGGTTTTTGCGTTACCGGAGTTACCGGTTAAATCATTGCAATGATTTTGAACAGTGGTATGTTTTCTTTGTATTACCAATAAAACTGTTATGTATTCTTTTAAGAAAAATTTGATTATTCCGTTTTGTGTATTAGGTATTGCCCGTACAGTGTATTACTTTTTAAAAGCTAAGTTGATTATTTTCTCCAATTCATCTGGTATTTTCCGAATTGTTTTTATGCTTTGCTGAAATCAACTGAATTTCTTAAAATTATTTTTTTGTTTAATTTTCTTCTTCATGAATTTGATTATTTTTTGACAATTTTTAAGTTTTTCAACAATGAATTGTTGATTTCTTATCGAATAAAAATGTAGTCCTATCTCATTTTGCTCTACTTTTTTCGTAAAATTTATAACAGGAGCATTTGGCACGCATTTGACGTGCATATTCGTGATTGCTTGATTGTAATTCCGCATCCCCTGAGGGACTTTTAAAATTAAATTCCGCAGTTAACTGGTTAATTGATGACGCGAGTCGCTCGAGAAACTGGGATTTTAATTGAAGGATTATTGAAATTCTTGCAAACAAATGGCAACCGAAGAGACTCGGCAAAATTCGTTACTATTGTGCGTAATCAAAGAAGCAATTAATGTTATAAATGTTCACTCTGTAGTCGGGGTTTCATTAAATGTATTTCTGCAATTTTGTAGGACTGTTCAGAACGCCGACTTGGCAATCAACGCGTCACAGTAGTTTGTCGAACATTGCGCTTTAATAAATCGTGTAACGCAGTTAGGAAAGCATCGTGTGACCACTCTCATTTGCACGATTCCATAATGCAAAAGACATAAGTTATAAACCGCATGAATCATTACATAGTAAAGTGACAAATGTACCATCTCACACCGTGTACGTTATTCTTCGAAACCACTCTGTAATATTCTTTCAGCGTTAGTACAAATGTCAATATTAATGTCCAACAAAAAGCTTATGTTTATTTAAACTTCTGTTCATTAATCTTTTACGTCAAATTCTTACAAATTGCACGCATCAAATCGTGATTTTACTAGAACTTTCTATTGCGTCGTCTTGCGCCTAGTTTGTCATGCTAAACTATATTACCAGCTCGCACGCGCAGTGTGCCAGAGTATACTAAAAATGGCAAAATTACCATAATTGCCGATTTTATGTACTCATGGCAAAATTGATCAAACAAAACACGGAACTGCAAAAGCATTAGAAGAATATTAACGAACGCCGTTACACTGTTTCCGTCCCATTACCATTTCTAATAGAAAAAATATATTTACCTTCAACGTCTGTCAACAATCTTCTCGCGCGAATCGGAATTTTGTTTACGGGCCGTAGCAGTTCCCGTTCGATCTTCGACCGCTGCAACATGACATTCCAAATGTTAACGTTCCCGTGTGAAATGGTAGATCCAACAATCCCCGATACATTCCGCGATTAGTTTTCAAAAGGCTTATCTGTCGGAGAGTCGTTAGGTTTCATAAAATGTAGTCGCTTGAAGAAACAATTTGCACGTCGCCGGTCCCCGTGGATTTAATATCTCATATTTCGCTGTGGAAGTTCTCGCGTGCTTGCTATGGCGACGGGTACGATGTGACGCGCGGCGTCTCGGCTACATTGTCCAGAAATAAATTCCGGAGCCGGTGCCCCGGGGCAGATCGGGCATGTACCCGTAGTCCCGTCGATGTTCCACGGCGAGAACAAAACCGTTAAACACGCGACACAGCCGAACACCCATGAAAATGCATGCGCCGTCGGTCTTCAATCGCGTTGACAAGATCGTCCGCGGTAACGATCGACAATTATCGAGTGCCTGGCGCGGCTGGGATGCCTCGAATACCTAGGCGACTTCTTTGGCGACTCGGTCGCACCGACGTACAAATCAAACGGGCAGATATCCCGGGGAACCATGCGAGAGAGAAAGAAAGAGAGAGAGAGAGAGAGAGAGAGGAAGAGTGAAGAAAGACGGAAAGAGACGGAGAGATAAAAAAGAGAAAGAGAGGTACACTTGGAGGAAGGATGATCGGGACGAATCGATCGTTCGAAAACAATTAAGGGTACGCGAGACATTTCCAACGGGATACCAGGTCGAAGGGACTATTCATCGCCTCTTTCTTCTGGCTGGCAGCTGGACCGAAGCGTGACGTGTGCCTGAAGGCCGTCGCTAATTTAATAAAAGCATCGCGATCCAGAGGAGAGGAGAACGGAGGCGGGGAACGGGCGGTTCCGACTGTATCGATGACCAATTTAGATACCAATTTCGATCTGAGGGTTCATGGCTCGAAGCCATCGGAGCTATCTTCCTGATCTGACACGGCGCGGCGGTTCACGGGGCGAAAGTTCGTGCGCCGGCCATTACGCTCGGTCACGTCGCTCCTCGGTCCCCGGGTAAAAAAGTCCGGCAATTAATTTCGCCGGAAAAACGTTTATATCTTATCCCGCCGCGCGGCCACGAGAAACTACGAATTGGTGGGTGGAATTCCGATAGTTCCTCCGGCTCGTTACGATGATTCCTCGCAGCCGGCTTCCCTCGATGATGTCGGCAATTAAAGTCTTATACCCTCCATTAATCTGCATAGAGAAGTGGATAGGCCAGAGGAAAGGACGAGCGGCGAAGTAGCGGAGAGAAACGTAGGGAGAGAGAGAGAGAGAGAGAGAGAGAGCGACGCTCCACGGGGGTTTCGCGACCACATCCTCCACGAGTGACACGGAGAAAAGATAGAAAAAGGGAAAACACACACACACACACACACACGAAACTCCTGTCACCGAGGGATCACCGCGGGTGGGACGACCGACGGCCATGATCGTCTTTGAGATTCCCACAGGAGAGATCCACCGATATCCTTTGAAATGTCCCCGCGGCTCGGCTCCTCTTCCGCGTTAAATCATAGTTTAGGTACGGGCTTCTTGTTGGGTACCGTTTTGCGAGGGTGTGGCGTTTAATTACGGCTCTGACGTCGGCCGAACAGTTTGATGACCGTTCGGAGGATGGGACCGACTATTTCGGTTGGTTGAATACGCGATTATGCTCGCGGAAGCGGTTCTTCTGCGGCCGAGGCTGTTACAGTGACGCGAATTAGACGAGCCGTTCTTCATCGGCGTTGTCCGCCTAGAAAGAAACGATCGCTCACCTAATCGTTCCGTTTCGATTACGAACCTCGTACCACGAAGCTGGACTAAAAATGCCTGCAAAAATCCAAGCTGTGTAAAGAAACAGGTATACAGTGATTTTTTTATATATGTCGCCAAGGCCTGGATGATATACTAAATTCTTGAACGTATGTGCTAGTAATTTCTATTATAGTATGTGCAGAGGCTCCAAGAAATGTTAGCACTTTAAATTCTAGATTTTCTGAGGAACGAGGAAGACGTCGTTTAAAGGCTTCATTGCTGTCTAAATTGTAAAAACATTATTAGATAACATTCTGTGCCGAAAAGATAAATTCTATACACGTTGTGGAATTATCTCCAATATCGGGGGGTATACCTCGCGAGGGGTCACGAAAATCGAGAGGCCTCGGTAAACATAACACGGCTCGGCTAGGTCTCCTGAACGATGCATGACGCTGACAAGACTCGCTTTGTTGACATGTATCGAGAATTCTCTGTAATAAGTTCGCGCTCATTACTAGACTGCATCGATCGTAAAACATAGGAGGCAAATAGTAGTTTCTTCTTAACTCCTTGCGCTATGATTTATTTTACGGTTGGAATGAGTATAACTCCTTTGTTGTTTACAATTTAGTAGGGAAGGAAGAGCGTATTCTCCAATGAACAAATATTGACCACAATAAAATATCATTGAAATTTTCACATTCAAATCAAGACCGTAAATTATTAATATCGGATTGCTATCCGATTAATATTTTCAGTAGTTGTGCCAAAAGGAAGCTTAGAGATTTTCTTTTATATTATAATTCGAGAGTAACTTGTTGGTTTATAATTCGAATTGTTGTTGCTTTTAAGGGATCCGTTAAAAATTCTTTAGCCATGGATCACGGGCTTTTACAAATTATGGAATAATCGCCGGTAGGTAATGGGTTAAATGTGTCAATAATGGTAAAAAAATTTTTAATTTACTTCATACTCCTACCCTCTAGACAAGCCCTTCTCTACTCGTCTCTGCAACGAATAAGGATTCCACGCAACAAACGAGGTTCTAGCGTATCGCGAATTGTTCTCGCCAAGTGCGGCCATCTTTCTCGAGAGCCAGCGATGCCCCGGCCACCATGACGAGCATCTTTCGCGAGTAATCTATCCGGCAAACGAATAATTCCGACTTTCTTTCTGCTGGCGCGAGGGGGGAAACAGATTTAATTCCCGGGTGACTGGTGTCTGCCTAACCGGCGACCGGCCGACCGCGGGCTTAATTGAGAGTCCGCGGCCGCGTATAAATAATTCAACGCGAAGTGATTCATTCCGTGTGCGCGCTTGCGCACTCGCGCACCTACAGTTGTCCCGGGGTTTTTAACACTCTCTAGAAAGTCAGAATATCGAGGCAATCGCCATTACATTTCCTTCGTCACGTACTTGACAAGGTAATGGTGCGCAGGGATTAACTAACACCTAACGGCGGGACACTTACCGTACCGCGCCGTCGCGCCGCGCCGCGGCAACGACAGATAAATTAGCGATGCTCGCATTGTGGATGGGGTAATAGACGTCGCGGCGCTGACATTTAAACCACGACACGGTGCAACCCGGCATCTCCTCTGTTGTAACACTCGCGGCCGATGCGCAGTTCGACGGACGGACGCGGGGCCGTTAGCGGTTCCATTTTCCGCTTTTCGAAGGCACAATGGCGAGTGTCCGGACAATGCCCGCGGCTGGTCGCCGGGAACCTAGTGGAAATCGAAGAGAGCGACGAGACGTTCAATCGAATTTCCAGCGAGAGCCTGTCCGATTGCCGAGCGCGAACGATTCGAGGGGTCTCTATCCCCGATAAGATTGATTTATTATCCGCGGATTAATTAGACGGCGCGCGAAATCGGGACAGAAGCGTCGCCGATCGCCGATAGTGAGGGGCACAGGTTGTACCCGACTTGGCGAAGGTGAATGACGTCCGCGCAGGTAAATGCGCGGATATTATCGGCGGTCTTCATCCCCCCGGTGAAGTTCGCAAATTGCCGACCGCCGCGCCGAGCCGGGGCCAGATAACTTCAATTTTCCCCGTATCAGGATGCAATCGACAGCCTCTTCCGAGGCCTGACCGCGGGCTCGCTTGATGAACTTCGCGGAAACGCGGCGAGCAGGTGCGAAGTGTGGGCGATCGGCTCGACGAAGGCAGAAAACGAGGAACGAAAGAGAGAGAGAGAGAGAGAGAGAGAGAGAGAGAGAGAGAGAGCCGTCCGGGATGCCAGCTCGGTGGATAATCGAAGAAATTAAAGGATATATTCTTTTCCGTGGTTTATGGAGATGAGAATTGCCCGGAGATTTATCAGAGGCGATTACCAAACTCGCGAAGACCGGCGAGAGATTTAATCGGACGGGAGGGAAATTGTCGGTGATTAGAAATGGATGTGTTAGCGACGAGGCGCCCGAGTGAAAGGAAATCGAACGTGGTCTCATTAACGTGCCGGCTTTTTGTTTTGACCGATCGTGATTCGAGACGTTACGAAATAATCAAGGCGTCCTTAATCTGGGATCAAGACCGAGCGCAATTTGCGTGAGCTCGGCTAATGATAGTTCTAGCAAAAATATGTTATGGACGATGTTCCGGGATAAGGTAACGAGCTTGGTCCAGGATTTCGCTGCAGTTCCGTGGCAACCCTGAGAATGCTCGAGTTGCGTCGAAAAGCCCTTGGGAAAGTCCGAGCGAGCGCACCTTTTCAAGTTGTCCGCCTCGTGGTTGGGTTAAAGAGCAATTCAGCGGGCGGATAAAAGTTGCTTTAACCTTTTCCAAGCGTATACTTTGATAGTAGATCAGTTAAGAGAACCGTTCTCGGTCCCTTTTCACTATGGGTCTGCAGATAGCACGATAGTATCAGATTGCTTTGTCAAATTTAGCACATTACGATCATGCTCGGCGTACAAACTAATTTACTAAGGCAATGAAAGATTGAGTCTTCAAGTACACGGGAGTCAGTCGAATAAAACCGGATTATTCGAGAACGTCTACTAGGGTGATGAAAGATGGAGTAGTGCTCAAATAACAACTTACCTGCAGGATTTTTATCCATGAAACCGGAAGCTGTCGAAGAAGGTTCACATGGATCCTGAAAAATTCACTCTTCAAGTAGAAACCTACTTGTGAGATTTCCAGAAAGCATGAAACGTGAAGCTCTAGGTGGACGTTTACTGAGGTAATGAAAGATTGCGTTTTCAAGTGTCTACCTGCCCGTCAGATTTCCAGAGAGCATGAAACAAGAAGCTATCGGAGGACGTTTACTGTGATAATGAAAGATTGCGTTTTCAAGTACCCGCATGCCCTTAAGATTTCCGGTGAGTATAAAACAAGAAGCCATTGGAGGACGTTTACTGCGATAATGAAAGATTGAGTTTTAAAACCTATCCGTAGGATTTCCACGGAGCACGACACGGGTAGACGTTTACTAGGACAATGGACGATTAAGTCTTCAACTTATCTGTTGGATTTTTTTGGAGCATGGATCGACAAGCTATTGAAAGACGTGTACTAGGATAACGGATAAACTCAAGCATTGAGTCTCCAAGTAGCAACCTACCTCCAGGACTTCCAGAGAGCACGAGACTGGAAGATGTTGAAGGACGTTTAATAGGACAATGGACGATTGAGTCTTCAACATACCTGTTGGATTTTTTTGGAGCATGGATTGAGAAGCTATCGAAAGACATGTACTAGGATAATGAAAGATTGAGTCTCGAAGTAGCAACCTACCTGCAGGACATCCGGAGAGCATGAGACTGGAACCTATTGTAGGACGCTTACGTTTTCAAGTAGAAAATTTCATGATTTTCGAGGAGCATGAAACAGGAAGGATGATTAAGGAAAGAATATAGTTTTCCGGCGAAGTCGCCACAAAACTATTCGCGTTGACGTCGAGGCGTGTACGCTTGTTACCTGTTTTCCTCGAGGAGACAGGTGAGTTACAGTCTGCCTTCCTGGTGTTCGATCCCGCTGCGTATCGTCTTCTTCTTCGTCGTCGTCGTCGTTGTCGTCGTCGTCGGTCTCCGGGCGAATAGAACGCTTGCATAGGCCTGACCGTCAGGTATGTATCGCCTTGAACGGGCACTCGAGGCTGACCTCCGACCCCCGCCCCGGGTACGCAGGTGAGGCGCGAATTTTTGAAACGGTCTTTCCCGTTCCCGTGTACACACGCGCCGCAGATATATCCGTATAGAACGCTGGAGGACAAGGGGAGGTGAGGCCGGAGGCGGCGTTTGCCGATTGGTCGGCGCCGTCCTCTTCGCAGCCAGTGACGAGAATGGAGGCCATCCTGACCCACTCCCACCGCGCCTAGTTTATTCTTACCTTTCCTTACCTCTCTTACCTTGCCTTTCCTTTCCTTTCCTTGCCTTTCCATTCCTTTCCATAATCCGCACTGTGTCGCTGCACACTCCCTTCCCCTACCCGGGACCGCGCGACCACCCCACGGCCACCTGTGTCGCCGGGAATCTAATCCAGGAACTCCGGATACCGAGGTCTACGAAGACTCGAATTTTTACGCCTGATGGTCTCCAAATTTCACGGAGAATTTTGCTATTTTTTTTTTTTTGCGGCGGCTGTGACAGGAGGTTAGAGTGCAGTGTGAGGCACAGAGTGTGCTGGTGACTTCGATGCGTGCATAGGCAACGTCGCCTGAGCTGGAATTGTTTCTTGTGTATGAAAACTAAAGGGTATTTTTGTTTCATTTAGATTTTTAAGCTTTTCGTTTACCAAATTTGCCGGAGAATTCTTTTCTTTTTTACGACGGCTGTGACAGAAGGTTCGAGTGCACTGGGATTGCAGAGTGAGATAGCGAGCGAGAGCGTGCTGATGACTTTAATGCGCGCATAGGCGATGTCGTCTGAGTTAAAATAGTTTTTTGTTTATGAAAACTAATAGGTCTCTTTATTTCATTTAGATTTTAAAGCTTTTCGTTTTCCAAATTTGCCGGAGAATTTTTTTCCTTTTTGCGGCGGCTGTGACAGAAGGTTGGAGCGGACTGAGATTGCAGAGTGAGGTAGCGAGCGTGGGCGTGTTGGTGACTTTAATGCCTGCATAGGTGATGTCGTCTGTCGATCTCCGATAACTCGATGCGGTTTTTGTTTCCTTCCGAGTTTTGAGCTTTTCGTTTTGCAAATTGGCCGGAGAATTTTGTGAACTTTGCTTTGGGTATGGGAAGAGGTAGTTGAGCTGGTCTCGGTTGGAACAGTGATGTACAGAGTACGATCTTAGCAGTGGCTTGCGGGTGACTTCGACGCGTGCATAAGTGATGTCACATGTTCTGGAATAATGAATGCTCAAAGCTGTCTTTGTTTCTCCTGGATTTTTACGCTTACCATTCTCTACGGAATTTGGCACAGAATTTTATCGTATTTCCCATTGGGCACAGTAGAAGATAGTTGGAATTGTCTGGGTTCGAAGAATGACGTGAAGAGCACGATGTGTGAGAGCTTCTCAGTGATGTGTGTCGCCTGAGCTAGAATAGTTTCTTGTTTACGGAAACTCGAAGTCCTCAATTAGTCACAATAAAAATTGAAAACTGGAAATGTTGAAGGCATCGAATGAGTAAGATCAACGAAGTAGCTTAGGAGGTTAATCAAAAGCAGCAAGACGAAGACTCTGTATGTAAAACAGAATTCCTACTAACACGTGAGACGTCGATACAGTGGTTTCTAATAATCCGTGCGAGGTCTTTTAAAAGATGTTTTTGTTCTTGGAATCGGTGCATGAAAGTCAGTCATATATGTTCCATTGAACTTCAGAGTAATGTAGTTTGTATAATAAAGGCACGGTTAACAATTTGTATACATGAGTTTGGGTATTATTTGGTTCGCATAAATGAAGATCTACTGTAGACTTACTCTCAAAGACTACTGTAGTCTCTCTTAAAGATACTTGCCGCGCCAGGATACCGCGCTGGCGCACACTGGGAATAACACGCGCTCTTATGGGAGAAAACCGCCACGGCAAATGCGCGCGCTCCCAGCACAGTATAACCATGTATCATTGACCACGTATCAAATGACCAATGAAGCAAGATCAATTTCTAAAAAACGAACAGAGAAACTCCAGTGTATGTTAATTACATAAACAAACTTGTCATAAGACCATTGAACCACCTCAAACTAAAAATTGATGACCCCACTTAAAACAATACTTACTTTGACTACGTGAAATGTTTTTCAACTGCTAAACAAATAGTCCCGAATAGTAGGTTATAAATAAAGAAGAAGATCTCTTTGAGAGGACATACGTGAATTTATAATAGAATTGCTGTATAAATGTCAACATGAAGAGGGCGCAATGTTATTCTTTCGTTCAATACGAACTATGATCATTCGCTGGAACATTCATTCCTTATCTACACTCCGTCGAACGAGTCGAGTTGGTAAAGGTAAACAAATACACGTGGCAGCAACTTGAGTATGACAAAGGTCGAGTTAGACTTCCCAGGTAGTTAATGAAGGCAGTAAGCTGCTGTTTTATTTATCTGCTCTGACCTGTCTCGTTGGCCGTAGCACAGTGTTTACTCTATATATGTCCCAACTGCCTAGCCGATAAAAGTCCCAAGCACTATCCCCACTTCTGCGTGGTATACCCCGCGAGGGGCAAAGAACCGAGGCCTCTCGACCTTCACTGTCCTCTTCTACGTTCAAAATGTGGATCAAAATAGTATCTCCTGGCTGGTACATGTCCCTGGCTGGACCCGTGTTGTGGACATAAATCGAATACACCCTGTATAGTTTGTTTACCTTGCTTCCTAGACAGCAGGTGTCGTTTGGGTTCTAGTTTTCGACGTTTCGGGCACAAATGATCACGCGCGGATCACATCGGACCGCGCGTCCGTCGCGTCGGCCGGCCAGACCTTGGGTCGCACTAATTCCATCCGTGACCCGTGTAAACGCTCTCAGGCGAACCATCCATCGGGATCCTCCGCAGTATACTTCTTAATGGCCGTTTCACGCATGCACGATTCCGCGGGCGCCCGGCAATTACATTATTAATAGAGATATTACTGGCCGCGCTCGGGGCATTACGACACCGCGGCGTCGTAAGGGAACGCGTTACCACGAGATTGGTCCGAAGACCGATGAAGGGTTTGCGGGAGAAGGCATTAAGACGCGATGGAAATAGAGGAGGAAGAAAGCAGATGGCCGGGGAGCCAGCGAGAGACGAACGGGGAACAGAGAAAGAGAGAGAGAGAGGGAGGGGGAGGAGGAGAGACAAAGAGGACCGGTCGCGAAAACGGGGGAGTAGGATCACCGGGGCAGATTGATCGCTCTAATCTGTTCCTGCCGGACCACACATGACGCGTGGCGGAAATTTTTAGTACGCTTAATCCGACCTTGGATTATGCGCTAATATCGCGACGGGGAATTGCCGGCTACAGGTGGACGAGCGTGGGCGTCGAGCCACGAGGAAGGCCCCGAGAATCGGACTGGAGGGTGTTTGTATTGTTCACCGTGTTCCCAGTGTACACAAGCCAGTGACAACCATTTGTCCGGATGTAATTATCAAACTCCCCTGACCGGACGGTTTGAGACCTCGAGTGCCGCGTTTGTTTTGGTTTTGCTTGACGCGTTGTTATCTACATTTGCGCGGCTGAAATTCTGTGGTGCACACTTGACACTAGGTTTACGGAGCACTAAAAATTACTATTTTACGTTACCTTATAAATATAACATGAACGTGTCTATCAAACTTTGGAGCCGTTTCTTAAATAATATGTACCCACAGAAATCAATTTGTTAAATAATCCCTCATGGATGCATCTTTACAATCTCAATATTCGTGAATTAAAAATATCAGAATCTGTCATTTTGACTGATGAAAAGGAACTATTTCTTTGTCAGAGAATTTTTCGATACAATTTTTTTGCCATGCATTCAAGTCACCAATGGAACGGTTACAGAACGAAGCTAATTTCCTTTACTATCGTTTATTATACATATATATATCAAGCAGAAAGTACATGCATCTTTTGTTATATGATTTGTAGATATAAAAGACAATCGATGCTGCTCTATCATGCACTGAAATCACCAATGGAACGTTCCCAAAATTTTTCTTCCTGCAATGCTCTATTATTAATAATAATTCCAAAGTGTTACATTATTGGAGACTCTATTATATAATTCTCGATTAAATAAATCGTGAAAAGGAGTACATTTTGAATCAACCTTTTTCTTCAATTTCTTACAACTATCTCGAAAATTTTTTATTTCTTGCTTTAAAGGTCCGCAGTCTAATTATAACACGGTAAAGCGAACAAATTAAGAAGTAAGAAATTAACCCTTAACCGTGACTGTAAGGCACCACTAAACATTGCTGTATCATTATTCAAAATATTTTTTAAATTATCAAATTTGTTTGTATTTAATAAATTCCTAAACGTTTCAGTATTGTAGAAGTAAGTTGCACCATTTTCGTATGTTGAAAAATATATGTTTTGTACATGAAAAAAAAAATATGTATATAGACGGGAAATATTCTAGATCGGAAGAAATGTTGAGTACAAATGCATGAATGAGTGCAAAGAGTTAAATATTGAATTACCATTGAAGACTAATTAACGTGGCAGTAAGAAAGGAATGAAAGCTGGTACCGTCTATATAAAAATAGCGAGTGAACTGGTCGTCCCTGGTTGGAAAACGGCGATAAAGTTGCTCACTCATCCAGATTATTTTTAGGACTTGTGGTCAGGTCTGTTTCTAAGGACAGTGCAAATTGGAAGCACTCGGATCGGGGAACACTGTCTCCATTATGCTCGAAGTAAAATATTCCGAATGTGATCTGTTTCTATCAATACGGAGCTGCTTCCAGCACCGACATTCAACACCACACTGTTAAACGACCGGCGTAAGGACAGTGTATAATTGAGGCATTCTTGGTGCTTCGTGCACGCAACCGAACAAACGCACCGCGTTTCTTCCGACGTTTTACAGGCGTGTTTGTCCGGAACGGTACTAATTGCATTTGCACAGTAATGGACAAGGCCGCGTGGCATCCGCGCGCGTTTCTCACCGGCCACGGGAAAAACTCTCCGCACTAAACGACAGAAATGCACTTCTTGCGCCTCTATTGCTCGGCGGAGGCCGTAAAGAAAAAGAAAAAAAGAAACGGTAGTCTGTCATCCGTTTCATTATACATGACAGTACGGCCTGAATCTTCAACCCCCATACGTTCCTGAAGAAATTAAAAAATTAAAAATCTTCTCGTGAACTTCGTGTTCCTTTCACCCTTAAATTCGATGTAAGACGAAATAAAATTTTATTCTTTTGCAATCAATATTCAAGCATTAATATAGATACGTATAAGATAAATAAAATTGTTCTTTCCTCTTCTTTGGAATTATTAAAAACTAAGAAATCCTAATTATTGTAGCCATGGGGGGAATCGTAAGGCGAGGGATTAAATTGGCAATTCTTGAGGACTTAAAATTAATCAGAATTCGCTAGATGACGTGAAAAAGTAATTACATTTGACAGAACCGTGCAGAAAATTCTCGAGATGCATTAATGGCAAAATAATTATAAAAAGAAAACGGTTTAACAGTGTCCAAAGACAGGAAATGAACGACTGGTCGCCGAAAGAGCGCGCGAGGGTTAAAAGCCGAGAAGGTGAAATCGTATCAGCGAGTAGGAGATTGTTTGGTCTGGGGGCCCGTGGAAAGTAAATTCTTCCGCGGGGAAGAAAGCAAATTCTTTCGCGGCGCGTCGCCGACGAAATTTCACGGCGTCACCACGTGGCCGTTCGTCGAAGAATGCGACACGCGGAAAGTTATTAACGGCGATGAAATCCGAACGCGAAAACACGAACATGACGACGGTGGCCGCGTGCGTGGTCGCATCTCATTCGCCCATTAGGAAGGTATTTCACGGCGTGTCACGTTTTATGTCGGCCACGTGACTTCGCGTGACACTGCCGAGTTGAGCCGATGGGAGGTCGTAGGTCGCATACGATTCGCGTCGAACCGTTCGGCCCTGCGACTGGCGGTTCCTTCGCCGTCGTCTAAGTTCCTTTCGAACGTGAACGTTGTTAGCAGTAATGTTAATAAACCCTCACTGAAAAATCCCCCGGGCCGTATCCTGTAACTGTAGACACTCCTTCCACCTTCTATCTGCGCGTGGCATCTTTTCTTCAATCCTTTGTACGGCCGATTGCGTTCCGCCGCCTGCCCCCCCCCCCCCCCGCCAAGATTCGCAGAACTCCGAGGATCTACTCCAATTATGGGAACACTGGATTGTGATAGAAAATTGCCCACCTTTTCAACTCCCGCAGTTTCCTCTAAAAAAATCTTAAAACACCTGCGATCATTTTAAATCGAGCACTTACCGAACTCAGTTTTTCCAAAGTCTCTTTTTTCTTGTACAATTGAAGTTGCTTTGTTTTAAAATGTATTACTACCATTACTTATTACCTTATTACTACCATTTATTTCGCTGTCTATTTTTGTCGTTCCAAGGTTTTAAGTGCAACATACCTCCTCTATGAAATGCTAAAACAATTTAGCAGAGTCGCAAAGTTAAAGAGAGTGCACAAAATGAATTTGTTCTAGCTTCACGTGAACTATAGGATCGTGGGTCTCACTTATGTGTGACGGTAGCAATTAACGTGTTAAATTAATTCGTGTTACAATTTTCATAGAGCGATTGAAACTATTTATAAGCGTGACTGTGCGTCTATTCCTGTACGGTGTATTTTACCCATCAACCAGTCAATGCCTCAAACGCAGAAAAACGTATAAACATATCTGGCTTAATTTATGACAAATAAAATTTCAGTGGCGTTAATTATTTCATTACATTAACTTCAAAATGTCAAGACGCTACAGCCCAGAGGAAGAAATTGGAATATGTCAGAACTCACGTCATGAGTTAAAGGTTACGTGAGCTGTTTGCGATTAAAAAATTTTGATTCAGCGATATTCGACGACTGTAACAATAGAATGATAACGAAAATAATAGATTTGACGAGTTCATCGCTGAAGCTGTATCTCCAATAAGATCGAAATTATATTACTAGGAAGAAATTACCAGAGGAAAATTAGTAATTTCAAACGGTAGAAAGATTAAAAAAGTATTGAAGAATTTCTGCAAAAATGAGTAGGGGAATCACGAACTAGTTGAAAACGTAAGGATACGGTTATGTTACTTTTGTAAACAGAAGAAGTACATTTGTATTCAACCTCAGTGTTACATAATTAATTAATACAGCCAAATTTAATTTCTCCTAAAGATCCGCAGTATATTTATAGGTCGATCAAATTGTTAAAGGGAATTAAATTGCTATTTGGTTTCCTGAGTTTTTACAATCGATGCAAATAATTTTGACTTAGCATAGCGATCTTCCGTCTAGATAAAGCAGCCTCCGAAACAGTCTTGCACCATTCTTCCTACCGTTTCGCAAGCGGCCGGGCCGAATCGGCGGACTATGTGCACAAAAATTGCCGGATTCCACGCGGGCAGGACCGGCACGATTTTATATATCTGCGTGATTTACGGCGCCCCGTGCGGCGAAGGTCGGCCGGGGAACGAAACGCGACCCGGAACGACGTATTCTAATTTGGTTAAACTTTCATAAATGGGACAACGCCGGGACGAGACGAGAGCCCGTGTCTCAGCAGGGGTGCGCGCCGGTCTTTTAACGACTCATTTGCGTCCCCGGGAAACTTTACGGGCCGGCTGATCGATTATTTTATTTTATTTTATTCCGTGGCCGGGTCTCCCTGTCTGTGCAGCCTTTCTCGCGCGGAGCACCGCCTCTGCGTCGTTTTATCGGCGTATCGCGTTTCCGACGCAGCCTTTCGAGATCTCTCGCCGTCGACCCCTCCGATCCATTCTGCCGCGGGAAATCTCTCGATCCACGGGATGGAGATCGTTCCGGATAGTAGACGCACCGGCCAACGCGATCCCAGATCGATCGAAAGCACCCGTTCTCGATATGGCCACGCTCGGCCCGTCGAGTTTCTACGCTCACAATTTATTTAACCCATTAACCCGCACAGAAACACTTTCAGTTGCTCAGAAAGTCTCCGTATGCTCTTTAAAACGCAATAACTTTCATCAAATTCACGACTAACGAATTGTTTATTGCGCTGTTGGTAGGATCTGTTTGACAGCTGACGTTTAAACGCATTTTTAGAGGAAGCACAGTGATTTCTTTATATATTTCACCAAGACCTGGATGATAAGCGTCGCGGAATCATCCCCACTACCGCGGGGGACCCGTGAGGGGTCGCGAAGCTCGAGGTATGTCTCCTGGACGATACTAGACGCTGGCAAGACCCGTGTTATTGACATATATCGAGAATTCACCGTATAGCTTTTTTAGCCCTACTTTTAAGGAAAATTTAATTTACGTTTTGTAGGTTTATGCCGCCTACATATATGCTGAAAATGTCAATCGGTCGTTGCAGAAACAAATGGCACGGCAAGGACCTGCCAAGCATAAAGAATAATATTTAATACGCTTTTCGAAATTTCTGGCAATAACAATTTTCTCAAAATTCGTTTGCTCTTCACCTAGTAAACTAATCTCCTTCTTCCAAGTTTTTGAAAAGAAGTGGTTCGGTCCACTTTTGAAACACCTGTCCCCATTTTAGAGGACACACAGAAACCTTTTTGATCGACTGTATGCCTTCGAACGAAACGGGAAGTGGTGAGAATTTATTTTTTAATGCTGCCTCGCACGGAAGAATTTTATGCTTTGTAATTGAGCATCGATGATGTAAGACACGAGAGATTTTTACATTCCTTGTACGGGATACGTTTCTTGAAAAGTATGTAATTGGGGACCGATGGTGTAAGAGATTGTCAAAATCGTTACGTGGGATACTTTTTCTGAAAATCATGAGCGCCGTTAATTTCCACAGACTGGAGGGAGGTGATGCAGAAGAATAAAAAGGAACTGAGACAATGTTCGTATATTACAGAAAAACAGGAGAGAATATGAGTAAGGTGATATTTATCTTTACACGGCTTCCTAAATTATAGAAGACTCGCCTCGCTGGCTGCGTACGTATCTTCGGGCATCAGAAAGTAAAAGGATACTTTCTCTTAAACGCTGAGAATTCGAGGGTTATTTAATTCCAGATCAGATCCCAAAATCTGAAAGACTACACACGCTACAATTTCCGTTCTTTATTACGTGTCTTGGTACCTTTTCTTGTGCAAGACAATCTTAGTCTCTTCAGACTCTTCGGATATCGCGGAGAGCTTCACTTACTTGAAGTCAAATTAATTTTACACATTTCGTCGTCTAACGTCACATAGGTTACTTGATATATGTCCAAAACGCAGGTCTAGCCAGGGACATATATCGGCCAGAAAGGACAGCGAAGCTCTAGAGCAGGGGTTGGCAACTTTTTTTGGCCGCGGGTCAAAATTAACCGAAATGTAAGTATTAAAGACACGTTTGGGTCAGAGATATTTTCGTACTAAAACAGTCTTTTAGTAAATAATAAGATATATTTTATTAAGAAAATAATTACAAACATAGTTGATGTTTCATGTTTATGTTTTATAATTTATTTTTATATATTATACTTTATTTTCCGAACTAAAGTGAGTCACTTGACATTATCAAATGGGTCACTCGGTGACCCCTCATAGGTTGCCAATCCCTGCTCTAGAGGCCTCAGTTAGTGATGGCCCCTACCAGGTATACCCCGCAGCAGTGGGGATAGTTCCGCGACGTTTATCATCCCGGCCTTGGTGTCATATATAGAGAATCCGCGACTATCTTCTGCGAAATTAATTTAATACTTCATGAAGGCATTTAACGAAACATTCTAGCGAGAAAGACGAGCAACGAAACGAATCGTGGTAACGTGTCAAATCGGAGTGCGGAGGGTTGAAATAAAAACTATGGTGCCATTAAAATGAGGAAGATGGCGCTCGTGGGGGTTAATGGGGCTCGGAAGAAAGTGCAGGAGAAGAGGAATTGAGCATGAGCATACAGGGAGAACGAACAATGACGGAGTCGCTGCGGCGTTTACTTGATCGTTGACGTCGACGCTGGTTTCGCGGAATGACCGCCCCCTTATCTTTACGACGACGAGCCTAGCCCCGTCCATTCGCGCCCGCCTGGTTCCCTGACAATTTTACAATTCCGCGCGCCGCGCGGGAGTGCTACAGGTTTATAGTACTTGCGTTTATAATACGTCTCGGAGTTTATGGTCGGTCGTGCGCGTATTACCAACGATTTCTTCCGTGCCGGACGCGTCTCCTCACCGATGCTGGTCACGGCCGTGACAATGTCCCCTTCTCTAGCCGCCGGCTGTTCGCAATTCGGATATTTAAACGCTGAAGACCTCGAGCGATCCTCTCCTCGCGTCCACTGAAACTTATTGAACTGATCGAGCTCGCCGGACGCCAAACCACCACGGAAAATCCTGTGAAATAAAAAGAATTTACCGCGGTAACTTCTGGACCCTGAAAATCCTAACGAAACCCTAACTTCTTGATATAGGAATTAAATAAACAGAATCTTTTTAACACGATTTGTTTGTTCATGACACGAATCCATCGTGTAGAAAAAGGTTGTACTGTTACATAAAGTAAAACTCGAAGTACAGTGATTTCTCTATATATGTCGCGAAGGCCTGGATGATAAACGTCGCGGAATTATCCCCTCTACCGCGGGGTATACCCCATGAGGGGCCATGAAGCTCGAGAGGCCAAGGACGCGGAAGAGTGTAAACATAACACGGGTAGGTCTCCTGCACGATACAGGAAGCTGGCAAGAGCCGTCTTGTTGACAAATATCGAGAACTGTTACTGAAAGTATCGTCTACCGTGTCACAGTAAAGCTTAGACAGTGCACAGTTGATAAAAATCTTAAAAGTAAAGAAGGAATGTTTAATAGAAAATGGTCTCCGTAAACAACATAAACAAGGACGAAACGAGTACGTCACGTGTCTTATTCTCTCTGTCATCAATATTTCTGATGAAAGTGTTCTAAAAACACCGAGGGTGAGCATAATTTTTAAATGTTAGTCCCAAAGAGAGAATTCTTCTCGTCTAAAGACGCGAGAGTAACAAAGAGAAGCGAGAACAGGCCCGGGCTAAAAACCAGGCAGGCAACCCACGAGGCACGAAGCGCAATCCTGTGAATGCACCTGTCAGTGGTCATCATTCAACAGCTTCATTGACCCTAGGATCAATTGGGACGCAGTGATTCTCATGGCAAAGACACGCGGTTCGTCGAACCGGCCGATCCCTCGGTCGAAAACGATTACGCGGCTCGCCTCGAAACTGACAGCCACTGCTCGTCGGGGGCGGGGGTTAATGAGACACGCTGATTGGCTTCGGAGATTCATCGGGTGGCTGACGTTGATCAATTTTTATCCTGTCTTATTTGCATACAACCGGCAAGCACCGGCGCGGCAGTGGCGTAAATCCGGGCCCCTCGGCCGGCCTGTCTGACCGCGACGGAAAGATACTACTGAAAATCCTCGGGCTCCCATCTCCTTCGGGAACGATCCTCCATTTTGGCGCGGGTGATCGATCACCGTGATAATTTTGTCTGAACCTTAATGTCATCTTTTAGGGCTAATAACGCAATACGTATTTGTTCCTCGAGGTACCGCGAAATGAGGTAATACAACGTCCGAGGAAGACGGCCAAGCAGATTTTATTCTTCATGCACATCAAAATATTCGCCGTCGATCGTTAGCAGACAGATAAAAACCTTCTTTACAATAGCTTTAACAAATTTCTTAAATTCTGCTAATACCTTCGCTGTATAACCTATAATCTCTATTAGCTATAGTCGTTCAATTATAAAATCGTTGAATTGTTGGCTTCTTACATATATTTGCAACGAATCACAATTAAACCGTTCAAATCAGAAATTATTTATAGTTAAAACCGAACATGTTTATGTTACAATCTACTGCTTAAACTGAAGTTCTAAATCAACAATGTTTGGTCATTAACAATCTCGCTTTGATTACATGCAACTAGTAATCCTTCGTGGACGACGATTTTTTTAAATATTAAAATATTTTACTCGAACAAGTCGACCGTACTACAAAGCCTTGAGTATTGAAGACGAGAATATTCAATTATTTGCTTGCTATTTTAATGGCTGAATGTGTGATCCTGATGTCGTCAATATGGGAATATTCCTCCTGAAAGAATTAAATGATCAATAAAATTCAATCAATTCCAAAATATTCAGTTTAATCAATTATTTTTGCGAGTGAACGCTGTTATCGGTGATTACACTTGGCCTGCTAAAAACTGTCAAATCAGGTAGTATCAAAAATTTGAAGAGACCTTTTAACTCCTCGCTCTTTACATTGTTCCGTAAGTATACCTGAGATTACAGCCGCGGAATATGGTCTCAGTTTCCGCCTCGAGTTAGCATACCACGTCCTGCCACGAAGATCATTACGGATGTCGCGAGAATTCCGAGTTGGCACACATAGATTTTCTATTTCCACAGTAAATTCTATTAAGAATTTTTCTGCGTTGCGGCTATTTTTCTCTCTCTGTCTCTCTCTCTCTCTCTCTCTCTCTCAAGCATAATTCGAGCTCGTGATTAATTTTCTTCCGTTAAAGCGGCCGTTGATAGATGATCGAGGAGGATCAAAATGTCTACGCCAATGAACCACGATATTCCTGGCAGATTCTGGACAAGTGTACAAGCAAGCGTCGGGTACCGAGGCCGCCGCGGCTCATTCGCATTTGCAATGCGTGCATAATCTCCGACTGCTAGACGCGGGGTGACTCGTGGCATTCGAAACAAAAATCTCGAAACGGACACGCTCGATACCCGATCCACGGTGATCGATCGTTTCTCCGCGCGAGTCGTCATTACATTAATCTCCCGTGAAGTAATTCGTCCTGCACGGTTGTCGATAATTAAATTAGACACCATTGATACGCGTCAGGCCTCTTCTTTCCCTAAACATAGGGGACGATCCGACGAAACTAGATAGATCAAGCGCGTGGCTATTCACTCGAGAAAAATCGTCGATCATATTCCAAGGACAGTTTTGCGGTGCCACGATACCACCGCAGCGGACATTTGGATTTATACTCACGCTCTATACTAAGTTTCTGATTGTTAAGCGGACTTCCATGCAACATTAACGTTGCCTAAGTCAATTGTAAGAAACGGAAATTAAGTAAAAATCAATTTCGTTTTTTGAATAACTTCAATATAGGAAATTCCTTTAAACTCTTTTTATTTCTTCTATTTTTATTCGATTTCCTACGTTTACTGTGTTAAATTTAATATTTAGTTTTTAAAAAATACTACAAAAATTTGTATATTACTTTGGAGATATTTGAATGGATATTTAGACGAAGATCGTGTGTTGCATTTCACAAAATTTACAGGAGAACGTAAAAATAATTCATTGCTCACTGCATGTGCGACTAAAGAAGCAGCTGATATGACGTACTCCCTTCTTCCAATGAAAAATGAATAATAATTGCAATAATTAAAAAATAATTCTACTTTATTCGACATTTTAATTTAATTTAAAAATTAAAATACCAATGTAGAGAAAGTTCTCTTTTCCAAAGAAGAAGAAGACCGTGCGTTAAACCATCTGCTTTTTTAATTAGTATAATGAAGAATTCGTATTGTGGTAAATTTTATTCCATTACATACCCTCCTTCCAAACAGCAACCGACTTAAAATTAACTCACGTGCAATTTTCCATTAACCCGAAATCCGTCGCCCAACAATGACGCGATTGCAATCTTTCTGGCACCGTGATGAATCTGAATGCAAGTGGGATTAAACGAGGACCAAATGCAGCTCGCGTCGCGCTTCTCCCGTCGACTTTACAAAGCGGTGCAGCAAAGGGACACCTGCCCGCCAGCGATTCCCGCGAATAATAACCGATACCCCCGGTAGAGGGGCCAGCCGCGGCACGGGCACTCGTCAGCCGTGATTAATAAGTCATTCATTAATATAAATGAATTCTCCTGGCGCGAATGATTCCGTGATGAATCGGCTGCATTTACCGGTGCGCGAACGCCTGGCGGGTGTGAACGCGGCGTCAATCGCGGACAGCTTTGTACCACTTAAAGCGTTAAGCTCCGCACGTTCGCGGGTTCCGTGTCGTTGGGGTGGCTGGTTTGTTGGATTACCAGCTGCCAGAGGGGAAGACGAACGCGGAAGTTTAGCGTCCTGTCGGGAAAATTAATTCCGAAGCGATTGCCGGATTCGAAAAAATCCACGGTCTGCAGGAATAGACTTATAAGAGGAAATAAATGCTCGCCGGCTTTGGGACTGCTCGAACGGCTATTCAGTTTCACCGTGCGCCTTCGCCGGTCTCTTGACTCTACCGATCATTTAATCGAGCTGCTGCTCTTCGCGATCCTCTTCGTGTCCGATTCGATCAGGAACTTTTCATGGATCTGAAATTGCTTCAAAGTTGCGCGCAATTATTAGGAGGACCCATAAGTAATCAATTATTTTGAAATCTAAAACAAACTGTGTAATAAATTCAAGTTTTTATTTCTCAGTTTATTCCATCATTATCAAGGACAGTATGACTCAAGGTGCCTTCTTGCGATCCTCGGAAGGTACGGACGTCGCCATTTTATTACAAGTAAAAAAGGGATTGTAAAAAAAATTATACTTTTTAGAATATTTTGAACACAGGCTGCTTTATCGAAAACTGTAAAAGAATACGTGGTTCCTCTTTAACGATCGGTACAGAACTAAAGGCAAAACAAATTCTTTGCAAATAATTCATTACTTATGGGTACCCCTAACATAAAGGGGTTGGAGTAGGTTCTGGGCTCAATTTGCTAGAAGCATGATAGATTCTAAAGTTGGAATTTTAAAACAGAAAATGACATCTTTCTTGTATTGTTCCTGACTTGATTAAATTCAAGGTCGATGTTCAAGGAACAGGTACAAGTTTTACAGTGACACGTATCCCGGACAAACTAGAAGTAAATATCGCACTCTGTTAATTCTGAATAAATGTTTAAACCTAGAGTAGTCCTTCAACCGTCGAAACCAGCGAGTTTCAAATTAAAAGTATCATATCAAATATTGCCGTCTTTTCTTTAAAGCTTTTATTTAAGAATTGTGAAATCTTAGAATTACCAGAATTTATTGCAAAAGTTACAAGGAACGACGATTGTCATCTACTGACAGTCACAGCATGGTCAAGAGGCAGGCGTTTCCTAATTCTCCCCTTTTATTACGGCGATTAAGGAATGTATGTATCATGCACAATCCTTTGAAATAGTTCCTGCGGTTACAATTGTCAATAGCACTGCTTCACCCGTATTATACGTTCCTCTATCCTTTCGTTTTCCACTCGGGCGACGTATAGAAGGCGTGTGTAGAGGAGGAGATGATGCCTAATGAATGCGATTCAAAATGTTCCAAGTGTCGGAAATTGAATTTCATCGAGCTCCAGAACGGATATCCATCGCGGAGATGAATTGCAGACTGTGTCTGTGTTTAGCCGCGTTCCTGGCTTCGATGCCGCCAGTCAAACCCAATTTGGAAGATCGAGGGGAACGTTGAGCAACTTAAACGTGACATCCCACTGATTGCGAGTATGCCGTCCATGAGTCACGACTTTGTGAATTTTTATCCCCCTGTGACGTTTCCTCCGAATGTTCCTGTTCCCTTCGGAAAATATCCCCGACATTGCTTGAATTGAAACGAAAATACAAAATCATTCAATATTGCTTGAGAATTCCATGTACTTATTAGTCTCGGAAACCTGTTGTTATTTAAGATGAGGTTATTTTTTATTTCAAACAGAGATAGTACTGCTGATCACTTTAACCCTTTGACTACTGTTGGCGCCTATTGGCGTCCGAAACGTATTGGCTACCCGGTACTGTTGGGGCCAATAGGCGTCCAAATCAAATTTCGCTTGTTTCGCCTCAGCAGCTAGCGAAATTTTATCGATCATAATTGTAATAAATCTCATTTGAAACAAACGTAAGTTAATGTTAATTCAACAATTACATATTCCGTTGGTCATATATTAATCGAGTGAATTCGTACCGTACCGTACGGCCAGTGCGTGCCAAAGTCTGCCGTAGTCAAAGGGTTAAACGACAGATTCCGAGGGCTAAATTTGACGATCAAAATATCAGTTCCTGTTTCTTTTATATTCTCTAAATATTATCGAAACTAAAAAGATTTCTTTACGAACATGTGTGTATCTGTCCCCAGAACTTATAAAGTAAGAATTTTTTTAGGAACGTCCTACGGCCCATATTTGAAATGGAACCTACTAGGAAGCTTCACAACTCAACCTCTTGTATTTACTAGTTGCTTACAGGATGAACGTTACGCTGTTCAATAATTAAAAAATGCAGACTTCTCCACGTCACCACATTCGAACTTAAGCAACGTATAAAATAAGAATTTTTTTAGGGACGTCCGACGGTCTATATTTTAAACAGAACCTATTAGGAAGCTTCGTAACTCTTTCAACCCCTTGTACTTACCAGTAATCGAAGCTTGTACGCTGTTCAATAATTAAGAATTGCAGACTTGTCGACGTCACCACACTCAAACTTGAGCAATGTATTCCCAACTCCAAAACGTCATGAAAGCCAGAAAGACGGGGAGATCGGTGGGTTGAAGCGGATCTTCACGGACACGGTGAACACAGTCGAAACTTCCGGCGCTATCGGAGCATTGCGATCGCGATGCCGGTGCTCGATGAGCGTTCTAAGTGTAGGACCTCCCGCTATTCGTTGATCTCGATTTCCCGGGGTCGCCCGTATCGCGTTACCCCTAAAGTGTCTCTATCCTTCGGGAATAATCCCGGCGGTTGGACGCGGGACGGTTCCGTGACGTTCGTCCGCGGTGGTTCGTCCGCCACCGGTGTGTGGTCGACATAAGAAAGCATAAAAGTCGCGGTGATACGATCGTACGGCATTCCGGGCCGTTCTTTATTGTCCGGGCCGCAGTAAGTCCTGAAATAAGGAGGCGCGCGCGCCGTCTCCCGGGCTAAATATTTTAATTATTCCGAGGCGCCTCGCCATGGAAATTACGCGAGCCGGACCGTGACTGTTTTTTTCTTTCCTTTTTTGATCGACGATACGGTCCGAGGTTCGCGGCCATTGTCGCTCCGGGGACAATCAAATCGCTGGGATTCTTGCCGGTCTCGGTTGGTAGCCGGCGAGAAGAGGTCTCCTTTTTCCGGTAATCTGTGCGGTGGATCTTCCGAAAAGTATGCCGGAGATGCGCCCCCGATAGCGGTCGCCGTAGCTTGATTCGATGCATCATGGGATATCCAAGTGCCGCTGTCGACAGAAATCTAAACGATTGTTGGGAAAGCTGTTGCTGCTGCTGCTGCTGCTGAAGGCGCTGTTGCCTACCACGCCGCCGGGATGCTTGGACGTCGACAGCCGGCGGAATTAATTGCAGGCAAATTAGCCAATCGCTGCCGATCGATCGACGAGCGGATCCTGTATCAGGCGTAATTCACGCTGTCCGCTCGGGCAGGATCGGGATTTATAGAAATTTCAACCGGCGTGGACAAGCGTCACCGTCGAGGAAGCTGTACCAGCGGCTCCGCGTGTACGCCACTGTCGGCAGCGAGAAGGTCAAGACGGTGTGCACGGTGAATACCTAATTAAGATCTTAATTACCCCCGCGGCCGGAGGAGCGTTTCACCTCCGACCGACTCTCACGATGCAGTTTATAAGATTGTTAATATCATCATTTATACGGTCGGTAACACGGGGGATCGTTAGTGTCTCGGTCGAACCGTTAATCAGCATCCGGTTCTGCGGGCCCGCCAGCAACCCTTTCATCGGCCACCCTTTTGTGGCGCTAAAACGGTGCTCGTCGGCGTACAACGTCCACCGGCTCGAACACGGTGATGATAATCGTCGGCCGGTTGCCGTTGATCGTAATTAAACGTGGACGCGCGAACGGGGAGGATCGTCATTAACGCCGCGGCGAGGCAGTGCGGCGGCCCCGGCGATCGAGCGCCTGTATTATTCGATTGTAATATTTCATCGCGGTTCCGGATAATTGAAGCCGATGATGGAACCCTCCGGAGGGAAACCCGCGTCAGCCTCTCGGGACGTGGGAGAATTCGTGGTAACAAGTACCATTGCGCGCGAGCGGACGGATTTTTCGCCGGCGCGAAGCGGCGCTGCCTGATGGATCCTCCGATCCGATGATGCTCGCCAGCTCGAGTGGGGACTAGCTTCCACCAGGCATTCATTCCAGATAGGTTGAATCGCTAATTGAGAAAAAACGGACTCGACGCGCGGTTCCCCTCCCGCATCCATCGCCAATTATTCAATCCCAATCGTCGAAATTAAATCTCACCGGTATCTATCCATCATCGGCCCCGCAAAAATACGAATTCGCGGGCTCGCGCCACGCCACGCCGTCCCGTCGAGCTCGTTAAAATTGAAACGGAAGGGGCCTCAGAACATATTGTTTCTGTCAGTCGCAGGGCTCCAGACGATTTCTCAAGGTTCGTCAGGCCGCAGCCACCACGCTGGCACCTGGGACGAACGATCCTAAGAGAACTGACACGACTATACCACTTCCGATCGATCCTGGACGATACGGGACACGGAACGTTATACGAGATTTTTGACAGGGTCCCGCGATAGCTGAGACTATCTTACAATCGAGTTAGATCGGCCCCCGTTCCACCCTCGTGATCGGTCCGCACATTTTTCACATTTTTTTGATTTATTATTTGAGAACTGTTAATCCGTACAGAAACACTTTCGGTCGATCAAAAAGTCTCTGTATGCTCTTTAAAACGCAATAACTTCCTGATCAAATTAACGACGAACGAAATGTTTATTGAGGAGAGAGTTTATTGAGCTGATAAGATCTGTGTGATAACGGTATCTGTTGGGATAGCTTTGCATTCCTGTGCAATTTTGCAATGCAAATCGTTGACGCTTTCTGCTTGTGTTTTATAAACAACAGATTTTAAGTGTCCCCACAAAAGGAACTCGACTGGAGATACATCTGGTGATCTTGGTGGCCGCTCAATAACACCTTTTCTACCGATCCATCTTAGCGGGAATCGATTGTTTAACCACTGACGAACTGGTAACGTGTAATGCGGGGAAGCGCCATCATGTTGGAAGTACAAAAGTTCTTCATACAACAAAAAATTGCCTTTCTCATCTATTTGGTTTTCAAGACTTTCTGTTACATTTGGATAAATGATGACGTCCAGTAAATTTAAATGCAGATTGCCATTCAAATTCTCTTGGAAAAACAGAGGACCTGTAATAGCATTTCCTAAAATGCCTACCGAAACATTTATTTTTTCCGGCCATTGAGTATTACTTTCTTTAATAAGACGTGGATTTTCCAAAAACGACAGTTATGACGATTTACAGCATCGTTTAAGAAAAAAGTGCATTCGTCATTAAAACAAATGTTTTTAATTAGATTAGGAGTGACGTTGATCATATTTGTTAATTCCTCAGAAAACACAATCCGCCTGTCAAAGTCATCTTCCAATAACTTTTGGTGCAACTGCATTTTATAAGGATGAAACTTGTTATGTTTAAGCAATTTGTGCAGAGATCCCACTGATACACCAGTTACCATTGAAACTCGTCGAATTGAACCAGTAGGATTCACAGTAAACTGTCCTATAATTTCGATTTGATCAGCTTCTTTTATGAATTTTGGCTGGTTTCTTTTTAAATTTGGTACCGAACCCGTTTCTTTAAATTTTGCAACTAATTGTAACACGTACATACGTATGAGAAACATGGGTATCAGGAAGCCTCTCATTAAACGTAAGAGAAGTTCGACGAGCACACTCATCGGCTCCATAAATGAAAATTATTTCTACTCGTTCTTCTAAAGAATACACCATTTTACACATTCATTGTACTACAATATAGTATCTCTTATTACGATGATTAACACTTGACTAAATAGAACAATCTTATACTGAAAGACAGACAACATAAACAAGAGATACAGGACAATTTTGTTTTCAAGAGATAGAGGACAATTTTGTTTTCAAGAGATAGAGGACAATTTTGTTTTCAAACGGTACGTGCTAGTACAATTGGAAAACACCAATGATTTGCTTCAAAGAATTTTACACAATAATATGCCTTGCTCTACTTTTCTGTAAATATCTCCGAAACTAGTGAGCGGATAAAAAACAATATTCTACGAAAATTGCTGGTCTTTTTACGTACAATAAGATCCCATAATAAAAAATATAGGTTTCTATTTGAAAAAGCAAAGTTGACCGTCAAATGCCATTGAAAACGACACCCAAATAAAAAACTGATACTGCCCTTCTCTTTCTCCCCCGAAATCCTTGTACACGTGTTTTACACTTTTGCAATATTTTTCATACTTCTCGAGATATTCGAAAGGAAAGTTTTCAAGTTAACACCCTGTATATGTCGCCAAGGCCTGGACGATAAACGTCGCGGTATTATCCCCACTACCGCGGGGTATACCCCGTCAGGGGCCGCGAAGGTCGAGAGGCATCGGACGCCGAGGAGTATAAACATAACACGGCTCGGGTATGTCTCTTGCACGAAACACGTACAGAACATCACCTAAAATTCTTAGTAAACTTTTAACAGCTGTGCAACAATACCGCGCAGGTTTTTACGTTTTCTGATAAATCACTTTCTGATAAATCGACTGCAGCGATGTTTCCGAAGAATATAGAATACCCGAGAGGATGTTTGCTAAGTTCTTTGCCGCCACTTTCAATAATTAATACGTTGTTTTACGATTTGTTTTAAGATCGTTAATCTGATGGATCATATTTCCATCGGAACGATACTTTGTCTGGCTTTAGGAATCAAAGTGGAAGTCAATGGCGAACAGGAGGAGCGCATGCAATCCAATTGCGAACGATCGATAACTAATCGCCGCAAAAAACCGTAGGAGGCCGTCCACGACGGTCGTCGATCGTCCCATTGAAAAGAGGCACAACTAATTGCCGCAGACCATGAATTATTCAAACCGCGGCCAATTCAACCGGCGAGCCTGATTCATTTCCGCGCGGTCGTAAAAAGTGTTGAAAGATTGCCGATAGACGCGTCGATACCAACGAGAATCGTATAAACTAGTCCCCACGGTATTGCACGTGGCGAAAGAAGCGGCGAAAGAAGGCTGGCTTAGGCTACAAAACGAGAACGAGTCCGGTCGTCAAACGATCTTACATTGTAAACACTACCGAGCCGAGTTCCCCTAACTGAACCGCACGAAATTCAACCGGTGTTCAATATTCCCTAAAAAAGTGGACAGACATTTTTACACTATAAAATTCAGTCTAAGAATAACTGGGAACACATAATAACTAGACCGCGGATTTTATGCATTTGTGACAAGAAGTAATTTCAAGTAGCAGAAATATTAGAAAAATTTAAACATACTATTATATTATTTCCAATCTGCTTATCATAATAAGAAAGATAATCAATTTCTCTTTCATTTCAGTTCATTGTAATTCAGGTAAGAAATGTCTATTTTGCATAAAGATCCGCAGTCTAATAATTACCCATAATGGCTACCGTAAGCCGCCACTAAAAATTGCCATGCTATTATTTAAAACAGTTTTTACATCACTATGTTTGTATACAAAAATCTGCTAAAATTCGACGTGTCATAAGTATTAATAGTGATGAATTTCATGTGTGAAATTTTTTAGGTCAACAGAAGTATTGATTTTGAGGTTAGAACAGCTTCGAGCGCAAAGGGTTAAAATACTAAGTTGTCCATAAACTGTTTCCATTTTTTTATTCAGTCTACCGATGGTATTATTAGCAAAAATACATATAAAAGCAAAATAAAGACACTGCAAGATGGCAGAGAATTGTCACACTGAATAGTGTGCGCAGTTTCATGAGGTAGCAATTCAAGAAAATTTAATGAGAAAGTAATTTAACGAGGTAGAAATTACCTGCTAACAGAGAAAAGACGTTCTGACGAACCTAGAAGCCATATTTCGAAAGATAATTGCCTGTTTCTGGGTGGCAGAGGCTTCTCCGCAAACCGGAAGTCCTCGGACGCGAAATCCAAGCCGCAAGAACTCATAATGGGAAGTAACTGTTTCGAAGTCGTGAAATCTGTTATTGTTTATTAAGAATTGCTTTTTGCGAGTACATACTGCGTGGCCACGCACGCACGGCCGTCTGTTAATGGACAGGCACAAAGAGAAAGAATCGAGTGGCCACGAACGTCATTTCGATTCTTCGTACGCTGAACACGATACGCTTGTAACTTCTAAACCTCGTTATCCGCTGCTTCTTTCTTTGCGATTCGCGCGTTCCCCGCGCCGTTTTACTGTTTCTCTTTGTCGGTTGAAAACCGTCCCAGGTCCTCCTTTATATTCTAACCCCGGCTATCGGAACGGTTTCATATGTTTCCGCCTTTTCCTACCAGCGAGGAATAATGTAGACGCAAACGTCTGAAATGACAGTAAAACGTGTCATTGATATTGGAATGATAAACAATAGATAACACTGAATCTTTATGATTGCTAAGGGAGTGCTAAATAAAAGAGTGCTCTGATAAAATCTGTGTATTTTAACACTATAACTACTGGACAGGTTGAAACGATACGTTTCAAATTCTCCGTTTTTAAATTATTGAATCCATGGAGAGGATTCTATAGAAAATTATAGAATAAAATTATTTCCTCTCGCTCTAATAAAATGACCTGTGTATTTTAGCACAACAACTGCTGGACAGGTTGAAATGGTAGGTCACAAATTCCCCATTTTAAAATGGTTGAATCCATGAAGATGATTTCGTAGAAAATTATAGAATAAAATTATTCCCTCCCGTGTATGTTAGACTGAAGATTTTATTCATTTAGGGCAAATATCCCCTATTTCAGCCCCTACCTAATAGTCAACCTTCCTAAAAACAAATTGCTTGAAACTATTATATCTACCAGCACATTATCACTCTATAAATGTGTGCCTCCTGTCAAGAATAGACAAAACGAGATTTGTTATGTAAAGTTTCAATCTCTGAGATCATCTAAATTTTTCTAATAATTCTACCGTTGAAGAAGGTTGGACTTAGTAGCTAAAAATCGAGTATTCAACGATGATTGTAAAGTTTTTCAATGGATGGCCTTTGTGTTGTAAATTATTGTGTTTACGGGGGTGTGAGCTGTCAATATTAGTTGGTAATAAGTCGAATCAGTTCCCATGGGATCGCAGGGAGGAGAGGTCGAGCCGAAAATCGACAGTTCCTTAGCAAGCGGATCGATATCGCGTTGGAACTGATCTCCGGCTCGAAGGGGCGCGTGGGTGTGCGATCTTTTGAAGCGGAGCCGCGTCGAAGATTATCTCCATTATCTTGCTCTATCGCGCACGATCCTAAGATCTCACCCCGAGATACGATCGCGCGAACGATCGAGGATCTTTCTCGCGGTGGTAGAGTAGGGCCGCGACCGGTCGCTCCATTACGATCTTCCAGCATGATCGCGGTCCCTTTCCCTCCTATTTCGCACAAATCTTCTCCCGCGATCATCGCGGATCGATTTCTAAGTAGACGCACTCGATCGACCATACTCACTTTCATGGATCAGCCGCGGTCGATCGGTTCGATCGGTTACTCGTCATACTAGTACCTAGTGCATCTTCTCTAACTACTGGAAAAACAATTAACGACATCTCACCCATTATTACAGATCAAAATACTGTTAAAGATTTCATCTACAAAATAAGCCCGAATACGAGATGGGAAAATATTATAAATAATTACTGTTAAATGTCAGAAAACAAAAAGACCCGAAAACACGTATTCCATATTTTCATTCGTAGATCACTGGTACCAATTTGTGTAAAAATCGATTACAAATTAGTAAGGAAAATTCCAAAAAGAGTTCGAATTATTCAGGTATAGTTTCGATGACTTTTTTCGAAATTTCCCATTGGAGAACCTCCTCACATTCTCGCATAAGTTCCGTTAAAATCGGCTTGTGTAGCTCGAGCATGTTCCCTTGTCAGCAAACTTTTGTACCTTCAGCCTCTCTCGATTGCTTGACTTCGCTTTCTTGTCTCTGCATAATTCACAGAGCCTAATAAGCAATCATTCAAATGCGATTTTCATGCACGATACGCGAAACACAATAAAACGTTCCCGATCGTTAATGGAACTGCAGTTCCTACAAGCTAATCGTTCACCGAACAAATCTTTCAGTCGTGCGATTTTTCTATTCCTGTTTTGAACGTCTAACGAGACCTTTGGACTTATCGGCGGATCTTTGTGCATGTATGGTATGCGCAAGAACTTAAAATATTGGGAAACATGTGTATTAATAAAGGTTAATGGCGTTTTCATTTCGTTTTTATTGTTAGAAATCTTCTGAAAATTGGAATTTGCACGAAAAGTACTTACTTATTCATATAAAAAAAAAAAACCGGGGAAAGTGGTCGAATATAAAATAGTGTCATGTCTAAGATCCCAAGAAATAGCTGTCTGTTAATTATTTCTAATTGGGATTTTACGTGCATAATGCCATCATCAATTCGGAGAATCAAACTTTCTCTCGCTCATTTTATATTCATTCTATTATAAATTCTACATTTGGTGCTATCTAGACCAAGTTAATTTAATTTAGACTTCTTGTTGCTAAAGTTATTAAAAATAGAAGGAATACGTGCTTAATATTTTTATTTTGCAATGAAACAGTCTATTGATGTCGTTCAGAATTGAGAGCGACAATTGGCGAGGACTTTCCGCGTTGCGTAACTATGTTAATTAATGGGTCCGGTCACGGGGTTCAAGATGGCGGGGGTACGTGTCGCCGGTTATAGAGCGTGCACCGATACTTCGGCGTCGATTGATCGGAATCGGGACCGGGAGCACGTGCACGCGTACACGTAAGCCCATCGGGGCCCGCAGTAAATACACGATGGGAGCGGTGTTCGATATATATTTGATAAGCTGCTACACGGCCGGTCGACCGCTGACAAATCGTCCGGAGATCGGCGAACCGATACCGCGGACCCGGACGACGTGCTGATACACCGATGCATGACGGTGGACCGAGTGAAGAGCCTCCCCGAGACGCGACGACGAGTCGGGGGCAGCCTTTTGCTCTGTGTCCCGTGAAACGGATCGAGGAATTCAAACAAACCGGACACGCCGCATTACATAACGGCAGATTGCATCGTTGACATTTCCAGCGGATTGATGAACCGCGATCACCGATCTACAAGAGTGGCGAAATCGTTCTGAATGTCGAATATTCGGCAACGCGGCCGACGGACGATCGAGATCACCAAGATCATGCTAATCCCGTTCTATTAAAATAAGTTCAATATCCCATTATTGCGGCTGCATGTATTTATGATAAGGAAAACGACCAAACATGAGGTGCCATTTTGTTTACAACGCGGCCGAGGGACGCTGGAGGTCAAGAAGATCGTCCTACTCCCTTTGTATTAAAAGAATTTCTATATCGCATTATTGCAGCCGCATTTATGATAAGGGAAAATGTCAAACATGACGTACCATTTTGCTTACCGAATGGTACAATTAAAAAATTTAGTCGCATCATCGTTGACATTTCCAGCGGATTGAATCGTGATACCGATCTAAACGAGTGGCGAAATCGTCCCCAATGTCGAATATTCGGTAACACGCCCGAAGGACGACGAAAACGATGAAGATCATTATATTAAAAAAGGAGCATTTTATTCAATCTACGTATCTCGTTATTTCAGCTGGAGAAATTTATTTATGGAGAGCAATACGGCAAATAACCAAATATGGAGTAAAGCGTTGTTTATCGAATGTCGGTTTTGTCAATGTCGAATGCCGTTTGGGCCACCCTGTATTGGGTTACCAGGATTATTTGACTAAAAGTGTACCTTCATGTGCAGAGATTCAATGAATAAATTAGTTTTGTAATGATTAAACTGCGGATCTCTGTGCAAAATTAACATTGTCAATTACATGATACCGGGACCAAGTAAGAAATTGTTCCTTCTTTTAAAAATTTTAATAAGTTAATGATAATGTATCGATACTCTTACATTGCTTTAAGCTCTCTACTGTTTCACGTTTCAGCAACGCATTTTGTCATAAATGCATAAAATCCGCCGTTTAGTAATGTCGGTTCGGAAAAGGCCTGTTTTGGAGGTTTTATTTCTTCAAGTAGATTATACCAGCAGAGAGTCAGACGCTTTCAACTGTACAGTATTTTCCGACACGGTCATCGTGTACCTACGAAGTGAACGTTTTAACGATAATTTATTCAAACAAAAATGACAAGACTCGCCAAGATCAAGATCAGAACCTTCGCACGAATTCAAAGTTTCGTAAAATAATTCCGCTTTTGAGCAGACACGCCTCGTTAACAGGAACCCGGCGGACCCGAAATGGGTCACTTTTCCTCGTCGGATAATTCCGTCGTAGAATCGGTTCCGTGGCGGGGCTCGCGCGGTATCGGATATTCAAATCAGCCGAGGCATCTTCCGCTCGCGAAGACCGGCCAGGCTGACGGTCGGATTAAAATCTCCCGAAACGTTTAATTGCTGACTTCGACGCGGTTCTGCGTTGCTTGTCAGGGTATCGCGGTCGGATCTCGCGATTCGCACGCGAGACGGATCTGTCTTGAAGGGCGCGGAGGTGAACGGGATAGGATAAGAGATCCTCGGCAAGGGAGCTCAAGCTGAAACGGGCACGAACGGGGTTCCAAGGGTGGGGTTGGGGGAACACGAAGGGGAAACGATGGGGAACGCAGGGTGTGCTGTGCTCGCTCGTTTTCTCGCGCGATCCTTTATACGAGGGGCCCGTTGCGGGAGAGATAAAGCCCGGTAAAAGTCCGGAGGCGCGTATCGCCGCGTTTCTCCGACGATTGTTATCTACCGGCGATATATTAAGCGCCATTACCAGTATTTAGAAGGCGGCGCTGCCGTGGCTGCGCTCGCTGACTCTTATCGAGATCGCCGAGCGTGAAACGTGCCGGACCACGGGCACGCAGCGATAAACGGGGATTAGCCGGGTGTTCGTTATCGAATTGAGCGTGATTATTCGTGAGAAAGAAGTCCCGGCCGCCGCCCCGGCCTCAGCTGCATCGCGATGCATCGCGAAAAGATGCGCCGCGTCGCGGACATTCTTCGAGAACGATCACCTCTTCCCTCAAGATTTATTCGCTTGTACTGTGAATTTTGAGTGCATCCCTGTAATTGCATACACGGAAAACTCTAAAGAAACTGTAGAATGTCGTTCGATCGCGCGAAGTTACGTTTCCTGTTAAATCGACGTTGTATGATTGATTGCGATGCTCGTGTAAATCTAGTTAGAGAAAGTTAGTTTACTATTATAATAAAGGTTGGAACAAATTTCGCCGCGGATTTTTCTGTTTACTTTTCCTGTAAATTTTCACGCCCCCCTTTAAATTGCATTAAACTAGTTCTTTTACTAATTGTAAGATTGTAATGCAAGACTCAAACCCACTTTGAAACTCCAAAAAAGTATCACTTTGTGACTCCAAGAAAGTATTATAGAAACTGTTTTAAGTTCTATTTATCAATGCGACTTTAGAATTATTAATAGTGATTTATGACCAACTATTTAGTGACTACTACTTGAAAGGCTTCGATGCGATCACCTGTTCTCGCAGAATGTATCAACGTTGGAGACCAATTCTGTGTTGACCATACTCTTCCCATATGTTAATCCTCTGGCTCCCCAGGAACTGAAAGTTTAATTTTACAAGCACCTCTTTAAAAGAATCGCGGCTTATTAAGTCGAGTCTCCTTAATAGTCGTCATTCAAGTGACAAATTGCCGTCATTTGCCCGTCCGCTTCGGCGGTCGGGAATATTTTCGACAAGGTGATCGCCCGTGACAGCAGCAATAAAACAGAGACAAGCCTCTACAAGCCTGAAACAATCGATTATCGACTTTTCTGTTCCAACGTCCGCAACGGATCTCGTAAATATTGCGTATCAAAGTTCCAGAGGTTTTCGACGATTCCCTCACCGCCGAGGAATCCGAGCATGTTCGTACTGTTAATTCCATCGGGCTAATCAACACCTGATATTCCGCGGTATCTGGTTAAGTTGGAGCCAGTTATAAATTCAAGATATCCGGGGTTATTAAAGCGCACGGTACTCGCCGATTCGCAATTCGCATTACGACGAAGGATATAGATCCTGATGTCCAGTGTGTCCTTGTCTCGTATGAACGACAGCCAGTTACGTGGTCGGCGTTACGGTCCAAAATTATTTGGACTACGAGGCGCCGACCGGTTCTCCTTATCTCGATTGATCCTCGAAGAATTCCCTGATTACGGGACATTCCGGCCGGGGGCTAGGATTTTAACGACTCGGGCAACTATAATAGGAAATATCGGAAATCTAGAAACGATTCGAGGAAACCGTAACCTACCGTTCGCTGTGAACATACCTAACCCTAAACGGAGTGTTCAACACTAGGTTTACCGAAAGTGCATTACCGAAAGGTTTACCGAAGTTGCATTACTTTGTAAAAATAATAAGAACGCGCTACCCACATTTTTAGCAATATTTTAAAAATAATATATACCCAAAGAAATAAATTTGCTAAATAATTTCTCTTACATGCATCCTCAGAATCTTTGTAATTTTAAATTAATATTAGAACCCGCCATTTTGACGGGTACAGTGAACCTAGTGTTAGAGGTTAGGGAAACTGGAATTTTTGAAACTACCCTCCACGAGGCAGTAGCATCCGAAAAATAAAATAAATCATAAATCATTTTAGAGAGATTATACTACAGGAGAATTATAAGTAAGTGTTAATATATTTTCTAATTTTCTGTACTCTATTCTGGAACTGGTTCCTCATTCTGCTTATTATAAAATAATCCATGAATGTAGGAATTTACATAAATATCCGCAGTCTGGAGATGAATTACTTCTGGGATAATTGTTGAGTAATCTTAGGCCTTGTCTCATCTTCGTTCAGAGAGTTTTCGGACAAATTGAAAAATCTCGACTCGGTTCAAAGCGTCTACTTCTTTCATGCCGACTTTGTTCAGTTGGCTCGGTTGGCCGTGCCCGGCGAGGTGGTAAAAAATTGAGTAGCAGACCGCGGAATCGGTCGGCGAGTATCGAAACGATCGTCGACCATCGTTTACCTGGTGGATCGGCAGAACACGCCGGTCGTGGAACCGGCCGTTCCGCAATTTTCGACGTAATAAAGAATCGCATATATGGAGATTCCATTACCGGCTCAGCTGTTTCAGGGTCGCGGCGTATTAAACAAATTTATACGGCAGCTGACTGTCATAAAAGACAGGCGGCATGCCGAAGCTCGCGTCATCGCGATCGTGCTTTCGTCGCCGTTTAGCAGTCAGCCTAAAGGCTAGAGCCGCGTGCAGGATCGTTTTTTTTATCATTTCAAGAGCCCCGGCCACCTTACCGAGGCGGACCGGAAAAAAGGACTCGCTAACGAGAAGGTGGACCCAGCGGAACACGGATCGAGCCGAAGAGGAGGCGAGGACATCGCGGCCCGGGGGTGGGGGGACGTAAAGGGGGGAACGTGTCGATGCCAGGGGGACGATCGAGAAATGCGGATAGCAATGACACCTATCGGTGCGCGCGGGGTCATCCTCCGGTTCTTGCGCGACAAAGAGGAAGAAGACACGCGGCGGAGGAGGTCAAGAGGCTGCCGGCACGCGAGGTTGACGGATAAACATAATGATTTAATGACCATTTCGTACGCGAACGACACGAAATTCTATGATCGCGGTGCCTAATGACACGGCACTTGCCACGAGGCTGCAATTATTTTGCGGCACGTTGCACTCCGGTGACGTCACCGACCGTACCTTCTCACGCCCTATGACCGACCACAGGAGAAAGTACACTCCGCCCTAGAAGCTCCTCCTCGTCCCCCTCTATCTTCCTCTTCGTCTGTCCCTCGACCCTTTATTGCGATCTTTTATACGGTTTCGTGACCACCGTTTCCTCCATTCACGCTTGTTCTCGATACGCCTCTGTCGCGTGAGTCTTGCGAGATCATCGATCATCATGCTAGAAGATTTTTGACCCGTTCCTCTGGGGTCTGAATCATGCTTCTGAAAAGTTATCGTTACCCCTCTCAGCAAGATTCACGTCAAGTGTAGTGGATGGCAAAATTATTAGAGCCACTTGCACAAGCCGACGACTTTACATTGTAACAATCGATTTTTAAATGACAGCCCACTTAGCTCAATTTATATTATCTTTTAATTGCACAGTAAATATATTGTTTGTACTGTGACTAATAATTTGATTATACGCTGTAAGGATCTCTAGTTTCGTTTTCCGAGTATAAGATTCAAGAATTTTTTAAAACTGAAGTACATTGAGTTCTCGATATATGTCAACAACACGGGACCTGCCGGCGTCATGTATCGTCCAGTAGACATACCCGACCTTCTCGAACTTGGGGACCCTTCACGGGGGGTACCCCGAGTTAGAGGGGATAATTCCGCGACGTTTATCATCCAGGCCTTGGCGACATATACAGAGAAATCGCTGTTTTGAGTACTACAATTTTAAACTTAGCATACTCGTTCTAACATTCGAAGATTCTTAAGCAACGATAATTATTTTCCAAAAAGTTACAACAACGGTACAGTAAGGGCGTTTAAAAAATGAACTAGAATAAATGGAAAATATTTAAATAAAAAGCGAAGGGTAACAGACCGAGGTCTTTATAGTCCTAATAAATATTCAAAGATGATAATTGAAAACTTCTTCCCGCGTGGGATATACGCTTGAAACCGTTTTGAATTCATTGCTGTTCGACGAATTTAATTAATTTATTGATTCAACGAATTCCAGCACCGCCGAGAATCCCCCTGGAGAGGTCCTGGAGTAGCGAAGCGGCTCGTCGAAACTGAAACGCAGCGGCTTTCGAATGATAATGGAGAAACTCGTTGCGGAACGATTTCGCGATGGAGCTGTGACGTCTTGTTCAGTGAAACCTATGATCGATGGGGGGAATTTCTTAATTCGAAAGTCTGGACCTCAGTATCAGGTGTAGCCGTGAGTCATTCACAATTTGTTTTAACGAGCGGCTCCGGTCTCGTTAGAAACACTCCGCTGACCTTTTGCTAAAATTCGCTTCGGCGATGTCCCGCGTCGAAAAATGAAAGAGTACGTTGTACAACTTGGTTCTCTAGTTGAACATTGAACATCTGGGTTTTAACATTGTCCATTCTCAGCTATGGTGACTTCATAAATCAGAATCTTTATTTTAACCGATTCTCGAACTTGCAGGGCATTGGATCGTACCACGCTTATGTTTTTGAATTGTGTTAAATTATAATATTGTAACTCTTTGTGGCTCTCTGCGCATGCTTCAGAGTCGCATCTGTCATAATCGTATTCAACACTAGGTTCTAATATTTTTAATTTACAATTATTAAGATTCTAAAGATACACCCATGAGTAATTTTTCAAGAGATTTATTTTTTGGGTATGTGTTATTAAAAAAAGTGGCTAAAAATTTGGGCAGTACATTCTTGTTATATTTGTAATGTACAATAGTCACTTTCAGTGCTCCGTGAACTTAGTGCTAAGTGCAGAGGGTCGACGCAAAAATTGAGAATAAAGGAACACCAATTTCGAGTTCGTTTACAGGATATTAAAAATTGAATTCTGCCACTCCAATTACATGTCAAACAATCTAAAATTCTTTTGATTTTCATCTTGTACCGCCACGAAGAATCGCCCTCCTGTTTCTCACGCAGCAAAGCAGTTTGCACAGTATGAAAACCAAGCGCTCCAAAACCAGCGGCGCCTGGTGAGTCAGAAATTTGTCGATCCATTTTTAAAAAAAGGTATTCAAAGCACTACGGAACAGAATTGGACAACCTTCCCCGTGAATTCGCGAGGAATATTCGCTGTGTCGCAACGTCCAGTCGGCCGGACGATTTAAATAAAATATCAATTAACGCCGGTTCCGAGGCCGGCAGAAAAGCTCCCGCGTGCGTGTATGCCTGCCGTGTTCAATATAAATCAGATTGTATCACCGCCGGTGCTTCAGTTATCTGTCCGGAGATCTCGCAGTCTCGTTCGTTGGGTAATTATCGGCGATCGATCGACGCAGCAGGGAAAATGTCACCGCCGCGCGTGGGTAAGCCTGCGCTCCGTTGATTCTATTTTCCAAGTTTCCTTGTTGTCCGTTTGACTTTTCCACCGTTCGGGGAATCACGCTGCACAGTGGTCCGGATCAGAAAATTTAGTGACATTTAAATATAATTTCTGAACCATAAGAGATATCGACACGAAATTTGGGCTCAATAATAATCATTATTTTAGCAATGTTTACTTTGTATTTGTTATTCCATTCTTTATGTTACGTAATTATTAATTTGTTAGCTTCTTGATCTAAATTTCTAATTTTCTTTGTACGTGATTTTATCTGTATATTAGATATATAAGGATCGGACGGTACGAGTAGTCTAAGCAGTGTATCTTCATTTGCTAAAGTTCGAGAAGATTTTCTGGTATTTTTATATCTAATTGCTTTAAAATCTTTATGTCGGACTTCTTGAGCTTCCTCAGAAAGCTGCTCAATTGGTAATAGTGCCCTTTGTATTATAACATAAAAATAACTGTAATAAAAAAAAAATTGCTTCTAATATCTCACTACGCGTGCTTAGACGATTCTCTTTCAACTGAATGCTAAAAACACGTCGTATATATTGTGACATTCGAATGTGTAGCGTAACATAAATATTGCATACACAAAATATTATAGAGTAGGGCTATGGATTCGAACCGCAGCTACACAGGACTATACATAAAACTATATGGACGGACTGAACATTGGCAACATTAGATATCAATGATTTGTGAAGTGGGACGGGGGGGGGGGGACTAATTCTTGTGTGATTATATAAAACAAGATGTACTGTAAATATTGTAATTGGTTTTAAAGCTAAATTCTGTGGAATTAAAAAAATATGCTCTATTAATGTAGAAAATTTCGCAAATTTTTTCTACTAAATTCAACATTATTTCTTTAATAAATTACGCGCATGAATTGCTATTAAAAAACAAGACTTTTCATCGCAAAAGCCTGCTCTTCGATTTAAAAACAAAAGTCGAGAGAAAATATTAAATAGGTGCGTCAGGATATCTTATTAAAGAGAAACAATTTTTGTGGCGAAAAATGTTGTTCTTAAAACGTCCAAGTTTCAATGTTTATTACAACCGTGATATTGATTAAAATGTACTATTTTTTTCATTTTCGAGGTCCATGGACATTTAAGAATTCGTTGATCAGATATCGATACGAGAAAGTTCGTTTTTGGGCTAAATGTCACTTATTTCTCCGATCCGGACTACTGTGCGCCGGCGCGACACGCCGAGAAATTCGATTCATCTCGATCGCGCCGGCAGATTAGTTTCCTCGGGACGCGACGCTGTCACACCGGAAGAAAAATGATCTTCTCCCGGTTATGTCACCGGCGTTCGTGCGGATCCATAAATTGCTGGCTGAAAGAACTCGCGGACGATCCTGCCGCCTCCTGTTCCTCTCATTCACCCACCTGTGCTCACCGTCGGAATTACGCGCGGAGGACGCTCCTATACACCTTGAGACACCGAGAAGAACGTGATTGCGAGCCGGACAGTGGCTATTGTGCCCTCGCGACGATAAATTTTCTATTACGCCGCGACGCTAATACACATTTGAACGATAAAGCTCGCAGAAGATTCGCGCCCGATGATCGCCGGATGCGTTAACCATGATTGTACTGACGCACGTGGGCATCTATCGCGGATCTAGAAGGAGTCTCTGATAAACGGCCGACCTTTCCCCGAGATCTATAAACCTGATACACCGCGTCCTCCAAGAGATTTTCGGTGTTGCTAACCTAAGTTGAGCGGAGATCGCGGAGATACCTCGTGTTAGGTGACTATCATGCTCAAAGGTTCGTAATTTAAAGCCGGGGAAAATGGTTACGTCTTTTGCGATCGATAAATGTGTAAAAATATGTAAAATTTTATATTTCATTTCATATTAATTTTACATTTAGTTACATTTCTTATATTTTACACACCACTTCATACAATGCAAGAATCTCTATGTTTTATGTTATGGATCTTTAACGCCGTGAAAGTTCGTGTAAAAAAAATCTTACATCTGTGTTCATTTTAAAGGGGTTAAGTCTCCACTTTTACGCCCTTGAATATTTACAAGAGGCCCTTTTTTGGTTACAAAATACAGTAACAAGCAGAAGTTACTTTCCACCTTTCGAATTTTGTAAATTCAAATAGCTCCCCGGTTTTATTTCGAACAAATTTAAATTCTCGATGTTTAAACATTTTTTTATACATTCATTTCAACATACTCTAATGAGGAAAGTCTCTCCTGTACTAGTCAAAAATTGATCCGCTATGTTTACTCACGATTATATTGTCAATCGAAAAGTGTACCGCAGCATTCAAATAATTCGGTCGAGTCTGTACAACAATAACATAAAGATATGAGAAAGTATAATCCAAGATCTTGTTTTCACGAACTTATTTTTTAATGTCTTCAATTACGAAGGTCTAGTATCGCAAAACTCGCGTGCAAAGTGTTCGAACACGCAGAAACGCCTAAACACCGGCACCGAGCAAGTTCCGCCGAGCTAACATCTTGCGACACGAATGTGCTTCTCGCGGCATCGACCTTGCGAGAAGTGGCCGTGGAATGAAGTCGGCTTTGAGAGATTTGTCGCGTCTCAGGATCGATGGACAGGTCTATTAATCTGAATCGAACGAGCGGTGTAGTCAGATCGGTAATCATCCGCCCACTTGGTTCGGTTTACGAAAAATCGTGGCCGCCCGAGCGTGGATGTGTGTTTAATTCTCTATTCAAGGGGATCCGACGAATCGAGGAGTGGCTCCCGCCTCGCGATATCTCGATCGGGTTAATTTACGACAGGCCGCAAGGCCCGCCGTCTCTGAAACGATTAATATCGCCGGGGGGGCCCCGAGGTCTAACCACCGTTTTCGTCCGTTTCGGAGGATTTCTCCGGTCGACTTTCGGAAATTTTCGTATAGAGCGGCGTATCTAGATGTTCCGTCGAAATTTTTCATCCAGATTTCGAGCGCGAAGATCTTCAAGGAGAGGGGGGAAGAAAAATTCCAATTATCCCTTTCCCGATGTTCCGATTAAACGCCAGGCCAGTTTGAGACCAGATTGCGGTAACTCACGGGATTACGAGAGCCTCTAATCCCGTCTCATTTTTCCCGGGGGTCAGCAATCGTTAGCCATCAACCGGCGCAGAGAAATACACGCGTAAAATCGACCGAGCTCCGTTTAATCGACAAGAATTTGCTCCGACATCAAGATCGTCGCCGTGGGCGTTCCGGGCCACACGAATTACGAGACCCGTGTCCTCGCTCTCGACTTCTTCCTCTCGTCCCGGCCGAGGGGGTGTCCGTTCCCGATCTTAGGCTAATGTAAGCAGAAGCATAAATTTTATCGGTATCGTCCTCCTTCGTTTTTTCCATCTTTGTGGACGGGCTGCGCCCCGTGGCTTTTAACGTGGTCCAGAAATGGCCGTTCACAAATCAGCTGGCTCGTCTACGCGCGTAAACTAGAGTATCCACGACCGGGCTCATCTTACACGGTGCAGGATGATCCACAAACTTCGTAATAGCGGCTATAAAATTATCATTCCTATCCGAGAGGCAACAATTTAAATTCTTCGGGATGCTCCGAGTCCGTTCGGTCAATTTTTCACCCCCGCGAGGTCCTCAGAAATGGATATACAAAAGATCCCAAGATATCCTACGTATCAACAATTTGTGTTTCGTTTAAATTTTTATCATCGTACTATCCCATTCCAGCATCCAGAAGAAAGAGTATCGGAGACTTTTCGTTCACTATTTATTTATTCATTAGTTTAATAAATTAAATTCTACAAATTCGTGCAATAAATTTTTGTATAAAAATATTTGGAGAATTCGGTAGATTAAATGGATACCCACGAGACGTCGGATAAAAAGAAAATATACATCAAGACCCACTAGTCAACAGGGACAAAAAATTAAAGAAGAATCACAACAAAAATGGTGTATGTTGATGTAATAAATTTAGAAACAGAGGAAACAACAAGTAAATAAAAACGCAGTTTGAATTTATTGCATTTTATTATTACGACGCAGGCTGCTTTACCGAAAACTGTAAAAGAATACGTGTTCCCTCTTCAACGATCGATGCAGAACTAAAGGCAAAACAAATTCTTTGCAAATATTTGATTACTTATGGGTACCCCTAATATTTACCTTCGTGTGCAGGCTCTTTTCTTTTAAAAAATGTATCAGCCCCTCTAAGCCACCCCTTCGCGGTAAGTAACGCAACCACCTCGAGCATAAAGATGTTTTTAGCACGGTTGTACCTAATCGTCGGTAATAATATTCTTTAGGAAAGCGACCCTCGGGTCTATTCTATAATCTTAATTGCATCTGACCGTCAATAAACGAAACGTCCGGCGGGCAGCTCGCCTAAGTAGGAAGAAGGTCCCGTCCTCTCGATTTTATTTCGCCACGAGGAATCCTGGTGGAGCAGCCTGTGGACGCGCACACGCGTGACCGATCCCGTGTCAGTGAGCACGACATGGAGATACTCCAATTCCAGTTTCACCGAATTATCATAATGACCTCCGCCGTGGTCGAGAGATGGAGGTCGATTTCTAATTCCTCGTTTGCGGTGCTCGCCGGGCATCTCCATAAATTCAGAAGTTTACGCGCGTTTGCTTAGTTTTTTACGATCCGCCCAGTTTTCAACTGGTACCCTGGGACCGTACCTGGCGTCGCTGGCCCGAAGATCATCCGAAGACCCGTCCGAAGATCACCGGCAGCCGGCTCTCGATCACCAGCCTCGGATTGTTCCCGTTCGTCGGTTTCACAATTCCCCGACGCGAGGCCCGAAACGGTGGATCGCCGGTCTCGCGATCTAGTCGATCCGTCGAGGCTATTTTAGAGCCGTTACGCGATCCTCGGCGACCTTTGCCGATCGATTTCCGTCGTTTCCCTTTCCGAACGTTCGCGAGCCTGCTCGGGCTGGATTCCGCGGATGCCGACGTCCTGGGATCGATACGAGCAACAATGAATAAGAACCGGAAGTCTCTGAGCGTCTTTCATTCCGTGGCCGTCCGTGCGGCGGCTGTTCGTTAATCGGAGACGGGTTAAATCATCTGTTGCGCGGATCTATACGCTTTCGCCGTGATGTATGGTCGCTGGAACGTGTGATTAGTTCGTTAATTTCATTATTTATACTCGGTTACTTTCTTTAACCGTTCAGGATTGTTCGGGTTAGGTCTGGGTCAGGCATGGCTATTTGTTAATTGGAGATAGGCTCGTCTCTGGATCTCTTCTACGATGATTTATGTTCGCTGAGATTGCTCTTTTTTTCATTCCTTCGTTTCTTCTCTTATTCTTATTTACGCTCGACTATCCTCCTTCCGGTTAGATGTTTCATTCGCCCGATGATTCTCTTATCGCGGTATTGATTTGTCGTTAGCATAAATGCACGGTATCTTGACAGATATAATTATTCTGTCAACCGTCGGGAACTTGTCGTATAAAACCGGATATCGGAACGAGTTATGTCGCTAATGTAAATGCATGGCGTCTTGTCAAACGTTATAATTATTTTATCCGAGGCGCATACTGCGGGGCAAGTATCGAATAAAACCAGAGACCACAAACATATTCTTCTTGGCCTCGTTACTTTCGTACGGTAGTATGAATTCCTCGTATAAATTCATAGCATCATAACCGATACTATAATTATTTAATCCGCTTTATGGAACGTATCGATAAACCAGATATCAAACACATTTTCTTTTCGTCTCACAATTTTCCTACGGCCATATCGACGTGTTACTAACACAAATTCACGATGTCTTAACAGATATTATAATTATTGTACCCATATCGCAAGGAACGTAAATAAACCAGCTAAAGAGAATTTCTTATCGCAACGTAATTTTCCTATTAATTTATCACACCGGAATTTTGTAAACGCCTGTTAAATGTCGACTCAGCCTCGACATAGGAGTGCAAACGGTTAACAAACATTAATTGCCCAATCAATTTTTAAGAACATAACAAAACTGTCGATCGGAGACGCTTCCTTCCCACCTCAGAATTTTTCTATCGCAGCAACGATTGGTCAGAGAGCTCCGCCTAGAGTGCTAAAATCTCATCATCGCTTTAGAGGGAATTCTCTATATGTGTCGCCGAGGGATGGCCGATAAATGTCGCGGAATTCTCCCCACTTCCTCCCCGCTTTGAATTTTTCTATCGCAGCAACGATTAGTCAAAGAGCTCCACCTAGAATGCTAAAATCTCGTCATCGCTTTACAGTGACTTCTCTATACATGTCGCCGAGGGATGGTCGATAAATGTCGCGTAATTATCCTCTCTACCGAGACGCATGCCCTGTGAGGGGCCAAGAAGCTCGAGAGACCTTGGTTGCCGAGGAGTGTAAGGTGGATCAAAGAATAATATCTCCTAGCCGATATTTGTCCGCGGCTAGACCCGTGTTTTGGACATATATCGAGCAAACACTGTATTACCGTCGTCTAACGTTTCCATCACACCGATGCTCCTCCACCTGCGGCGTCGAATCTGTTATTCGAATCCATAGTGCAGGACTGGCAGGTCGCGCGTAGTCTTGCACCAGCCCACGTCGTCGGAGCCGGGTGCTGGCGTGTCTCGTCTATCGTTCTCGGCGAGCTGGTCGTGACACATGGTAATTAATAAATTCTAGGGAAGCGGCGATGAAAAGCGTCGACGGCGAGCCGGCCTCTCGTTCCGAGACGGACTCACGTACGTGCACGCGTTCGCCTACAAATAAGCTCTTCTGCTCGTCCCGGTCGCCAAGACAATGAAAGGGGAAAAATGGCTGCGTCAACAAAAGCCCCCGGGATGAATTTAATAACGATCGGCGAAGGCGGGCCGCTGATTACGCGTCCCGCGAGCCGGCATTGACGCGAATCGTTTTCGCCGAATGGAAAGTCGTACATCTTTCATGCGCGGGCCGGGCCCAGGAATCAGCCGGCCCTTAACGTGTAATTCGACGTGTTAACGTTATTATAACGCGCCAGTTCCCAGCCCCGGCGAATGATTATGCGGTTAAAGAGCGCCCCGGCTCCATAGACCGCGACCGGCTACAAAGCAGCTGACTTGTAAAGGATGTAGACGCCGTACGTCCGTTAATAGCTGACATCATGAATGGCGGGAATTTCATGCCTTTCCCGTCACGACAGGTCCCTATCCTTCTCTTGCTTTTCTTTCGCTCGTTTCGCGTCATAATGAACGAGACATCTGTATCCTTGACGGACCGATCTAGCTCCGGTTTCACGGGATCGGCCGCGGCCCGGAGTTGTTTCCTCAGGGACCCTAAGATGGACCACGAAGACCGAGGATGATGCGTTCATTCCTGTTTCCCTGGTACCTGGAAACCGGAGAGGTTAACCGTTAACGCCCACCGGCGATTATTTAATTATTTTTAGAAGTACCTACCGCGATCTGAATACAGTGATTTCTTTATATATGTCGCCAAGGCGTGGACGATAAAAGTCGCGGAATTAACCTCACTGCTGTGGGGTACTGTACAGTGGATTCTTGACATGTTTCAACAACTCGGGTCTGGCTAGGAGACATACGCGACCCGTGTTATGTTTACACTCCTCGGCGTCCGAGGGCTCCCGAGCTTCGTGGCCCCGCGGTAGTGGGGATAATTCCGCGACGTGTATCATCCAGACCTTGGGGACATATATAGAGAGATCAGTAGTTGTACTGCACCAGAAGATAGCTTAGAAATGTCCTGTTCTATATTATAATCGGAAACGAAATTCTTAGATGACGTTACTGGAAACAATCAGTTGGTTGAAAGTTGAAATCGTTGCTGTTGGAGGATCCACTAAAAATTAGCCACAGACCATGGGCTTTTAACACTAGTTTTACAGGACCCGTAAAAATGACGGGTTCTAATATTTTTGATGGATCATAATTGCGAGGAACCATCTACGTGGAATTACTCAGCAAATTTATTTCCTTAGGTTCACATTATTTTAAAAAATGGCTAAGAACCTGAACAGACACATTCTTCTTATTTTCATAAAATAATGTAAAATATTCACTTTCAGTGCTCCGTAAACCTAGCGTTAAACACTATGAAATGTATCGGTAGGATAAATGTCCATTTCACTGTACTTTGGTGCAATTCAGGTAAAAAAAGGTTCTTTCTCATAAAGTTCCATTGTCCAGCGTAAGGTAGAGCGCTTTGTCACTGCGGAAGAATACTTTTCCCAGATTCACCTAACTCAGACCTAGCGTCGGGGGCAGGTGTGTACCTTCTTCGGCAAGAGGTACAGATCCTGCTGGAAGGTTACAAGGAAGAAACCAGCGGTTTGGTGGACGGTTGCGCAGAGTGTTCCAGGTGGAAGGCCCGCCGTCGACCCTGTTTCGTGGTTGCCACAGGTGAAGCAAATCGGCGAGAGAGCAAAAGGGGGCTGGGAGAGCGCATCGCCACGTAGCCGGCGTGTGGGATGAAGTCTTCCCCGCGAAGCGGCCATTATCGTTATGATCATGGCCAGGTAGATGCCACCCCGTGATTACCGTATCGGCCGGCGATCGACGGCGACAGGACTCGCCATTATGCGATCGACACCTTCCGAGACACGTTCGCGCCGTACATCATCGGCTAAACGGAAAAGCCCGTCGGCTGTGTTTACGGGCGAACTCGCCGGGAATGTTTGTGCGGCGCGGTGCACGCGCCTACACGTGCATTGATTTCACGCGCCGGGGCCACGGTGGGTGTGCGCAAAACACACACCGAACACGAACAGGACACAAGAGAGCGCCCTCGCGGCAGGTGAAGAAAAATCCCAGTCGGTTGCTGGATACGATCCGAGGAGAATTGAAATTGAAGAACTTCCTTTCTCGCTATCTCTCGGCAAGGGCCAACAGCGGATTGTTTAATCAATTGATACGTTGCTGGCTCGCGGACGGTAATGATACCGATGCAAATCCACCGCCAGGCGGAGGAGTACGTGATGATCACGGCGGTTCTTTCGTGAGAAGCTCGCCAGGCTTCCTGGAATAGGCTCATCGCTGTTAGAACACGATGCTGTATTTATTAGCGGCTGATAGCGCTTCGACGTTCTTTGTCCGTGATTGACTGCTTGTAATTCTGTTGCGCGAAACAGGATTGGTTGTTGGCCTGCGAACTTGGGACGGTCCTACGACTTCTAGAAGAGGGAACAGTCTATCCTCCTGGAACCGTGATTCATTTGGTTCCGTATTGAGCCAAGACTCCGTAGATTCGCGATAAGGTAGGGTGACTAAGTTACCGACAAAAATAGACGAAAAATGATTTTACGTTATACATGAGCATGATCTCACGTTTCTGATGCTACCATTTGTCCACAACAATCCCACTATCGCCTGGAAAAGCTGCAATCGACCGCGTTCGTTGCGCTGTACTTCGCAATTGTAGACTCGAAATCACAAATTTTGACCAACTGCAACTGTAACTACAAAGTGTATGTGTCATAAATATACTTCACAGCTGTTTTACATTCTTGTCTTTATCAATTATTTTTTAAAACAAGTCATGTTTAAAACCCTCTTAAAAACAAGTGAATGTACGTGGCTCTTAAGAGCCAATACTCCGTAGTTTCGCGATAAGGTAGCGTGACCACGTTACCGACAAAAATAGGCGAAAAATGGATTTACGTGCCTCGACTTTTCGTCCTTATATGAGAATACTTTTCGCTGGGATAGGGTTCATTCTAAAGAGGATGGTTCAATCTAGCACGCGCTGGTCACGAGCTGACAAGATTATGCAGATATTTGGTAATATAAGCGTTAGAAGTAGGCCTAAAATTGATGATGCCCGTGCCTTGGAATCCAAGCAATTTTATGCCATTGGATGAGTTTTCTGAGTGAAATCCAGGAGGAGTCATAGATCGGGGAATCTTATATTAATAGGCTTTTAGTAGGTATAGAGTGTTAACACGCCAACGATAATACATTATTATTTTTAAATCCTTGAAATATCCTCACTGTTTAGAACTAATTCAAAGAAAATTGTAGATTGCAGATTTTGTGAATTTTATCAGATAGAGAAGACAAATTGCAGAAGTTGTAAACTAATGTTTCATAATAGTACAATATATTTTCAACCCTTAAAATGCCCTATTTTAGGGCATTAATATATAGGACAATATACTATACTCTACTATATAGTACAATATATTTTCAACCCTTAATCCTTAGCACTCGAATGGCGACTGTAAGGCGCCACTAAAAATTACTGTATCATTATTCAAAATATTTATTACATTATTACATTTGTTTGCATATAGTAAATTACTATAAACTTCATTATTGTACGAGTAAATTGCACCATTTTCGTATGTATAACACGAAAAAAAATCTATAGGAGGGAAATATTCTAGGTCGAAAGAAATGTTTCGTATTGGAGTTAATACATCTTCGAGTGCAAAGGGTTAAAATGTCGTATTTGAGAGGGGCCAGGGCGATTTAATCGATAGGATGGTTTAGGATCTATCCAAACGCTGTCAGAAAATAGTGGTAACGTTTCCTACGAACAAATAATATTTTTCTTGGCTGATACGCGTCTCGATCTTCCAGATTCAAAGAGGTCCAGATCCGACGACAGAACTCAAACCGATCAAAACCGGTACCGCTTCCCGATTCCCGCGGAAGGTCGAGGCCTCTTCAATCAATTAGAGTCACTTTTACACGCGGCTCGTTCGGTTCTCGAATTCTCTCCTCCGCACGTCCGTCCGCGATACCACCGACGGTATTAATAACCATGATCATTTCCAACCGTGAAATATCCGTTGAAATTGAATATCTAGGCGTTCAGAGGAATCCTAAGCCGTCTCGTCGCGTTCGGTCGCATCGGAAGCCATTATTTATCGAACACCTGTTACAGGGTCAGTATCGTGCGGCGAAATTATCATAAGTCGACCGATCCTCGACCTCGACTTGCGTTCTCCTTGGGCGGATCTCCGCGCGACATCGTGCTATTCGGATTCCGGCTAATAAAAAGGATTCCACCGGGAAACCGATCGCATCTCATTCCGGGATTCGCGATTATTCGCAACGGTTTAAATATTCATGGTGGCTAGATAGGTGGGGGGGGGGGGGGGGTTATACAAGGAATACATATAGATGAAGCGTGGCGGGATCGTCGTCGGGAGCGAGAGCGAACACGCTTTACGATGGCAGGTATTAATTTACCGAATAAAGATAACACACATCGTCACGGGTCTATGGTAATGAGACAATTATAAATTCCGTGGAAGCGTCGGGGCCGGGCTAAATCATCACCTACCTGATTCCGTTACCGTCCATCATGGGGTCCCGAAGATGTGTGTTTCCGTTCGGTGTACTTACCAGCCCTTCTCCTCCCTCTCCCTCTCCGTCTCTTCTCCTCCCCGTTCCACTGATAAGTGCGGATCGTTTTACGCCGGCTGCGCCCTCGCGAAAAAATCGCCAAAATTGACAGCAATTTGCGACGCTTCGTAATCCACGGTCCTCTTCATTCACACCGGGCCGGGGCCGAGCCTTGGGAGACCACGGCACCGTTCCGGACACCATCATCATCGCCGGGATGAGGTCGAGGGACCATCCGCGGTGCTACGTGATCGGTGTGGTGTTACAGCAATTTCTACGATACCGCGCACGTTGCCGTACGTGAGCAACGTTGTCGTGAACGCTCGCCAGGCAACAATAAGGAGAACCCCTTAAGGGGTTACGTGCACCCAACGGCCCGAAAAACAACGCTCACCTGCCGGGTATTTTATTGATAGAAACAAAGTCCTCGTAATTCCGCCCGTGATTGCTCGACGGGGCGTGCAAATGAAAATCTTTCGGCGGTAATAATGGATTATTTGAGGATTTCATGCGAATTAGCAATTTTTAATTCGCCCTGGTTCGTTGCGCATGGCTCAGCCATTACGTATTTCTGAGTAGTGTGAAAACTTCCGTCTCTCTCTGTTCGTGGTGGAAGGTGTGCTTCTCTAACATTTTGTGCTATAAACACACGGATCTTTATACAAAATAAAAATTGTCTGCCTTAATTACGAGAAAGCGGAGTTACATAAAAATTGTTTTCTTCTCATAATAGTTTTAATTGGTTTCACGTTTCTAATTGCATGTGTTTCTACTATTTCGCGTTTGAAAGATGAAATTTTCTAAGGCTTTTCTAAGGCTAACCGTAAGAATATTGCTCAAGCGATCAGCTGATTAAGGAAAATGGACTATTCAGATCGAGTCGAAACTGGTTTGGCAGATAGGAGCGACCGGAGGACGGCCATTTTCGATTCGCGAGCGTGACGCTCTCAGCAAAATGTTAATTCCCTCGTAAATCCCGAGAGTAGCCACCGAACCTGGATGAGCGAGGCACGTGCACGGCCGGTGCTTATTACTAATATCGAATTTATATTCGACGACAATAATATTCTGGAAACCTGTACCGCGTATATCAACGTCCGTTTAAATAACGCGGAATGGCGAGCGTCTCTCGAGGCGCGTTTTTTCGGACGGATCACGGCCTGAAAAATTTGTCGCCCGGGGCGATCGGTAAACGGCCGCGTCCCGATTTCAAAAGCTCCCTGGGCCCCGGTCACATTTCACGCGAACCGCTCTTACTTGGCCTACGCATCACGACATTATCCACGAGGAATCGTGGCTATTAATTCCGCGGCGCCGTGAACGTCTCCGTATTTAAACACAGTAACGATAAGTCATTGAGCAATCGACAGGCGGCCGTTCAGCCGGCGCGGCGGCGCGGTAGTGACGATCCTGACGTCATTACGTGGGAAATCGTGGGTGAAAGTTTTAAAATGCTAGACGGCCGATCGGCTCGATAGCCGAGGATCCTTTCTGACCATTCAATGCCGGCTATCGGATTTCGGGCTGGTCCGGGTTGACCGGCTTGTGTTCATTGTAGCGTGATCTTCAACCCTTTCGGTCCTACGTCGAACAGGACTTGACATTAACTTTGCACCAATAACAACTAACAATATTTCTAATATTTCTCATCTTCTTCGGAAGCTATCGAAGCTACATATGAAGATACAGTGATTTCTCTATATATGTCGTCAAGGTTTGGATGATAATCGTCGCAGAATTATCCCTACATACCTCGAGAGGCCACGGACGCCGAGTGTAAATATTAGGGGAATCCATAAGTAATCAATTATTTTGAAATGTAAAAGAAACTTTGTAGGAAATTCAAGTTTCTATTTCTTATTTTATTATATAATTTCCATCATTATTAAGGATAGTTTGCCATCTTTACTGCGGATTTTCAATCCCCCTCTTATAGAGAATCCAGGGTTCGTGAGGCAAAATATGACTCAAGGTGCCTCCTTACATCTTCTACAGAAGTGAATGTTTTATTCCTTAAATAATGTTTCAGAGATCTGCTAAAATAATAGTCAGAGGGAGCAATATCCGGTGAGTACGGGGGGTGCGGTAAAATTTCCCATTGCAATTCTTTGATTTTTTCCTCAGAGAGTTTCGCTGTATGGGGCCGGGCATTGTCAATTTGCAGTATTACACCTTTTTTGTGGACTAAAGACCCCTCTTTTTCAATAGTTCTGAATACAGCCGTTGCAATTGCTGACAATACAACTCGGCAGTAACTGTCTCTCCAGGTTTCAACAACTCAAAGTGAATTATGCCACGACAGTCCCACCAAAATCACAGTAACACCTTTCTAAGTGATAAGCTAGATTTAGGGGTTGACATTGCGGTTTGATTTGCAGAAAGCCATTGTTTGGAACGCTTTATGTTATCATAAAGAATCCTTTTTTCATCTCTGGTAACGATTCTGCTAAGAAATGGATTTCTACGAAATCTTGAGAGCAACGAAGTGCAAATTGATCGACGAATCAGGCGATCATTGATCGTCGATCATTCTTGTTGGTCTCAGATAATTAATTCGGTACCCATATTGCTTGCCTATGTGCCTTTCCCATTTCGTGTAGGTGCCTTTAGTTGACGCGCATGGAAATGAAAAAGTACGCAATGACGAATATGATTCTCAGAAGGTACGGACGCCGCCATTTTATGACAGAGTTGTAAAAAAATTATACTTTTTAGAATATTTTGAACACAGGCTGCTTTACCGAAAACTGTAAAAGAATACGTGTTCCCTCTTCAACGATCGGTACAGAACTAAAGACGATATATGTAAAATACCTGTTAGCATAAATCATCTAATAATAGAATCCAAAAAATATGAGAATGAAAGGAAAAATGCTAAGTTGTCTAGATCCTTACCTATTCTGTTAAGTTCTAAGGAGTATATCTCCGGTCTTGCTAAGTATATCAAGGATACAAATATGTATAATGTATTGTAAGAAAATGTACCGTGTTGCTAATGACCTTTGATGTTGAAGCAACATTAAACAAATAACTGAAAGAAAAAGAATTAAAGGCAAAACAAATTCAGGCAAAAACAGAAAGATGTAAAATTCAGAAAATTTCTATGGTGCCCTCTTTCTCTAGATGCCCTGAATACGCGGTTACTTTGCTTGTTAGTTAATCCAACAGGGTATTTGACAAACCCTCGTAGCAAACTCGCGAGTATCGCAATCGGCAGTCGACCAGTGTTTTCGGTTAGGGGAAGCAAAAGAAACGAATATGGACCATCTGACCGCCCCCCGTACCCACTGCTGGGCACGGTCCAACCACGAGTATTATTTATACCGTTCCCTAGGAACAGGGGGGGGAGGGGGGACCGTCGTAGCTGCCGTTCCCGGGCCATCGCCGCCGTAACTCAACTTAGAAAACAACGCCAGTAAGCGCGCATGTGTCCCAGGTAGCGGTAAATTAGTGGCGTGGGGCCCCGAATTTCGACCGCGACTAAAAGGAGTCAAGCGGGACGTCCCACGGGGGAGACGGGGGTGTCCCCGGACCCAGCAAACGGTGTACCCTCGGTGGGTTTCTATGCTCCCCGTCGGACGTCCCGCGGCGAGGCCCGGCACTCCTGATTAAAATTACTCTGCCGAGATCCGGCGAGATTTCCGCGGCGAAATTTATGAAATTGTCCCGGTTTATTGTTTTAAATGAGCTTGCGTTCCCGAAGAGATCAGCGCCGGATAAGGGGTTCCCCTGTAAATCCAGAGAGAGAGAGAGAGAGAGAGAGAGAGAGAGAGAGAGAGAAGAAACAGGGAACGGTGAGCACAGGTGGGGGCGGTCGACCCCCTAGAGGGGCCACTGAAAATTCCGTGGAGGAATTAAAAGCGAGAGCTGGCTTCGATATTTTCTGATTTGATCATAAATGGTGTCCATCTCTTGGCGTTAGGCTTGTTGGACACCCGAAGCCTCCTTCGGTTTTCCTCATCGAGCTCTACCATCGTTTCTTCATTTACTAACAAATGTCTGTAGGTCCGAATGAGCACAATGGTCAGCCCATTCCACGCTTCCCGTGTATAGCCGTTCATGTCTCTGTATAAACATTTTTTTCTAATCAGAGCATGTGACGAAAATCAGGAAATCCTTAACGTTAAAGAACGGAGACAAGTCGAACTGTATGAACTTAATTTGACGCGGACCTCGGGGACCAATTCGGAAATTTTAATGGCCGTTCGATCGGCCGTGAAAGGGGTCAAGAGAAACGTTTCTCAGTAGCATAAATTTCGTCCGATCGGACGTTCCGCCCAGCGAGCTTTAACGATCGCTGGACTCAATATCGCGGATCAACGGGAGAGACCTGTCCGTTACGCGTACTTAGCTCGAATTTAAACGGCGACTAATTAATTGAAACGGCCTCCGAAGAATTTCAATGATCCTGGGAGTCGAGCGGAGGCCCGGTGGGGATGAAGAACACGGCGCAGTTATCGATACTGCTCCCGCGAGACCGGTGGTAGGTTTAATACTTTTGTGGATGAAAATCCTTAAAATACGAGCCTCCTCGCCGGTACCTTCCTCTCGGATTTGCGCTTAGTTGCTTGCTCGTATTTTACGAATATTCTTATTTAGCGAACCTCTTTACCCGAAGATTATACTATTACGTGTAATCGCGCAGTATATTGAAGCGGAGGGGGACTCTTCGGTAAGCAGTCCCCGGTTGGTTACTTAAGGCGAGTTTACACTTCTATGGATGAATCTTCCACAATCAATATGAAAAATGAACACAGAAGTATTTATACTTCTTCAATAATTGAATTCAATTCGCTAGTTCTCCGAATAAAAAGGACATTTTCGAACTTCGCTGGCACAAATATCGTTCATTCGCACGAAAAGTGATATAAGTCAACGAAAGGAAATTTTACAGGAGAGCCATTTTGAATTGCCATTTTTTTTATTACATATAATCCACATGGAATTGTAAAATAATTTGTTATTAGTTAGATACAGGGTTGATTGTCGTGTACATTAGTTGTAAAGTACACCACTTTATGTCGTTTTTCCTGCGAATAATTGTTGGAAGGTTTACTGTAAAAAATGTTAGAGTGATTTCGAACCTATAAAAATAATTTTAAAAATTTTCGAATTCGTAAATGAACACCGCTCATTTATTTCGACAGGTTAGACTTCTCACTGTCGTTTCACTGTTTCATTCTGGGTGAATCATCCAGTCAATGCATCAAAAGTAGAAACTGGTGCGACTTTGTTCACTAATCACTAAAGGCAGGTGAGAACAATCTTTACATCCTTCACTGTGTCACCAGGGATGTACATCCAAAGAGAACAAGTCTAAATTCCATGTGCACCCTGCTGAGTAGGTGTAATTTAGTAAAAACATCAGAAAAATTGAAAAAAAACTATTTATATTATTTTCAACCTATTAAACAGACTAATAAAGAAACTAAATGTCTACTTCACTCCACCTTGTTGCGATTCGGGTAGAAAACTTTAACTTTGCAGGAAGATTTGCCCAATTAAAACACTTCAGATGGTTCGTTCACCTTACAAAATGAAGAATCCAATTTCCCCGGACTGTATTACCATAAAGAGCTTTCTGCGATAAGGGTGGAAACTTTTCCGACCAATAAGTTCGCTCAATCGTTTCATATCTCAGGAATTCTAATGTCTAACCTAATCAACAAATTACCGAAAAGTCAATCGTACCACTTAATAGGTTATAAATTCCAGCTATCAACGTATTTCGGATAGCTAAACACCTCCTAGAACTGGAGCGATGAAACGGACTGCTAAAATTCCATAAAGCCACGTGAAATTCATTTCTAGCAACGTCTATACTCCTAACATTTTTATCTTCGACTCGGTATTGGCGAGTTTCCGGCACGGGTTGAATTTACGAGTTCATATCTTGGTCGCTAACTACGCTCGACCGTGTCCGGTAGACCAGTTGGAGCAGCATAGTCGAACGACCATAAACCGGGCGTTGTGCAGCGGTGCGCACCGTTTCTATAAATTGCAAAAATAGACCGGAAAGGTAATAGACCGGATCACACGCAGCCACTTGCATCTGATGTCATTTATTAAATAAATAATATTCAAATTCAAATCCCTTTGAAGTCAGTTTTCCTCGTGTTCTGAGTCTTAACGTTTTGTACCCAAGCGAATATATTTTCTTGCCAATATAGAATTTCGATAGCGCAGGAATTTAACTGTGTTAAAGTTCCCCTTTTATTATTAAATAAAATGTGCTCACTGTCTTCGTATTGATGTCAGAAGTGCAATAGATGTGCGTCAATTCTTTTAATCTTCCCACTGTTATAAATTTGATCTACTCGTCAGAAATGCATAAACAGGAATATGTTCCTCTTCCATTGTTAAGTAAAATGTGTTCACCGGCGAGGAGCAGCAGAAGCCTTCGCAACATTGGTGTCAGAAGTGCAATATATGTGCATTAATTCTTTCAATCATCTCACCGTTTTAAATTTGATCTACTCGTCAGAAATGCATTAACAGGAACATGTTCCTCTTCCGCTGTTAAATAAAACGTGCTCACCGGCGAGGAGGAGCAGAAGCCTTCGCAACGTTGGTGTCAGAAGTGCAATATATGTGCATCAATTCTTTCAATCATCTCACCGTTTTAAATTTGATCTGCTCGCCAGAAATGCATAAACAGGAAGACGAATTTTTTCCGAGCTTCTCGCGATTCTCACTGCGCAGTGGATCACGCCTGATCTCGACACGATTCCCATGGTAGAGGGACCGTTACACGCGCGAAATCCCCGGTCAAATTAGATTGATATTGAGCCAAACTCGGCCGCGATACGGTGACGGCGAGCCCGCCGCGCCGGCTCGATCGTCGATCGCTGGGTCCCGTGGATCATGATTGGCACTGGCGGACCCGCACCTGCCGTTCCATCGGAATTCCCGCGAGATGAGATTCCATAATTTTCTCACGATATACACACGTTACACACGCACGGAGCGCCGCCGCAGTCGCGTTTGCATCGACGCGCGTCGCCGCGTGTGTTCGCCCCGGAGCGATCGGCTCAGGTCTCATCGCGGAACGTCAAAATCGTAATCATAAAGGTTAACTGGAAGATTAATAGCGGTCGGATCGCGTGTACACCGGCCCGCGGTTTTTTTAATTGGCCCGTGAGCGCCGGCTGCGTGAAGAGTCGCTTCGTTCTCGATCGCCTCGATGAATGGTTTACTCGCGGCGACAGAATTTTATTTCGTTCTGCTCGCCTCCCCCTCCCCCTCGCCCCTCCTTTTCTCCGCGTGTTTGATTACCGACGATGCCGAAGAGACGGGCTCCGCAGCTGCTGGGACCGTGAGGTGGTTCTCGCCGGCTTTGACTTTCTTCCAGGATTCTCTTCGGCTCGATCGCTGCACGCGGAAAGTTCGGAAGTGTTGTTGACACTCAGTGCTCCGAGACACAGTCCTTTCTGGATCACGGTAGATCTTTGTGTAATTTGATAACTGGACCGCGGATTTTGCTCATTCATTGAGGAAATTAGTAGACGAAATGCGAAACTGTGAAGACACATTTTAAGAGCTCGAGTATATTATTTGTAACGTACCGAAACTCTCGAGAAACTCTTAATAAATGTTTACGCTGTTCCTGTTTGACAAAATTGAAGATTTTAAGAGCCCGAGTATGTTATTTGTCACGTACTGAAACTCTTAATAAATGTTTACGCTGGTCTTGCAATCGATGCACGCGATTTTTATTTTTCATAAAAATCCACAGTCTAATGGCAACAAAACAAATGGCAATAGTGTAGAAATGTGCTGTAGGTCTCTGTATAAGACTATAAAAAAAAACATTTATATGAACAATTCACTTTGCGCCACCTGATACCACCACCTACGTTTAATAATTCAGTGGTTTACATTTCAGCTTATTGTGGTCTACATTTCTAGCAGAATAATTGGGTCATAATTAATAGTGACGAGAAATGGTTGCATTCTTAAAAAATGTGGGACATATGCAGCGACAGATCGACCATAATTATGAACGTTGGAGGAGGAATAAAGAGGCCCGACGGAAAAGAAGCGAGAGGACGCGATTAATAAATTCGCGATGTCCACTTCCGGAAACTGTAGCGCGTGTCTCATTAGTTTCTTAGGGCCGGCTTAAGGAGAAATTAAATACAACGTCCGAGGGATGGGTGGGGACCCCATACTGAGTCCCATCCTTATAATGAACGCTCGCAACATCGTCCTCAAGCGTAATGCCCGTGTACGCGACTCGGCGTGCTTCGTATGATTTCGGTGCTCGTGAGCTTTTGGACAAAGCGGTCGACCAACCCTTTGCACTCGAAACTCCGATTCACAAAAACGATACATTTCTTGCTGTTAACCTCTTTAGGCACCAATCTTTCAGAAACAAATTAGTTGATTTTAATTTCTTTGTAATTGGGTACACTTTATGGAGTTTAACCCTTCAAAGCAGATGCCTGATTCTCGGTTCCTTCTTGTGCAATCGATGTTACGATGTTACCATAACATGTTCATTAATTTGTCATATTTTTTATAGCTGTTTTCAAATTTGCGAAAGTAGTGGTCTTTTGTAATAAATTTTGAAACACTCGGTAGAGTCAGTATGATTCGTCGACTTCATCCCCGAAGTGTTAAGTAGTCGATAATCGATCAAGACAACATTGGGAATAATTGTGAATGTATTAATCTTTAGACGGCGGGACTTGGGTCCATTTGGACCCAGAATTACGGATGTTCTAAATTATAATTTTCCAGCAGCAGTTCAATTCATCAGTCATTTCTATCCTAAATAAACAGGTTTACAAATATGTAAAAAATGCATGCATGTCGGGGGCATCAAATGCATATGTGTGTGTCAGTATCCCCGAAGAGGTTAATTTTCCCAGGAACCATTCAACCAGTTGAGGGTTAAAAATTAATGAATGGCCGATGGGAGATTACATTAACGCGAAACGACGTGTTCAAACAGTACCCTTCCCAAAGCCATCAGAATTCATTTCCAGCGGCGCTGAAAATCGCAATTAATCTCTGTACGTTTCTGCAGTTGATAACAATTTGCGCGTTACAATTAATGGCGCGAGTGCGTTATAAAATAATTTCGCCGAAGTGGCCGCGGCGTGGCGCGACGCGGGGACGCCGGTGACAAATGAATTTTCTTTCGATATTAGCGGCTTCAATTAAAGCCGCGGTTCGTAGAGACACGTTCATAACCGGCGATCGCACCTCATCCATCAGTAGGCGAGAACGGCGCAAAAAGCATAATCGTTCTCTGGAAAGGTCCTTTACCCGCGTCGGCGACAGAAAGAAGGCCCGTCGATTTACGCGACAAAGTGACGCAGGGTCGACGAGCCTTTCGCCCAGGTTAATCCACTTGTCGGCGTTCGTGATTTAACGTGCGGTTGCACACGTTCTGTCACTCGTTGCGGAATCTCCTGAAATATTGTTGATTAATACTCTTTTATCGCCGCGGCGCGGCGCGTCGTTACTATGTTTCACCATCGTTCGCAATCCTTCTCCTCGCCTGTCCCTTTTTAAATATCCTTTTACGTAACCTGCTCTGCTGCGAATCACACCAGACCACCGAGATTTATCGCTGACACTATTTTTCTGCCGATCACTGTATCAGTTTACAGGCAATTAGTTGCGCAACCCGCCGACTCGCCATCATCTTTTCGAACTTCTTCTTCTTCTTCTTCTTCTTCTTCTGCTTCTTCTTCTTTTTTTTCAACGTGTTTCAGAAGACCTGCACAAGACCTGGGGTCTCACTTTACAAATTGTTCTCGTGGTCGGTAATTATTTACAAAGGTGCTCTTTACAGATCTCGAGACGATCTCGACAATTACACGTTATTGTCGCTTGGTCTTCGTTTCTCGGATATTCGCAAAAATATTGCTGATACTATACGTGATATTTTCAACGTGATGTTTCTGTTGGTTCAGGTTTTGTCTAAATTAGATATATTGGGGATGGGGTGCAATTACAGAGGTCCTCCATTCAAGCTTTTACTTCATAATGCACGATTTTTAGTTGTAAAATTGAGCTAAGTTTGAAATTTGCCGTAAATTCAAATTCTAGTCCAGACCTTCATATCATAGCGAATTATTAACCCTGCGGTGGTCTAGGTTAGATCTAGGCGAAATCTTGATTAGATCCAGACTGGGTAAGTAACGGTAATCATAATAAATATAGTAATTAACATAGTATTTTAAATACAGTGAAGTTTGTCAACAACATGGGTCTTGCCATCGTCGTGTAAAGTGTTATGTTTACAGTCCTTAGCGTTCGAGACCGCGGGAGTGGGGGGTTATTCCGCGACGTTTATCATCCTGGCCTTGCCGACATATACAGAGAAATAACTATTTGTTTGGGACATATGGTTCCGCTCAACTGTTCTCGATGTATAGAAGGTGTAGATGTAAAGAAAAAGTTTAACAACAACAACTTTCTTTTTTATATACAATTTTGCGGCAAGTTTCTTCGACAAATGTCCACCGATCCGATTCACCCCTAGGACGGATGACCATTACTTTTTATACACCCTGTACATATGGTGCTAAATATATTTTTCTGTGTATCTTGAGCGCTAAAGAGACCATTGTTACATTATAATTAGACTGCGAATCTCTGTGCAAAGTACAAATTGTCATCACCATCTCCGAGAAGCAGGGTTCAAATGCATTTAAAGTAAAAAACCTGTTTTTGTGCGGTCCTTTACTATGCGATTTTTTTGTGCGATTTAATTTTTTAAATATGTTTCCATGTCTAATGTTTCCATGTCTTTTCTTTTTATACGGTCCCTCTCCTAATTTTCTTTAATAAGTTGTAAAAATTTATTTGTTATAGCTATTTATAAAGTTCATGAATGTTTTTTTTTGTGCGGTTTCTTTTATGCGGTACCTATCTACCGCAGAAAAGCAGGTTTGACTGTATTTAAGTTAACCTCACTTCCGTAAAAACAGTTTACTAAACGAGACCTATTCAATACGAAGGAGCAGCCAATTAGGTTAACAGATTCGGGTACGATAATCCCCAACCCGAAGTATCGTGTACGGTATCGTGGTTCGCTCCCGTGCCCCTAACTCATCCAACGGACGATTTCCACATACTGTTCGACACACGAGCCACTGTCCAAATTCATTACAAAATACCAGCGGCCGAGATCCCGGCGTGATAATTCCGTAAATATAAAAATTCGGGGCACACGGTAAATTAGAGTCGGTTTATGGTGCTGTAATGTTATCCCGCGGTTCGTCGCCGGAATTTATATCAACCCTTTTTCCCGGCACGATGTCAACGCTCTTCGGGAATGTCAGTTTCCCGGGGTGGAATGCGCCGGTGGTTGGGGTGATGGGTGGGGGAAAAGGTGTGTCCGTTATCGCGATCCATCAGCTGAAAACGCGATTTTCGTTCCGTCTACCCGCTCGGCTCCGCTCGGCACCGCTCCGCGCCGGGGCGCCGATGCTCCGGCGTAAATCACTGGGCCACGCGGAGGTTTTCCGTTGCCAGCAGGGCACCGGGGCCCCGGCGCGGGCCCCATGGCGGTGTAAATGTATAAATACCAGCCACAAATCTGCCAGCCGGCTAATTTATAAATTTCACGCCGATTTCGTAAATGCGTTTCTGATTTAGCGCGTTTAAATTATCGCTAAACCACTTCTAACTGCCCGACAGTGTAATCTCTCTCTTTCTTCCTCGAGGGGGCTCCCTTCCCCCCTGTTCCTCAACCCTCCCCTCCCCAACACTCTCTCTCTCTCTCTCTCTCTCTCGCTTTTAGTCAGCCCTCTTTACACCGTCGGTATCGCCGTATTCGATAAATGGCGTCCGCATAATCGCGAACGATACTCCTCTCGCGACCCAGACATGAGGCTCGCGTAGATCGCCAGATAAAAGGCGACACCGTGATTTTCTGTATTTACACGGTACGCCATTGGGCGGCCTCTTTTCCCCGTTTATCTCGCCTCGATTTACGCGAGCCCCGGTATCGTTAAGATTAATTATTCCGCGTCCGCCAGGCGGCTAAGTATACGATTTAACTGCCGGTTATTAGGCACTGTTCGTTGGAATGTCTCTTTTGTACGCTATTTGCTCGTTATCTACGCCGAGGCTTCTGGCTCCAGTGAGTAATGTCCGTTGCTGAATTTCCATGGCGAACGCTTTAATGTGTAGCATGGTGTCCCTTTAGCGGCGACCGGTCGCGGATGCCTAAGCTCGCGACATTCCATGATTGTGTCGCTTGGCGTTCAACATTCAGCTACTCTGCATCCTTGACGGTGGATCTGATATTTAGGGCGCTTGATGCTTGATAGATTTTAAAAAATGATTTCGCAGCAACGGCCATCTTGGTTTCGAGCCAACGTGCCTCAGGAACGAAATACAATCGTTTCTTCCAAGATTGTTTTCTTGAATCTTGATACGCTGTCAGTCACATAATTAATTGCACGCACTTTAAATTAGAATAACTTTTTTATAAACGGACCAAACGAAACTTGCCGAATAATAGAATAAAAAAGGCAAAAGCAGGCTTCAGATTGTGAAAAAATTGTAATTTTTACCATTTTTTAATTGTTCAGAATTCATAAACCAATTCATTAATTTGGAGGACATTTTTTCTGTAATTAACATAATTTATATGACTCTAAAAGACACATTTTTGAAATTTTCTTTTATACGTCTAAATTAAAGAATTGCGAGAAGCAACTGTTACTATTTTTTGTTAGTAATACGGACTGAACGTAATTTTTGTAGAATCTTTATTAGAGGTCATCTAGTGAACTAATGCGTCTAGGTTGGCAAAAAAGCTGAAGTCGTTTGTTCCATTTATAAAAGAAGTTATTCCGATTTGAGACTGACTCTACATGTAAACTAAAAATTATTTTATTTTACCTAGTATTATGCCGATATTGGCATAATTGGTTTGGTATTGGTTTTCTTTCATTGGTTGAAGAAGTTTTAATTGTAATGAATAGATTACGGATTTTATGCATTTATCACGAAAATGGAAAACAAAACAAAACCAAAACAAATACAAAGCTCTAAAGACAATAGAAGAATTTAACAATGTTGTTACATTATTTCCGCCTTATAAGAATTATTAAAAGAGGAAGTACATATTCATTTAACTCGTATTTCTTACAATTGACTAAATCAAGTTCTATTTTGCATAAAGATACTCACAATCAGTCTAGTAATGAATATCTGTTTCATACGACCGCCATGTTGGTGAAGTTTCCAGTAGTTCCGGTGTTAACACTTTGACTGCCAAACCAGAAACCACAAAAATTCCATAAAATTAAAGTTATTTATATACGTCAAGATATTGAATTGTCCTACTTTCTTATATTTTACTGATTCTAATCGGTACAATGAATGTATTAACTTATATTACGATTATATTAAAAATTCATTTTAAAACCTGAACAAATAATTCCGCCACCCACATAAGGGTGACATGGCAGTCAACGTGTTAATGAAATAAAAATTGAAAAAATTAAGTGTATGATATTGAGTGGTCCACCAACCTTCTTGAAAATTTACAGATTCCTATTAAATTTGGCATAACGAATATATTAACGTAAAAATTCATTGTAAAATCTGGACAAATAATTCCGTCACCACATATGGGTGACATGGCAGTCATCAACCTGTTAAAAAAGCGTCGAGCATAGAAAAGGCTTTCACCGCAAGCTGCGTCGTTCGCGGCAGCGCCTCAGTGTCCACATTCTCCCACTAAATTATGGTCCAGTGGACAGTCTGGCGTCATCAATTAATCCCGTTCCAGATTTACCCTCCCAGGTCGTTCAGTCTATGAGAAGCTGTCGGTCCCTCCTCCGTCGGCATGCTCGCAGTGCTGGTGCGCGTTTAAGCGTGTAGCCTGCAATCCACCTGTCTATTCATTAAATTACCGTACGCTTGACAGTCCCCATTGGCGAAATGAAGCTCATTCAGGGGTCGCCGGCGATCAACGCGAAACGCGTCGCTGCGGCAGCGCTCGTAGATCCCGTGGTTTCGCGTGGTTACCGCGCACGATGGATCGATATCGAGCCGTCGATACTCTGTCTCCTGCTCGTCCCGGCAGTCACTCGGCTCATAGAGGGTAATTGAAAATTATTTGGTAATACGGGTGATCGATTGCGACCCGTTAACTCGGTCGTACATCACCCGCGTTCGGCGAGAGAGACTCTCCCGTGTCTGAGGGCTGCCTCTCTCTCTCTACCCCCGTCCTTTTCCCTCTTGGGTCCACGGACGTTTTTATCCCTTTCTTTTTTTCGTACCGCGGGTGGATCGGGCTCCTCGGGCCCAAGCAGGCCTTACACCGAAGGCGTCTTAGCGCGGGGTCAAGTCGACCAATAAATCCAATACGCCACGGTTCGTCCCGCGCGAGAGCAGCAGTTTTACAATTCATGAATTTATTATGGGCACCACCGAGAATACGGCGGGGCCTCCGCTATTGATTTATCGTTACGGTTGGCCGGCCACGAGGAGAGCGGGCCCCATCCTCGCCGCGGTACGCTCCTGGCGGGGGAGTGCGGCGCGAAGAAAATTAAGCTCACCCCCATTCGCGAAACACCGTTCCTTTGTTTCGTTCCGTGGCTGCCAGGTCCGCGCGCCGTTTCCCGCGAGCCGTCTAATCTACCCTGTCAGGAAATCCAGATACGATCGTGTGGCTCTCTCGTTGATCCATCGGAGCACCAGCGCGGCGCCCCGGGATCGACGAGATCCATCAAATCCGTCCGAAAGCGGAAGCAACGGTCCCGGCGCGGCGCGGCGGCGAGCGCGGCCTGCGCTCGCGGAAAAACCGCGACGGTTCCCGTCCGAGGGTATCGTCCCGCGAGAGAGGAGGATGTTACACGCGGCTGAGGGAACCCGGGGTCGAATCAGTACCGCGGACTTACCGTAGAAATCCCGTAGTTCATTAATCAAGCAACGCCCGGAGTCGGAATGCCTTCGTATTTCGAGAGTTGCAGTCCATTTATCACGGCGGAAACGTATTTGTAGGCAGTGGCTGTGCCCGCTTCGCTAACAAGTGGATACGCTGTCCCCGCGGATGATGTAGCACCGGCTAGGCACGGGCCCCCTACGGCGCCTGACACCTCGAACCTTACAACCTTCGAACCAAACTCTCCCGCAACCCCGACGCGCCCCGCGTTTAACCAATTTTCTGGCTGGAAAACCGCCGAGGGAAACGAACGCGGAATCCGGCAAGTGCATATACACGGTGTTCCCGAAATCGCGGCACACACGACCGGCTACGGTGGTTCCACATGCAGAATCAAGTCAAGTAGAAGCTCCTCGTTTTCGCGTGCTCCAGCATTTTCGGATCCGGCAGGTCATAACTAGACTGCTGATTTTATTAAAAGAGAGCATATTAAAAAGATTTAAAGCCACCATCGTACTGGATTCAGCTTAATAAAATAATTAAAAGAATCGAGAAATTTTCATTTCGCTCCTGTGTCTTGCAAATAACTATTTAATAGCGTTACCGTGTGTTCGACATGTACAGAATTTTTTGATCGTGTTATACGTGTATACTATGCAACAAATTTTCTAAGTCGATTGTGAGAAGCAGAGATTCAATAAAAATGTACTTTTTCCTTTGATAATTCTAATCAGTCGAAAGTAGTGTAGCAATATCTTGAAATTCTTGTATTTTGCCGTAAATGCATGAACTACGCGGTAAAACGTTACCCGAAAACGAAGCGTCAAAAATTATTTCGTTTATTGTTATTCCTTTTCTTCGATTTTCTTCCGCACGTGGAATCGTCGCCTGTATGTCCCGCGATTACGGGAACACCCTGTATAGAAAACTGGTAGAGTTATCACGTCAGAAGTGTGAGAAACCACCTGTCGAACGTCTGCGTGGTAGAGTCTGCGTGTCTACCGTCGGCTGGGTTTCTGGTTTCGGGACAGTGGGTGATTTACAGGGAAAAAATCGGCGCGAGACGTGTCGCATTCGATCTTCGAGCCGCGAGACTATCGGCAGACACGCTTTCAGCGAATTTTCGAGGGAAAACCGTGAAGAATTTAGTGGCCGGCCTGCGCACCTGTTCGAGCGGAACTCTCCGTTTCGCGGCGCGGCGACCAGAGGGTGTAATTTATCGAGGCGAGCGTGCGAGGATAGTGACGCGTTACATAAGTTACAAGTTGTCGGTGGGCTTTTTACCGTGCTCGTAGTTGTAAATTAAATATTAAACTGCGCCGGATAGAGAGCCGATGAGATACCGATCTTGGCAGCCTCGCGGGGAAAGAAGTTTCTCGCCGAGATTTATCGGCGGTCTACAATAATTAACCGACTCCTCTTTTTTTTATGCTAATGCCGGTGATTATAAAGTATAATTATCGCTTCTAACACGAATTCGAAGAAGTGAAATCCATAGACAATTTAAAACAAGATTAATATATAGACAAGTAAATTAACGGGGTAACTAGTATCGGTGAATTGTGATACATGAAAGCGTATGGTTCGTCGATCGAGTGCAATCATCTTAAATTACGTCTAAAAGTATGCGAATTCTTCTGAACGTCAATATTGATCAATGAAAGTCTCCAGTTGTTGCTAGAGTAAAATTTTAGACACATTTTTATTTGACATTTTATAGTATGTTTTATATAGGTTTACTTAAATATGGAGATTGAACGAAGCACAACTAAGATTAGTGTACGAACCACAATTATTAGTTAGGAAACCATTTTGAACCTTCTCAAATAACAGTGTGAAATTCTTAACACGTTCAAGGTGGTATTTATTCACATTTCAAATACTGGGATATGTTGCTTTACTTTACTGCCGGGTAAAATATTATAAAAATCTGTTGCATTGTAGTAAACGATAGTTATTTAAATCAGGCGCCTGGTTGGAAGATGTGTCGATTATTAGGGGGACCCAATCTCCATCATTATCAAGGACAGTTTGCCATCTTTCTTGAAAATTTTCAATCCCCCTCTTATAAAAATCCAGGGTTCGTGAAGCAAAATATGACTCAAGGTGCCTCCTTACATATTTTACAGAAGTGAATGTTTCATTTCTTAAATAATGTTCCAGACATCTGCAAAAATGATAGTCAGAGGGAACAATATCCGGTGAGTACGGTGGGTACGGTAAAATTTCTCATTGCAATTCTTTGATTTTTCCCGAGTGAGTTTCGCTGTATGGGGCCAGGCATTGTCAATTTGCAGTATTATACCTTTTCTGTGGACTAAGGATGCCCTCTTTTTCAATAGTTCCGAATACAGCAGTTGTAATTGCTGACAGTACAACTCAGCAGTAACTGTTTCTCCAGGTTTCAACAACTCAATGTGAATTATGCCACGATAGTCCCACCAAATGCACAGTAACATCTTTCTAACTGATAAGACAGGCTTAGGGGTTGATATTGCGGTTTGATTCGCAGAAAGCCATTGCTGGGAACGCTTTATGTTATCATAAAGAATTCATTTTTCATCTCCAGTAAGGATTCTGCTAAGAAATGCATTTCTACGAAATCTGGATAGCAATGAAGTGCAAATTGATCGACGAATATTCTTGTTGGTCTCAGATAATTGATCCGGTGCCCATTATCCTTGTCTATATGCCTTTCCCATTTTCTGTAGGTGACTTTAATTGACCATGTGAACCCAAGGCTCCTCGATAATTCTTGTATACTTAATTTTGGATCAGCTTCCACTAGAGATTTTAGAAATTTTAGAAATTCAATTGGTCGTCCACTTCGAGGCCTGTCAGAGAGATCATAACTACCAGCAGCAAACCTTCTGGACCAACGTTGACCTTCAATACATCTCGATAAACATCGCAAATTTTCTTTGTTGTTAAATCCCGCATGAAAATGAAAAAGTATGCAATGACGAATATGATTCTCGGAAGGTACGGACGCCGTAATTTTATTACAGGGTTGTAAAAGAAATTATACTTTTTAGAATATTTTGAACACAGACTGCTTTACCGAAAACTGTAAAAGAATACGTGTTTCCTCTTCAACGATGGGTACAGAACTAAAGGCAACACAAATTCTTTGCAAATATTTGATTACTTATGGGTACCCCTAATACTTTCCACAAAATTATGTACGAAGTTCTGCTAAATCGGTATTATCAGCAGAATTAATTTTATAACATTTTTCACGGCATTCAGCGTGTTAAACAGATTGCGTTATTGCACTTTCATCGTGCACTAAGAAAGTCTAGTAAAGGGTTAAACAAGTGGTCCGTCCGACTTGTTTGGAAAGGAGCAAAGCAGCGGAAGAATAGCGTTCGGAGCGCTCGTAGAAAGCCATCGGAACGTAACCTGGAATCAACGGCGTTCCGGATCGTAATAAGGAAAATGTTCCCCGTGCATTTCACTCTCCCACTGTCTGTCTACGCGTTGTAAAAAGTGACTCGTTTCACACGCGGATCGAACGCACCACCGGCACGGTTCCCGCCTGCTATTGAAATCGGGACGCCCGCGAGCTGCGATTCAACGATCCGAACAAGTCGATCCGAGGCGAGCCGGAGCTGTTCCCTTCCCGTGTTGTCGATCGAAAATTCAATCTGTTCGGGCCGCCGATCCGGTCTAAGTGGATCGCTCCTAGGAAGAAACACCGGCGCCTATTACCAGGCTCGTTTCTCACCTCGCTCGTGCGCCAGGCCAGAAGGAGGAAGCGGACAAAAGCGCGTTCGAGATTCCAATTCGGTCGTGCTCTCTCTACGAATTATGGCGGATGGTCTGCCCTTTTGCATACCCGCCGATGCAAACAGCCCGTGCACACCGTGCACACCGTAGACCGGGTTAACCTTTCGCCGGCCGGGGATCCAGTTCAGTCGAACTGACAATGAGCCAGGAGGAGCGCGATCTTTCGACACTGCGCGCCTGCGAAACGCTTTCGGGGAATTTAGGCGAGCTTCCTTGACGTTTCCATCCGCTTGTATTGTACGGTCTGTCACAGTAATATTCGGACAACTTTAAAACGACGATAACTTTCTTAAGATCGGATCAAATGGTCTTAATCCTTTACACTCGGCCCTATTTTCATTCTAAAACTAAATTTTTCGTCTTAGTTATTTTCATTTCACTCATTCGAAACTGATCCGATGTAATATATAAATGTTTAGTAATCTATTAAATACAAATTTTGTAATATGACAAATATTTTGTAATATTTTTTGTAATTTCATTAAAATAACAACAATTTCTAGTGGCACTCGAGTGCAAACGGTTAATATTTCCCAGATGTTGGAGGAATTAGTTTCCTGGCTGATGTACATTTTTTGAAAAAATTTCAACTGGTGGAGAAAATTGTACGGGTTATTTTTTAGCACTTGTCTGTGTGGGCCTATGTTGACACATTTAAAAGATCTTTGATACATCGGTTTTGTATCTTAAAATTGTCTATTAAAATTATTTAAGTAAGAAAATATTTTTACTTGGCTCCAGTGTCTTGCAATCAAAACGAACATTTTTATCGCTCTAAAGCTCCGCAGCAGAGCCATCGAATTCGAAATCTCATATAATATTCAGTATTGACACAAGGGTTAATGTACCGCATGCTCAAGTTTGAGGTCTCGCAGCAACAAAAATCGCTCAGGATGCTAGCGAAAAATTTCCGTACCGCGGTACCGATTTATTTCGCTTGCAGGGCGATCAAATGTAGATCTCGGAGTTCCCAGAGCACAGTACGAGCGTCACGACCGAGAGGGGCCGTCGGTAGCGAGAGATCTAGCGTGATCTACGACGGAACCGGCGCTCGAGGGCCGCAATATAACTCGGCATCGCGATCCGGTGTCCGTTGATCCGGCATCGTCGTCATCCTCGCACTCTCTCGCGGTCGAGCAACGTGCTGCGAGACGAAATAATGGTGCGGTGTCCGGCGATCTAACGCGGCAGAGGGGCGGCGTACGGTCCTCTCCACCCCCTCGAACGATCCCGTGTCCCGTCGAGCACCGGAGCCGGGGCCCGGTTCTCCGTGGGCCGGGAAAAAGTGAATAAAAGACGAGCCACGGGCACGGTTATTGAAATCAGCCCCTTCCGCCGCTCATTGCCGGCTTTGACGGGCCAGATCGCCGGTTTAAAACGTGCCCGCGCGCGAAACTGACGTCCCGACCCCTCCCAGTCGGTGTTGTTGCACTGCTTCGCCCCTCGGCCGGCCGGTTGCACGCGCTCGTTGCACTCCGCGGCGCTGCACCGTGCTCGTCATCTCGCTTCTCCCGTACCCGCGCACTTCCGAGGGGATGTTGATGCGTTATTGCCTTAATCTGTCCGTCGGGATTTTATCGACGCGGAATCGACTCCGGTTAGACGCGGACGCGGTGCTCGTAATTATGGTCGTCATCGGGAGCAAAGGTTATCTGTCTGACTACGCTGATGCGATTCGTTGACCCCCAGCATCCTTAAAACGGTAACCTGCCGGCTGATACGTCACCGTTCCGGGACGCGAGCCTGAATCCCGTCGGGCGTACAATTACTCGGCACGGAGATCCAGAAAGCTTCATCGAGATTGTTTAAACTATTCGGATATGAATTTTCGTAAATAGGGGACTCGCAATTCGAGACCTGTTGTCGGCCTAAATGTTAGTAAATGGTATGTTTGAGGAAAGCTGGACCTTCTGTATCAAATGTTAATCTAAATTAGTGTACATAGAGTCTCAGCTCGTATTGATTAGTCGTAAGGGATTATTTATGGATCTTCGATAATTGAAAAACAATTTTTCGTGCCCGAATTTAAGAGATGTCGTTATGAATTTATGGACAGTGAGTCTCAACGCAGAAGAGAAATTTTCGGTATCAGTTGCGAGAGGAAGGGAGCCATTTTATTTTCTCCCCGATAATTTCGACGAGTTCGAAACAGCCTATCACACATAGCCTAGCATACGTGGCGATCATTTGTGCAGAATACGTGACCCGACGAACGCATCGCTGCTTTCCGCACGGTTTCCAGCAACAATCGGAAAGGAGAAGGTGCGAGCGTTTCATGCGCTACGCGTACGCGCGTCTGACGCATCGCGGACAGAAGGCGCAACGCGTCCGCTCGACGCGGTATAATTAACGCGATTGAGGTAATAGTGGAATTCTTCGACGACCACGAGACACATTAACTATTGGAAAATTGCGACAAGCCCGTGGCAATGCGTCAGGCGAGTTAATACTCGCGCGGTGTGCCTTCGGGCCGGCCGGGCCGGCCGGGCCGCTCGAAGGCTCGTATCTCGCCGGGCACGTGCGAACAGTCGACGCGGACAAAGTGCAGGCATCCAGTCGCGGACAGTGCATAGAACACGATGCAGTTCTCCTCGCCTTTTTTTCCACGCCGCCGAGATATTCCTGATGGATCTCCTATCGGAATGGCCCAACTATTAAGACCGGACAGCCTGGCGGGCTCTGTATCTCCTCTTCTGATCACTTTCATTATGAATACCCTAAAGGAGACATTTAGATTGTTCGTTGATTACCTCTATCGTGAATAGTCATTCCGTTTTTTGCGAGGTCTCTATCTAGTCGCCGAGGGTGCTTCGTTCTTGGCCTTGAACGATGCAGTTCCGACATTTTTAGGGCGCGTTTTAATTGAACCGGATCCGAATTTTTGGAATAGAAACATTTTCGAACTAGAACTTCTAGTTGTTGCTTGAAAGTATGCACTCGCGAGGTTTCTTGTCCTGTAAAAATGACCGCAACTGGGCATCACTGCTGCCGATCTTTGTGTAAAATGAAAATTGTCCGAGTCAGTTCTAAGTGACAGAAGTTAAAGTGCGTGTCCTCTTCGGATAATTCTAATAACTCGAGAATAAAGTAACAACATTAAAATCTTCCAATGTCTTCACAGTTTTGTATTGGTCCGAACTATTTCTGTCAGGAATGTACGTAATCCGTTAGTCATGACAAATGCAGTGACGCTAATATATTGAGGCAGATAATATTTCGTCGCACAATTGTTTTTTTTGGGGACGCGTGAGCAAGAATCACGGGTCACGATCGAACGTGTGCGCGATTAACCGTTGGGTTTGCTATCGGGCCGCGAGGGCCCGCATTTTTCAGGAATATCAGATGCAGCGCGAGCTGTTAAGCGACACCGGTGAGCAGAGCCGAGCCGAGCCGGGTATTCGCTCGTGCATCGTAAAGCTTCATCTGGGTAAGGTTGGAATTCGGCGATGCCTGCGGAATATTCAGAAACGCGGCCCCCGCGGCTAGAATCATCGGGGATCTACATATTTAGAGTCGTGCACGCGAACGTGACTGTACGTTTAACGATCCGTGAGCGTAAGGTGACGCTCGAGTTTACGTCCTCCGTGCCCCGCCAGATACAACCGTCCCATAAGTCCAGATTTGCATTCCCGTTAAGGGATATTTCTAGATCTGTTCCCCGAACAGTGGAAATAGTGCCGCATTCCGAGCGTGCCGGCCGTGCGAGATACCGCGGCACCGCTTCGGTATTAATTAACACTTGACTTTTCTTTTCGTCGCACGGCGAACGGCGACGCCGATACCGCACGACCACGGTGTCGAGATAACGCCGGGAGTCGCGTGGATTGGCGTGTGAATTATAGTCGCCGAGATAAACAGTTGATACCATCGGCGAGCATTTAATTACTTTTTACCATTCAGCTGCGCGAGAAATCTCTCTTGTTGCTGGATCTCGAACTTTGGGTTTGTAGTGTTAGTGGGAGGCTTGCTCGAATTCTCATTTTTATAGGTCGTTTCTGGAAAAAGTTACTTTTGTCGGCGAGGAACCTGTTCGTTTCACCATCTGACGACGAGGCCTGGGACTATTTTGACTGAAAGCGCCAAAAATTTCGTTACTTTGTCTCTAACTATTGAATTAACACTAATGCTACCAAGCACACAACATATAAAAATGAAACGTCTTATATTAGGTCGTCCGATAAGTTCGTGCCGTGGATATGTTTGTATTATTCACCATTGAAAAGTATTTGAATGAAAAACAGCAGAAATTTTATAGTGATGGTATGATGTCTTTGCTAAAAAGGTCAGAAGCGGTTGTGGAATGAAAGGGTGATTACATATTTTATTTTTAGAATTAAAAATGGTACAAGAGTAAACGGCACGAACTTATGGGACAACCTAATAGAAGGGAGAAGTTTGAATTTACTTAAACTTTGAACGATTTCCAATATAACGTGTGCTTAAATAGAGAAGTCAATTCAGTTATTCCGTATGCAAACATTTTTATAATTTCAATAATTGTGAAATAGAAAACCAGTCATTGTGACCGTGGTAGGTTTAGTGTTTACTAAACAGTTGTTACACTATGCAAAGGATAACGTGTCTGCAAGAAGAACCTCCAAAAGTATGTTTCAAGAAATTGAGTCCTAAGCAGTAAATAAGCCTAAATATCATCAATTATACGATTGTGAGGATGGACCGACGTCCGAATGTTAATTTTTGATAATGTACACATTTGTCTGCGTGTAACGATCTCACGAACGGTATCTTATAATTTATACTATCTTTCTAGTGAAAGTGAAGCGAAGATAGAATGTCACTTCTTTCTGTATCCTGAGTTGTGAAATTATATTATTTCACGAATGTCTTGTATCTTCTAAAATTGTTGTACATAAAACGACAATATAGTGGTAAATAAACAGTAATTTAATTAATATTAAGAGTCGTTCGATAACTTGTATAATATTTGTATAAGAGCACCGTGTATGCGACGCGAACGCAATAATTTCGGTGATTTCAACGCGTGGTAAGTAGGTTACGCTAGTCGCGCGCTGGTGACTTCAACGCGTGGTAAGCGCATCGCCGCATCGAAGTCATTCAGATGAGCATAACTCAAACTGCGATCCAAAAAAATCATTTTCAGAATTTAGACATTATTTTTGCTATGGCACACGCAAATAAACCGAATTTTATTAGGATCTTTAAAACAAAAAATGATTAAAGTGACATATACAGTAGCTCTTGAAAGACACTGGCACCTATGTGTACTTGCGTTTAATTTCCTCAAATTAAAATGATTCTGAATAAAGGAAAGGTGAAGTGTGTTAGAGAACTAGTCACCACAGAATCCAACAACAATAAAAACAGGAAAATTTGTACGGAATATATTTTAACAAACCAAGGAATAAAATTATTTCGATCCTTCAGGAATTTTTGATCTTGCAGGAATTTGGCAATCACACCCACGGCAATCGTCCAAAAACAATGGCTTGAACAACCACAGCGAACCGTACGAATAATTCAACTATACTGCGAGGGATCATCAAATTCGCCGGGGAGCTCCATTTATCATTCCGTTGGGGGTACGCCCGAGTTAATATCGACGAGGCGTGGGTCGACAAGATCTGGGCAGTCCAGCGCATTTGTCCAGACGGGTAACACAATAAACTATAGATCCATGGCAGAGGAATCGCGATAACCGTGGTCCAAAAGCTCCCCCACTGTTTTCCCATGACCTCCGACCGGGCGACGCGTAATCGAACATTAAATACGGTGGTCGTGGGGCATCAATTCGCATACGCCCGGCCCGATAAACGGTTCGTGTTGGGGACAGCGGGCGAGCCCGCGGATCGATCGATCCGAGGCGATCGACGGTGGATCGCCGCTTCCGCGGGATTAGCGATCGGGCTGCTCGCGGTCAGCGGAGGCCGTGGCCCGGATCGATTCACGGAGCGTTCTCCCGGGCCTGGCAAGCGGAGAAAGCACGACGTGGGAATACACGTCGCCGCGGATTACGCCCCCTCTTCGGGTTCGTGGCTCGGCTGCTCGCGCGGGGCGAGTGCTCACGAGAGCGGGCCGAGCTGCTAGCCAGCGTTCACGTGAACCGCGTGTTATCTCGTGCATGTACGTCCGTCCGTTCTAAGAGTACAGGGTGGCGACAAAGTAATCGGCCCTATACGCAACATGAACGCAATAAAGCTTCTTATTAAACGATCTCCCTTCCTGTTTCAAATGAATCTCGCGACCAACAATTTTTAGAACCTCAACCCATTTTTTTTTTTTAAAGAAATCGCACGTTTCCCCGAGTAATTTCAACCCTCCTGACGATTCTCGCAGCGATCAAAGCTAGTGTTACATTTCTTTCTCAAATATTTGACTCTTACAAAAATACAAAGCAATGTTATAATTTCTTTTCCACATCGAAATTCTTAAAGGAAGTGTGTCATTTCTTCAGAATAAAATTCACATGTGAAACTTGTTGTGATAGTAGGGACTTCAAGTATCAGAGGTTCGGATAATCGAGCTCCCATTGTAAAGTAAACATTTTTCAAAGTGATGTAGTTTATAGTTTAAACACTTTAAGGGTAAATTTTGCGTTACGGTGTTTAACAAAGGTCTAGAGAAGACGTCGCGGTGAATCATCCCCGAGAAGGAGGATGCTTTCCCGACACCGTGTACACGCGTTCGCCGGCCAGCCAGCGAGCGACCATAGCCGCGGATAAGTATTCACTTTAGCCCCGGTTCGTGACCTCGTATCGCCAGGCATTACAGCCGCCTTTTTATCGGGGCGCCACGTCACGGAGGCTGCAATTACTAATTTAGAGGCGAGACCGAGTCGTGCCAAATCCCTCGGCTTCGCGGCTCCGAGCCGCGCTGCCGCCCTCTTTCTCATGTTATTTGTATGATGCGGCTGGTATGCGCCACGGCTGAGAGAAGCGAGCGGACGGCCCGAAGTTCCGCGCGAGGAAGAAGCGGATCGAGCATCCGTGGATCGTATACACCTCCGCCCTCTTCCTCCCTCCGGGTTTTCTTCCCCCTCGTAGGGACGTGGTAGCCGGAGGAGGTTGAAACGCGGAGCCAGATGCAACCATCGAAATGTGCACACCCGCGAGAGGCCCCTCCGCTAATTACATGCCTGTCGCGGCGCATGAACGCCATTTCCTAATTGTGAGCAAGCTCGAGGAGAGCACGGAACCCAGAAAGAGAGAGAGAGAGAGAGAGAGAGAGAGAGAGAAAGAGAGAGGCAGGCGCGGCAGATCCGGACGTCAGCAAGATACGCTACGGGCATTTTTAGCTGGCGGGCATGATGGACGTGCCGGGGGTAATAGAAAAGCGGTGGCGGATTAATTGCGCTCCGAGTACGTTTCAAGAGGAGGCGGGACATCTCGAGCGGTTCTCGATAGGCGGCGGTCTCAGGGCTCGTTCCACCTCCGCTGATTTTGGTGCATGATCCCCGTCGCGAAGCTTCGGTTTGTTGCACCTTTGTTGATTTTAACATTTCAAACCTGCGGCGCTAGTGCGGGCTTGTTTGGCACAAAATGCTAGGAGGTGTCCCAAATAGAGGTGACATTTTAAAGTGAAGACGTCTGAAAGATATATTAAACTTAAACTATGTTATTAATAGACTGCGTATCTTTATACACTTATAATAAGATCGAGTAAATAAAATTTGAAATTGTAGGAAAATTTAAAAAATCGATTCCAAAGTTCAACCCAATTCTAATCTCGCTAATAGCTAACACTTAAGTGTTTCTCTTTGACCAGACACACAGTGCTCCACTCCGCCATTAATTAGTACAGCCGATGTACCTTCAGACTGTAACAAACGCGTCAATAATCAATGGTCACGCGAGGCATATACCGCAATCAGGGCCAATGAAATACGACGTACCTGCCTCCCGAGCACATTAACAGAACAAGCGGACCAAACCGCGTAATGTACTCCTGATTCTAGCCGGGGTCGTTAATCTCCGATGATCTCTATCTATTGAATCGCACTGTCTCGCGTTTAATGTCCACGCAGCAATGAAATCGATATCAGTATTAATCAAAATCGAGTAGTTGCGCGTCCGGTGCTGGTTCCACGACAGAGAGAGACGCGGAAAGAGAGAAGGAGCACCCAGTCGACAAATCTCTGCCGGATCATTGCTCACGGGTCCGCTTCCCCCCGGTCGCCGGTGACTCCGGTGCTTAATTTAAATCCCTCTCTATTCCACCGGAGGGGAACGCAGCGCCGAGAAACCGGGGAGATTCGTTTCCGACCCTCCGCTCGTATCGTAGAACAATGAAGGGCCGCTATTAATATTGGCTCACTATCTCGCCGGTATCGCGCGTTTCACACTCCCCACGCACTCGAATAACACGGCCCGCGTAGGGACATTTTCATTGCATATTAATGCCCCTCATTACTGCCACTCCGCACCGCATTACTCAATGCTACACCGCCGGCCCGTCTAGTGTTTCAAACGGGATCGAGCCGGAAATGCTATTGACCGCGCAGGTTCTACCCGCGAAAAATCACGCTCCCACCCCGATCACGGGATCCTCTATCACCCTGCAACCTTTCGAACAAGGATTAATATTCCAGCTCTCTCGCATCTCGCGCTATCCAATTTAATTTGCCCCTTGGTGTCCGGTTAATCCAATCCTGAGAACTCGAAGTGATAGAACGACGAAGTATTAGGGGCAACCATAAGTAATCAATTATTTGCAAAGAATTTGTTTCGCCTTTAGTTCTGTACCCATCGTTGAAGAGGAAACACGTATTCTTTTACAGTTTTCGGCATAGCAGCCTGCGTTCAAAATATTCTAAAAAGTATAATTTTTGTTTACAACCCTGCAATAAAATGGCGTCCGAACCTTGCGAGGATCATATAAGTCATTGCATAGTTTTTCATTTTCATGCAGGATGTATTGCAACGTAACAACAAAGAAAATTTGCGATGTTTATGGAAATGTATTGAAGGTCAACAAGTGTCAACGTTGGTTCAGAAGGTTTGCTGCTGGTGATTATGATTTCACCGACAGGCCTCGAAGTGGACGACCAGTTGAATTTGATAATGGCACTCTAAAATCTGTATTGGAAGCTGATCCAAAATTAAGTATACAAGAGTTATCGAGAAGGCTTCGGTCCACATGGTCAACTATACAAGTCACCTACACGAAATGGGAAAGGCATATAGGCAAGAAATATGAGTACCGCATAAATTATCTGAGGCCAACAAGAATATTCGTCGATCAATTTGCATTTCATTGCTATCCAGATTTCGTAGAGATCCATTTCTTAGCAGAATCCTTACTGGAGATGAAAAATGGATTCTTTATGATAACATAAAGCGTTCCCAGCAATGGCTTTCTGCAAATCAAACCGCAATTTCCACCCCTAAACCTAGCTTATCGCTTAGAAAAGTGTTGCTGTGCATTTTGTAGGACTGTCGCGGCATAATTCTCTTTGAGTTGTTGAAACCTGAAGAAACAGTTACTGCTGAGTTGTATTGTCAGCAATTACACGGCTGTATTCGGAACTATTGAAAAAGAGGGCATCTTTAGTCCACAGAAAGGGTATAATACTACAAATTGACATTGCCCGGCCCCATACAGCGAAACTCACTCAGGAAAAAATCAAAGAATTGCAATAGGAAGTGTTACCCCACCCATCGTACTCACTGGATATTGCTCCCTCTGACTGTTATCTCTTCAGAAACATTCACTTCTGTAGAAGCATCTTGAGTCATATTTTGTTTCACGAACCCTGGATTTCTATAAGAGGGGGGCTGAAAATTTGCAGGACAGATGGCAAACTGTCCTTGATAATGACGGAGATTATATAATAAATTAAGAAATGAAAACTTGAATTTATTACAAAGTTTTTTTAGATTTCAAAATAATTGATTACTTGTAGAACTTCCTAATATTATGTTTGTGTATGCCTTCTTTGAAAAGTGCGCTAATCCTTAAGTCGACTATTCTGGTACAATTATTTACTAATTCATGTCTTTTCGACAAATCCTTGTACAAACATTTTGCTGTGAATCACTGTACGCAAACCGTCTATTTTTACATCGACCGTACTTTATAGTTAGCTTAATGTGGTGTACGCAAGCGTGGTGTACTATTTCATAAAACCCCTCATTTCATTTTATCCACAAAGCAAAGAAATACCGAGAGAATGAAGGCGTACGTTGCATAAGTTACACATGTTATGGTGTAACGTCATGCTCAATTTACCTGAAACTTCATATTTGTAACGTAACACCTTCATTCTCTGAACGCTTCATTTATTCGTCGAACTCGCGGTTAAATCCTCGTCTAACAACGAGTCGGACTCGTGGCTACGTAAAAGTGCACTCGCAACGGGCACAGAGTGATTTGATATATTGTTAACCGCCTGTTAACGTTGCTGACCGCAAGTCGGATCTCGTGTTCGCACGTTGTAATTTCTGCTCGCTATCATTATGATATTTATTACGCCGAACAATGTTTCCTTAACCTTCTGGTTTGGCTACATGAAAATAGCGACTAACTTTTTACTTTCTCAACAAAAGCTAAACAATTTAACCTTTATAAGTTTCCTGAGTGAAAAGTTCGTCCATTTTACGTCATAGATCCTGCAAAATCTTTTATTTGGCTATGATTGTGTTTTAACTTGATATGTTTGTTTAAAATGTAGGATTATCAACGAAAATGAGAAAGTTAAAGTGTACTAAGAGGAAATGGATGAATATTAGCCAAGGATCTTTTGTTTAATATTTTCAAAGTCTGTTTAAGGGTTGAAGAATTCTATAACAAGAATAAAATTAATACAGTACAATAGATGATTGCAGGTATACATAAATTATTCACTAAATGAATAAAATAAAATGAAATAAAATCATAGTTTAGACTTATGCGTGCGACGAGTTCCAGAAACAATTATTTTGAATAAAATATAAGTTTTTCTTACAAGGGAACATATTCAAGTGCGACACGCCGATTTTGATGAAACTTATGGGAGCTATAGTTCATTGAAAAATATTTGACACGTGTTTTTTTTATCGGCAGACATCCACTTTGAAGGGGTGAAAACATCCCTCAAAGTTGGGGGTCAAAACCATATTTTTTGAGATATCTCGGAAACCAGAGGTCGAAAAAATTTAAATTTTTTTTTAAATTGTGTGTTTTTCAATAGGAAATGTACTCGCGCAAGAAAATTTTAACAAAAGTTTTTTGTTTAAACAATATATTAAAAATTTGATTTTTTTGCAGTTTCTTTTATT